>VZTD01000361.1:309851-405714 GCA_013397725.1 Rhagologus leucostigma | reverse complement strand
AGAGTTGAGAATCTCTTCTCTCAGGCAGCTGGAAGAGGGAAAAGGGCCTCAGGTTGCACCAGGGGAGGTTCAGGTTGGATAATAGGAAAAATTTCTTCACTGAGAGAGTGGTTAATCTTTGGAAAAGGCTGGCCAGGGAAGGATTGGAGTCACCATCTCTGGAAGGAAAAAAGGAATGTATGTGACACTTTGTGATATGGTTTAGTTGGAGTGGTGGGATTGGGTTGAAGGTTGGACGTGATGATCTTGGGGGTCTTTTCCAACCTTAATGATTCTATGATTTTTTATAAATGTGGAATCAGCTCCCAGTGCTTGTGACAACTATTCAGGGAGGGCACAAGAAGTATTGGAAGCTGGGAATGAATGCAAAGCCAAAATCTATTCAAACAGAAACTGAAGGCACCTGGTATCTCCATTCCAGGTAGGAATAGGGTGGGTAGGAGCTCTCTGGTCCAATCTCCTTCTCCAATCAGGACTGACTTTAAAGGACAATCAATTTTTATCCATCTTGATGTAGCTCAGTCTTTCTGTATATTCAGGAGATATCCAAGGCCAGGTTGGATGAGGCTTGGAGCAACCTGGTCTAGTGGAAGGTGTCCCTGCCCATTGGAATGAGGTGATCTTTAAGGTCCCTTCCAACCCAAACCATTCCATGACTCTGGGATTCTAGCAACAAACAGAAAACCTCCCAGGTTCACAGGAACACACTTCCAAAATATTTCCTTAGGAAAACCATCTCTGTTCGTGTCATTGACAGAGAATTATTTGTCCCCTGAAGGATGATTTAGGGAATTTTACGTGAATGGTTTTGTTTCAGTTCCTTTTCATCTTGCAGCTCTAATTCATTCAAAAGGGAGATGTTTCCAGGAACACACACAAGGAAGGAAGATTTCCCTCAGTTTAGGATATTGCCAGATGAATTCCTGCCTGCTGCATTATCCAGTGGTGATTAATGAGATCTCAGGAGTGATGCTTCTGGAGAAGATAAATTTCAGGTAAACAGGTAATCAGATAAACATTAGAGGAAAAGGTTGTGGAGATGCAGAGGGATCCATCAGCACCTGCCAGCTCAGGAAAACAACTCCCCTCAACCAGAAAATGCTGAGGAAGCTGCTGGGAAAGCCAAGCCTCAGAAAGCACAAAAATTCTTCACATTTCTACATCCTGGGATGAAGAGAGATTGCAGGAAAAGCAGGATATGTGCAGTTGTTCTCTGTCAGTCTTCAAAGAGGTCCCTTTTGCCTTAAACATCTCCAGTTTTTCCTGGCTTTATGTCCTTGTCTTGCTCTGCTTGTTCATCACATCAACCCCTTCCTCTGGCAAATTTTGAGGCACTGACACCTGAGGTGTTTCCAGTACCAAAAATTCATAAAATCACCTTTTTTCCTTCTCCTCCTTTCCTTATGGACCCATTTGAGGATGTCTTGCTCCTCTAGGAGCAAGGAAACGAATATCAAACCTTTCTGGGCCCTGATCTTTCCACATTTAATTACACAAGTTCAAGATTATGAAGTTATTTGGATTTAAAATCCTTTATTTTAATATTTCAGTTTATTTTCTTTTCAATATTTGCAAGAATTTAACATGCCTTTATTCTTCCAATTATATCGTCCAATAGGCAGGACCCTAATTGTTCATGAAATAATTTCTTTTGTCAGGTAAAGAAATCAGTGCCAAAGATATTTAAGGATTTGAACTGACTTTGGAAGAGCATGAGCCTGAAATATGGGAAAAGAGATGGATACAGACCAAAATCATTAATGTTTTTACAATTTAGCTGCATAGAGAACATCATTTCAGTGCTCGAGGATATTTTCTGGTTTATTCATGTCCTAATAGAGGGAAGAAAATCTCTGGATAGCTTTTCTCACATCCCTGGAGATGGTTCCTCTTGGCATTCGGGGATTTTGGTGTTTCCTGGACTGTTTGACTTCATGCTGGACTGGAAGGAGCACAAGGTAAAGCCATGAAGCACATTCCATGATTTCTCCCGGCCCAAGCTAATTATTCCTTCTATCATAGCATAGTTGGAAGAGGAAAAGTGTAAAAATATCCTTTCGTTCCATGCTGCTGTCTCAGCAATCATATAAATAACAAGGTCTTGGATTTGGGGTGAAAGAAGAGCCCTGGGCAAGGGAACAACTTCTGGCCAGATTTTTGCGGGAATCCTGAAACTCAGTTTGTCAGTGGGAATCAGAATTTTTGAGAAGAAAGGTTGGATCAGCACCTCAAATGACTTCAGGAAAACTGCCCACAATCCTGATTCCTGTTCGGCTGCTGGTTCCTTCTTCATCGGATCTTCCCACCAGCCCTGTGATGGTGAACATTGATTCATCCTGATTTTCCAGGGAAAACAGAAATATCAGTCATTAAATGAAACCCCAAATCCAATCATTATTGGTGACAGGATGAAGGGAATGGCCTCAAACCAAAAGGGAACAGGTTTAGTTTGGACATGGGGAAGGAATTCTTTATCATGAGGGTGGTGGCCCAGTACGGGTTTCCCAGAAAAGTTGTGGATGTCCCATTTTCAAGGGGTTTGTAGAGCTGCTGGATCCGAGTAGTGCAAAACGGAGGAAAGAGATTGGACCAATTAAAAAAAAAATGTTTAGAGCTCCAATAACCCAAGGAAATGTGCTTTGAGAAGCTATGAGGATCTGTATTTCTTCCTGCCACCGATTGTCCTTGTCTTAGAAAATCCTAATTCTTTACAAAATTCAGGAAATACAATAAAAATATACTACAAATTCAATTAAATAGAACAATGCAGAACTCTCCTTGAGGGATTATCTGTGATAGAACCTTGGGCCAAGCTGGGTTGGTGCTCAGAGCGTCTGAGAGAGACCACCAAAGCAAAGTGGTGGATGTGCAGTCTTCAAAAGAAACGGCATTGTTTAACCATGAAGTTTTAAATTTTGCAGATTAAGGATGATCAGATATCGATTTGTCCACCAATGACTGGAATTTTGCTCCCAGGAAAAAAAACAAAACAGGATTAGTCACTGATTAGAGAGGAAAAAAAAGCTAAAAATACCACTCTGGTATTGTTCAGGCAACATGACTCGAGTCCTGTCTTTATTGCAGCTTCCCATGTGGGTCCTTGTTTCCCACTAAAAAGTGGGAATAGTAATATATCCAATACCATATCCCAGGAAGATGCATTGCTCTAAGTTGTCTGAGGTTATCTGTCTAAATATGGATATTAAAACACATTAGGACCCATCGTATTTAGTGCTCCAAAGTCCTCTATTGCGTTAAAAACATGGACAAAATCTCCTTTAGTGCTTTGCTTTCTTATCTTCTTCCCCAGGAAAAATCATCTTCCCTGGGAAAAAAAAAAAAAAAAAAAAAATTGGAGTGGTAATTTGGTTGGATTTTTTATTTGATATATTTGTTCCTGGGAAAGGAACTCAAATGTACACGCTTGGAACTGAAATGGAACTGGAAGTGTTGGTTAAAGTAATTACGAGGGGGGAAAGGTAAAAAAAAAAAAATAAATGTATTGTGCAGATTTAAGGAAAATAAGGAAAATACAGCATTTTTAGAAGCTAAAAGCAAGGAATTGGATTTAATATCAGACCTAGAGCTTAATCTCAAAATGCACTTTGCTTTCTGGGTGATTCTCCTCTGACCTTCTGCTTTCCAGAAGCCAGGGATGAAATGGGACGCCCAGACAGCTCCAAAGAAGCAATAAAGGAGCAGCCCCTCGGGAAGAGGGACAAGAAGGAGAGAGACTCTGATAAACGAAGACAGGAAAATTGTCGTGGAATTAGCAGACAATGGCAATAACTGAAGCGAAAGTCAATAAATCCAGCATTGATTTTCTGATGTTCTCTGCGTGTGTGAAATGCTCCGAACTTGGAGTTTTTAATCAGCTGAGCCAGTCAGACTGGGGAAGGATTTTCCTGCCTGAAATACCCTGGAGCTGGAATAGCTCAGCATCCGAACTGTCTTTGCCTATTATTTTATCTCCCACAAGGTTCAGCTGGAAGAGGAGACCTCAACCTTTAAAACACAGAGATCAGTTGGGCAAAAAAAAAAAAACAAAAACCGAAAAAAAAGAATGGCTGGAACAATATTTAAAGGAAAAATAATTTCCCTTGTGCCCCAAACTCATTAGTTCGGGTTCAATTTATAAAATAACTCCTCTCCTGACTGACAAAAAGCTCATGGGTCTTTCTTTGGCTCTCCTTTCCCAACCAAAGGGGAGTTGAAGAGAACAAGGCTGAAAAAAATAAAGTATTTTCTGAGCTTAATGAAATCTTGCAGCAGGATTAACAACGAATTGAAAAAAGGGAAGCTCCGAACAGGGGTTTTCTGGAGGGATCTTCTAATATTCTGTAGAAAATACTATGAGTTTTCCAGCCAGCCACATAAACTCAGGAATTGCCACTGACCACCAAGCAAATTCCAAAGGTGTAGCCTAAATCTTGTTGACTTATTTACAGCTCTCCATAAAAACAGAGTGGGATCTCACATTTTAATACACTGAAAATTCACTTTATGAAAACCATGTTATTTTTTATGCTCTTTTCCACTTTTTACTGTGGCTTTTTAAGGAAACACGTGGATCAGAGGGCCAGTAAACTGGGATAAACTGGTGTACACTCCCCATATAGTCCATGTGCTGGTGGAACAACATACTGGGATTATTTTTTCTCCCTCTAAATTTTGTCTTTCAGGTGTGAGGGTCACAATTTGTGACCACTGTGTCACCTTGCAAGCAACTAAAATAAAGTGTTTAGAGTGGTCTGGTCCCATGATCCTGGCAGCCACTAGGGAAAAAAAAAACATTCTTATGAACGTCAGTGGATTTCAGAGCTTGTGTTCGTGTTTTCCACAAGGAAAAGTACTGATTCCATCTCTTTCCTGGGAATTAGGTTTGCACCAATCAGTATTTTATATCTTTTTAATTAATCCCCCCCTCCTATTGCCCATTTAAACCATCCCACACCCTGCAGGAGTGAGGGTTAGTTGTTGGGGTTTATCCGTTTCCTAGCACCCCGATGTCCAATGAATCATTTATGGAGCTCACTCTTGGGATACCTTTAAAAACTGGGATCCCTCACCTTATATCACAGGAAGGACTCAAGGAAAGGCAAAAATCAGGGTTGCTACACTGAAGATAACTCAGGAATTCAGTGGCCTCAGTGAAAATCTTATTTTATACTCTCGGATTTACACCCAGTGTTATTTCCTTTGCTTTCCTTCAGGAGATGAGGATTTGTTGGCACATATATGGACAATATATAAACATAAATTACCTCTGCCTGTGCAGACAGGGAGTTATGATGCTGCTGAGCTGCTGTTGAAGAACAAGGAATATTGGAGAGAGATGAGTGGATTTAGATTGGATATCAGGAAGAAATTCTTCCCTGGGAGGGTGGTGAGGCCCTGGCAGAGGTTACCCAGAGAAACTGTGGCTTCCCCATCCCTGAAAGTGTTCCAAGCCAGTCTGGATGTGGTTTGGAGCAACCTGGGGTAGTGGAAAGAGTCTCTGCTCACGGCAGGGGGTTGGAATAAAACCATCTTGGAGGTCCCTTCCAATCCAACCCATCCTATGATAAGGATTCCCCAAAGTTCTGCTTGTTCCTCTTTCTCACCTGCTCTCAGCAGGGTGAGAATTAGAAAAGTCAAGCAGCAAATAACCCCTGCATTAAAAAACTAAATTGAGGCAGCCAGGCTGTGTCTTTTTTCAGGATTTAGAGGCTTCCTTGGCTTAAATCCCTTTGCTGATGGCAGCTGCTCTTCCTTTTCCCTCTCACAGGCATCACTTCCATCACCCAAGGAGATCCATCTCTCCTGAAAGAGCCTCTGGAAGTCAGAGGGGGGAAACAGAACACACAGGTGATCAGGAAGAAACTGGTACCTGCGTACAAATTTTGCCCAGCACCTCTCGAACCCTGAAAGGAACTAGCACCTCTGACTGGAGAGTAAAACCTCCTGAAAAGTTATCCCAAAAATCCAGACACCAGGCGAGAGGGGAGAAGTTGCTTCTTTGCCTATTTCCTTTACGCAAACTCTGACAGTGCTGTGGGAGGATTACTCAGAGCCACTTCCAGGTGGCAGATTCCAGAAGGATTCGGTCCCACTTACAGAGATGACGATGCGCCAGAGCCTCGGAACCAGGAACATCTGTATTTTTTAGAGCTAAATATCATTTATTACTCATTGGTGCGCGTTATGGTCCCGAGTCACCTCATGTAAGTCCTGTGTAGAAGGGAGAACAGGGAGAAAGAATTTCCAAAGAAATTTCAAAGAATTCCAAAGACTTTCCAAGGGATTCCAAAGACTTTCCAAGGATTTCCAAAGAAATTCTTCCTTGTGAGGATGGTGAGGCCCTGGCAGAGGTTGCCCAGAGAAGTTTTGGCTGCTCCATCTCTGGAAGTGTTCAAGGCCAGGTTGGAGCAAGCTGGTCTAGTGGAAGGAATTAGATGATCTTGAAGGTCTCTTCCAAACCATTCCATGATTCCTCGATCCTTGGGATGCAAAGCTTGCACTCAAACCCCTTCTCTGCTGAGAACGGAGTTTTGTTTCATCACCAAAAATGTTTTAAGGAACTTTTCCTGTCTCCTCTACCCAACAGGTCAAACAAACTCAAAGTTTTGGGTTTTGTGCATTTGAAAACGCATAATTTTGTCTGATCCAAAGGGAAACACTTTCCTGGAGGATGTTTGCTTGAAACAGGCAATAAAAAAAGCAGGAAAAGAAATAATGAGAGTGATGACTGAGTTTGTTCAGTTCCCTGTCGTGGTTCAAAATTCCACCTCAGAATTGCAGCAGACACTGGATTTTCTTCCAGGTCTTTGAACTGCTGGCAGGGTGCCCTGCCCATGCTGGAGCTGAGCTGTTCCTGGTCTTATGACTGAAGTTGTTCCCCTTTTCCCTGATCTATTTACAGCAAGTGGAGATGGAGACGGGATTTTGCAGGTGCGAGAAATACCCAGCACATTATGAAGCTGATTCATCCCCATCTTCACTCCAGTGAATGTTCCAACATTTCCATGCACAGCACAACAGCATCAACAGGCAGAAACCTCAGTGCGTCCTGCCTGGACCACTTTCTTCCAAAGAGATGGATTTGCTTTATCCAGAGAAAGGAGTTGAATCCACCTCATGGTTCACTGAACAGTTGTTGGCCCTGAGGGTAATTGCAGAGGTTTTATTGTGAGTTAAAAATAGTGATTAAACATAACTGCATTAAAATATTCAGCTGACATCATTAGAGAAAAACAGGTAATGAATTTATTCCTGTGGCAGCCTGGGGAGATTCTGTACCATGGACAGCTGGAAGGAAAAATTCAAGCAACCTTTTTTTTCTTTCCTCAAATAAATGGGAAGGAAGTAAAAACCTTCAAAGTGTTAAAAGGTGGCTTTTGCTCCTTTTTGGCCATGTCACTGCTGAGCTGAGCGCTCTGTGCAAGGAGAATTTGCCAGACACCCCAGAATGGCACAGGGAATTTTTATCTGTGCCTGGAAAGCAGCAGAATTCCTTTCTTGACTTAAATGGACTTTGTAAAAATAACGAATGGACAGGCGGATAAAGAGAACACACATGAATGGATGTTTCCATCTGCAGATTAATTATCTCTGGGTAGAGCCCACCATTATCTTGCAAACTTTGCTTTCAGTGCATCCTTTAGGCAAAAATGGTTTTGTGGACCTAATGACAGCTTGTTCCAGCAGGGAAAAGAGGAGAGCTGCTGTTCTCTCCATTCCCCTGCCATCTCGTTCCTGCTCTCCTGGGTTGCGCCTGTGCTTGACCCAGAGCTCAAACGAAGCTCTCAAATCTCAACAGCTCTTGAGGGACAAAACAAGCAGACAAAACCATTTTAATAAGTCTCAGTCTTCGGCTGCCAGGGCTGAGTGTTGAAAAGGCCAGATGGAAAAAATCAGTGCAGGTAAAGAAGAAAAAGCCACCCGGTGTTGAGACTGGTTCCTGTAGGAACACAAACTTTTCATTTCTAAAATAGAATTGGGGTATGTAAGGAGAAAATCTGCATCCAGAAAAACTGTCTCTCAAAGGGACAATTTGCTGGTGATGGGAATGGTTTTAAACTACAAGAGGGAAGGTTTAGATGAGGTATTGGAAGAAATTCTTTACCTGGAAGGTAGCAAGGCACTGGAATCCAGAGAAGCTGTGGCTGCCCCATCCCTGGAAGTCCCCAAGGCCAGGTTGGATGGGGCTTGGAGCAACCTGGGACAGTGGGAGATGTCCCTGCCCATTGCAGGGGTGGAATGAGATGATCTTTTACATCCCTTCCAACCCAAACTATTCCATGGTTCTGTAATTCCATGATTCTATGATCCCAGAAACAGCAGCTTCATTACCAGGACATTTCTCATCCTCAACAAGTTTCTTCTTCCCACTTATGTTCTATGAAATGGGGGCACGTTGCACCATCAGGCTGATTTGGGAGCTAAAAACCCGGGAATAGCCATGAGGAATGTTCAGGAATGTACAGGTGCACGAGCCTCTGGACAGACTTACAAAAACCAGATCATTTTCCATATTCAGTGAAACTTCAATTTCTGAATTACGTGTACTTTAAAAGTTCTAACCTGTCTTTTCTTGTTTTAATCAAAATGCGACCGAACTAAAAAATGATTAATCATTAATAACCTCATTTTTTAACAAAACTACTTCAGTGACAACCGAAGTAAAATGAGAAAAGTTTTAGAATTTGCTTCAAAAAATGGGCTATGATCACAATCCTCCAGGAGTTGCCAGTTTGTTTCTTCATCCGCAGTTTCCAGGCTTTTGAATAACTTCCCCTGATAAAATAAAGGAATCTGCTGCCTCCAAGACTAAAATGGGAACCACAGAGAACACACCAAGGATGCAAGTGCTGAAATGATCCCGGGCAACAAATGGCTGGCAAATGGGAATACTGACTTCATCCTTCATTTATACAAATTCCCTGCCTACAAAAACAACTTCAGGCTAAGCAGGCCACCTCTTGTCACGGAATTGTGACTCAGCTCCCTGAACACCTTCTAGATCCACAGAAACACCACTCTGGGAAGTGGAACTTTAGAGATTCTTGGACCAGCATCTTTCAGGAGAGGCAAGATATTGAGGGAAAAGCAACAGTGATGAATCTGTGATGTGTGATGGACGCAAGGTGTTGGGTTAAAGACTTGGCCCATCTCCAGGTGGATCACAAAATCCTGGAGATGCTGCAAAGGATTGTATGAGAAGGTGGAGAATGGAAGGAGGTGCACAAGGGGTAAAACTGATAAAGTCTGATGAGATTTAAATTAAAACAATAAATATATTTTGGCCTCGCTGTGTCTCCTTCAATTGTTGCTTCAGGGATGGTGCTGATTTCTTGCATATTTTGGAGGCTCCACAGAGACTTCTGAGACATCCAAAATATTGGAGAAAGAACCTCAGAAGTCCTTGGGGCATGGATATGTTCAAATTTCCATTAACCAAGAGGAAAATTGAAAATTAAAACCTCAGTGGTAGCTTCGTAATCTCCAAAAGTGAAAATTTTGGGTTGTTCTTAAACGGGGAAATCAGGGACAATAATGAAAGAATTTCATCTCTCTGAAGTACCGCCCAGAATGGGAAGATTTCTACATGGGACAAAAGGAAATTGAGAAAGACAGGGGAGGAAAGAACATCTGGTAGATCTTGGAGGGTGGTGAGGCCATGGAATCCGGAGAAGTTGTGGATGCCCCATCCCTGGAAGTGTCCAAGGCCAGGCTGGACAGGGCTTGGAGCACCCTGAGATAGTGGAAGGTGTCCCTGCCCATGGCAGGGGGGGGAACTGGATGATGTTGAAGATCTCTTCCCACCCAAACCATTCCATGATTCCATTCTAGAAATCCCATGGGATAAAAAAAAAAAATCAATTTTCAGCAAATAACAACATTCCCTGACATTTTTTAATTTACTGTTGCCAACAAAGCCATTGTGGAACAGGTCATGGATTAACATCAGCTCTGTTTACGAAAGAGAGGGGATATCACTGGCATGAAATGTGTGGCAAACATTAAAGTGCTCAACCTGCCTCACAAATACCTCAAAATGAGGTTTCTCAGCCCGCTTAGAAAAGCTGCTGATTTGCACATTCGTTACTAATTTATTCAACTGCCAGCAGTGCCACATGAACTATTCAAAAGCATTAAAGGAGACAGCGCAGTTCCTTCTTTGTTTTGCTAAACAGCCTGCAAAGGGTCCAATATAGGATCTTCTGTGACTGGAACACCTCCATTAGCATGGATTTGCACAGATCATCCATGGGAAGGTCAGGACCCCATCCCATCAAGCCAAGTCCCCAGATCAGACCAGTTCTGAGCATCATAGAAAACTTCCATAGGTTTCTCTAACACACAAGAAGAAACTGGGATCGTCTGAGGGAAGTTATTTGGATATTTTTCACTGAGGCACTGCTGCTATTCCCTCAGTGAAGGTGCACAGAGCCAGATTTTGGAGAGATAAAAGGGAGGAGATTTTGCAAGGCCTTGGATTCAGGGAGGACAGATGAAGAAGCTGAGGTGGAATTTGGATGGAGCAGAAGAATATTAATGAGACATTGAAATATGGTGCCGCAAGATGGGGACAGCGGAGGAGATGTTCACTTCAGAGACCTCCATAATCTTCATCACCCACAAAGGGAGAAACAGAGTGAAAATAGGGATGGGACATGAGAGTTCCAGGCTGTATCTGCTACCAAACTGGCACAATTGTGGCTCCTGGCCCAATGTCCCCTTGGACAGTCCCCAGGTTGTTCACCCAAATTGTCCCTGGTGCTGTTTGGTGTGTCCATCATGGCAAAGAAACCTCGCGCCCTTCTCTGCGACCAACAGGTATTAAAATGCTACAAACAAAGTCTTCCAGGACTCAAGAAATGCTTGGAAAGCCATTTCAGGCACATGGTGGGATTCTCTGGGTTGTCCCACTCAGGGCCAGGAGTTGGACTCAACGATCCTTGTGGGTCCCTTCCAGCTGAGGATATTCTGTGACTCTATGAACCCATCAACAAATCCAGTGTAGGGATGTCTGATTTTGGATGTGAACTGGTGTCTCCTTGTCATAAGAAAGCAGGGATAAAATTAGAAATGGTTTGTTTTGGTTCATTAGCTCTGCCTGGGGATCTCTATGGAAGAGAACATCCTTCACTAACGAGTAAGGGGAGGGGCAGAGACACAAGCAGGGCATTTTTTTTTCCATATTCTGCCTGCAGCACATTCACCAAAGTGGCACCTGAGTGCCTTGCAAGTATTCATGAGTCTCCTCACATCTCCTGGCTGCATTTACTGTGCATGAGTTATGGAACACAATCCAGGCCATGGGAATCTAAGAGGAATTCAAAGACCCATTTGTACTGTGGCACAGTCACTTCTGTTCCACTCAGTCCTCCTGGGCACAGTTGGGGACAGGAGAATTACCCAGTTAAATGCAATAAAATCAAAGCCATGTCAGCTATTACTCGCTATTAAAGCTTTATGCAATGTGCAGGAAGAAAGCAAGCAAGGCTCCTGTTCTTTCCTTTTCTACGTGTATGAAACTCTTCAAGTAGTTCCCAGCGAAAATCCCAAGGAAAGTAGGTCACAAGGAGGCAAAAGGCCTCTTATGCAAGGTGGAATTTCCCACTTGCTCCCTGGTAAACATGGAGTTATTTCCCATCTGGTTGGCACTTGGTGTGGGATGGGTTCAGCTGCATCACCAACCACACCTCAGGCTCTCTGATTTGGAAAGAGCAGAACAGGGGGATTTGCAGAAGCTAAAGAAAACCCATTTTTAGGGAATTCAGGATCTCATCAGGGGACAAGTGGCAGCACAATGTCTCTACAAATCCCTGGAAGAAGGTTGTAGCCATGTGGGGGTTGGTGTCTTCTTCCAGGGAAGAAGTGATAGGACAAGAGGAAATGGCCTCAAGTTGTGCCAGGGGATGTTTAGATTGGATATTAGGAAAAATTATCCACTGAAAGGATTATCAAGGATTGGAACAGTGGCCTGGGCAGAGTCAGAGTCACCATCCCTGGAAGTGTTCGAAAAACCTATGAATGTGATGCTTAAAGACAGGGTTTGGTGGTGAACTTTGAACTGTTGAGTTATGGACTCAATGATCTTGGAGGTCTTTTACAACCACAACGATTCTGTGATCTTGTGATAAGGTCACGTGAACCTTTGAAGCCTTCTCTCACGCACCCCTGGGGTTTTGTTCCCCAGGTGGGATTTTAAAGATCATCTTGTTCTACTCCCCCGCCATGGGCAGGGACACCTCCCACTATCCCAGATTGCTCCAAGCCCCGTCCAACCTGGCCTTGAATGCTTCCAGGGATGGTGCAGCCACAGCTTCTCTGCGAAACCTGTGCCAGGTCCTCACCACCCTCACAGGGAAGAATTCATTCATGATCTCTCTGATCGAAACCTATTGTCTTTGAGTTTGAAGCCATCCCCCTTGTCCTGTCACTCCAGGCTCTTGTTAATGGTCTCTCTCCATCTTTTTTGTCATCCCCTTTAGCTACTAGAAGACCACCCTTTGGTCACCCCAAAAGTTCTCTTCTCCAGGTTGAACAATCCCAGCTCTCCCAGCTTTTCCTCATAGCAGAGCTGCTCCATCCCTCTGATCATCTTGATGCCTCCTCTGGGCTCAATCCGACAGCTCCATGTCCTTCCTGTGCTTGGACCCCAGAGCTGGAGGGAGCTCTGCAGGTGGGGTCTCACCTGAGTGGGGCAGAGGGGCAGAATCCCCACCTCTCCTGCTGCCCACCCTGCTTTGGATGCAGCCCAGGACATGACTGGATTTCTGGGATTGGAGCACACATGGCTGGCTCATGTCCAGCCTCTCACCCACCAGCACCTCCAAGTCCTTTTCCCCAGGGCTGTTCCATCTGCTCATCCCCAGCCTGGATTGACACTGGGATTGACCCCAACTCAAGTGCAGCACCAACACTTGGTCTTCTCAAACCTCATGAGATTCCCATGGGTGGTTTTCCAGCTTGTCCTGGTCCCTCTGGATGGCCTCGCCCTTCAGGTGTGTCACTGTACCCTCAACTTGGTGTCATCTACAAATCTGCTGAGAGTGACCTTGATCCCGGTCTTGTCCTGTGTGTTTCAACACTTATATAAAACTCTACAACTTCTCCCCAAGTACTTTTTAAAATAAAATTAAAAGGAACTTTGGACTGGAACAAATTGTTATAAACAAAATATTTCCACTTTCAACCTTTTTTTTTCAAGAACACAGCTTTCCCTGAGCAGTTCAGGAAACTTTCCTCTGAGGAGGGAAGAGCTTTTCAAGGCCTTTTTATATAACTGAGGAGTCCATTGTTGTCCTACCTTGTGCTGAACTTTCCTCACAATGAAGTTAATTATAAATATATGAACTGTTATAAATAAATCTATACGGCTCTGTGTTTTTCTAAATCTGTGTACATGTTCCTTACATTATATCCTGGATAAAGCTGGAGTGGTGGCGTAATACATATAATGGGATGAGTTAAATGTCAGCACAGAGTGGGCGAATCTGGTGTTATTCCAAATATTTTCACAGGGGAGAATATTTCAAGAATTCACTCATGAATAAAGGCAAAGAGTTTCAAACAATGTTTTCTCCTCTTTAGGAACTTCTGTTCCCAAAGACTTTGATGCTGGAAAGGAAATTCACAGGTAACCTCCACTTCCCAAATCCACTTCTGCCAAGAAATTGCCATTTTTTGAGGTGGTTTTCCCATTCTTTTCTGGAGGTTTCCTGGTTGGATTCCATGTCTGCTCTTGCCAAGAAGCATTTCTGCTGGAATATTCCTGTTGAATAAGCCTTGTATTTTTTCAGTTCTATGTCAGAGTAACATCACTGATTCCAGCAGAGTTTCAAGGACCTCAAAAGAGAGAAAAACTACAGCAAATCAACCCAGCAATGACAATTTTAGGTCTTCAATCTTCCCAATCATTGAGGTCTTATGCCCAAATTTCAATATCTTTATTTGTCAGAATTTTTTTGTTCCTTCTGCAGCTTTAGGTGGTGACTTTGTGTTTTTCAGCTCTTTCTAAGTCACAAAGACCTTTTCAAGAAGAAGAGGAATGGGTTTTTTTGGCACAGCTCCTGGGATTAAAGGAGGTGAGAATGTGACCACAGCTCAAACAACCCTTCCACCAAGAGACATCGCCTCCTTCTGCTCCTAGCAGCACAGAGATCGAATTGTGCCGTGACACTCAGGAAAGAGCAGGAAGAAAAGGTCAAGGAGGCTAATTTGTAATTAAAGGGATGCAATTAAAGGGATGAGTCATTCCACAAGTGAGCTGTGAACCTCGGCTCATCTCTTATCTCTGTGCACACACTGGTGGCTGCTGGGAGTAGCGGGATGGAGACTGGATTTGTTTGAAAGTCAAACATCTGTCAGGGAATGTTGGAAAAAAACCCAGCCCCTTTAGACTTTCAGAGCTCAAAAAGAGACCTTCCAGACAGTCCCTGCAAACCAGTTCCATCTCTAGACCTTCCTTCTTCCCTGTATCTGGGAGTCACCAAAAAAATAAAGGAATTTTCCTGACAAGGATGCGTCTGGAGAGGTGGGAGAGATTCACTGGAAGTTCATGCACAAAGGAAGTTTCTGTAAAGAGGAGAAAGAAAAAAGCAAGGATTTGGGAGGAGGATCACAAACCTTGGGACATCCAAAATTCCTGATGGAATTATCATGGAATTGGTTTGGGTTGGAAGGGACATTCAAGGTCACCTGGTTCCAGGCTCTCTGGACCTTCCACTTGACCAAGTTCCTCCAAGCCCTGTCCAACCTGGCCTTGGACACTTCCAGGGATGAGGCAGCCACAGCTTTTCTGGACAACCTGTGCCAGGGCCTCACCACCCTCACAGAGAAGAATTCTTTCCTAATACCCAATCTAAACCTACTCCCTTCCTTGCTGACAGACATTCCCCCCTGTCCAGTCACTCCATGCCCTCTCCAGCTTTCAAGGAGACCACCTGCTGATGATTCCAGCAAGGGGAACAAATACTGGAACTCAGGTGACATCTTTCCCCTCTCAGTCTGTCACTCTCTTGAAACCCATTCCAGAAGAGAAGTTTCCTGGGTGTCATCATCCCTTGGGCTGTGTTTTCCTAAGCCAGTCCTAGAGCTCGGGAAGAACAAAGGCAGATGCCTGTGGCTGAGCAAGTTCTCCAGAGTTAATACCATCCAAGAAAAATTTTGGCTGGCTCATTTAATTAGGAAAAAAAGAGATCCTTCCACTAATGGCAATACAACGGCTATGTACAAACATATAGAAATGTCTGTGAAAGGAAGCAGCTCTCATTCCTAATTAACTGCTGGCTCTCCTGGCTGGGCTCCAGCTTCCACTGACAGATGGTGATGAGCCACTCTCCTCTACCCTCCTTTTATTAATGACCTATCCAAGAGAAAATTCCTCCTCCGTGCGATCTAGAACTGCCCGGAGCCCATGGCCAGCCCTTCCTCGGTTTTCATTAAGTCAGGAATATCTGAACTCTGGCTCATTAGTGCCCACATTGCTGAAGGCCTCTGGTGCAATTAAGTCTTCAACTGGCAGCAGATTTCTCCGCAACAGCTAAATCAGGACTGACTAGTGATGGAAGATCACAAAAATTGGGATAAAAGGATGGCTGCAAAGCCAAGTCTCCAGAGAGAATCTCCACAGCTCCACCCTAAGCATCCCAAGTAGAGGAAAAGAAGAAAGTTCTTTCTCCCTCTATTGGTTTTCCATCTCAAAATACTGGTGCCAGCATGGAAATTCTCCCTGATTCACTTCCAGGGGACTTCCTGCCTGAGGTACCTTGAAGATGAGGAAGGCAGGCACTGCCCTGGGAAAACAGGGACTATTTGTTCCCAAAACAATCTTTTAGATAAGTTTGGAAGGGTTGGAAAGACACATTTTGACCATGCAGTGAAGCACAGATATCTGAGCCAATGCCAGTCAGGGCAACCCTAGAACCGGAACCAGTTTGGCCCTGCCTCTTACCTCCTCCAGAGATGTTAGAGGGAGTAATTATCACCTCCAGAACAACATTTCCTGATGTTTAATGTTTTCCTGCTCACAGACCTGTCAGCATGGTTGGATCTGCCCTCCGGCCTTCATGTCGGGTTCTGCAGGATTCTGCATTCCCTACCCATGGTGCAGAGATTGGAATTGGATGATCCCTAAAGTCCCTTCCAACCCAAACCATTCCATAATTCCATGTTCTCACGCTCCCAGGAAGGAAGGCACAGCAGGATCTGTTGTTTAAGGGATGTCGGTCACACAAGAAGATGAGGGCAGCATCCTGAATGTTCAGGACTGAATTTTGATTTGAACAACAAAGATAAAAAGGATTCTCAAGTTCAGATCCTCATCCCAAGATCAGGAATGTCCAACCACACCACATCACTGTGAGTGTTCCACTCCACAAGCACCAGACCCAAAGAGCTGAATTAGGGAACAACATTCCTGCTGCAGCTCCTAAAGCCCTTTTCTTTATCTCCTGCCAGCATTTCCTTTTTCCTTCCCTTACTCCAACGATGGTGACAGTGCTGCAACTATTGAGAGAAACCTCAGGGTCCATGGATTGAGCTTCCAGACCCTCAGTTTTATTCTCAGCTTTGTCACTGCCAGTGGGGTGACCTCAGGCAACTTTTTGCTCATCTGATCCTCAATTTCTCAACGAATACAAAATGACTAGTAACACTAAATTTGTTTTTCTCGTGTCTCTCTGTCCCACGGGGTAATGACCTTATCACTTATCAGCCTTCCCCACACACCTGCTCCCTCCTCAAGTGCAAGATGTCTTTCCCCTCAAATTATCTTTCCCCTCAAATTATCTGTCTTTCCCCTCAAATTATCTGTCTTTCCTCTCACATTATCTCCCCAATTAACACCACGAAGATAACTCGAAGCAATTTTGCTCTCAGCTGTCCTTGTGTTCAAGCCTCCTGCTTCCATTTCACACCTGATTTGGGGTTTCTGTGCCTGAAAGCTCAGCGGCGTGTTCCAGCTGCATCTGGTGGTTCCGTAAACAATATTCCTTCCCCTTGTGAGCTAAAATCTTGAAAATGCTTTGGGATAAGTTGCTGAGGAATTCTAAATCAGAGCAGCTATGATTACACGACCCTGTGCAGCTGACCCATCATTAATATTCCTATCAGGACATTTTTCATATGGATCACCTGGGGAGCTGAGGTCACAAAGAGTGAGAGGATCCAAACTCACATGACTTCTCCCTTTAGAATTCTTCCTCCTTTTCTCTCTATATTGAATATCCTGGCTCTGTTAAAGGTATTCCAGAATGGTTCCTGGATATATGTCTCCAGTGGCCCTACTTTCCACTTTTTTATTTGTTCTCTCAGTCTTTCCCCAGTGGGTTTGGGATGATCCCCACCATGTCTTTCATTCAAATTCCAGGAGAATCCAAGGAGAATTGCACTTTTAATTGGCCTATCAAATGTGATCTTACTGTACAACGCCAGCTAATTCATTCTTTTTGTATATTTGGGAATTCCAGAAGCATTTTATCCCAAGATGACACAGATTTGCTCTGTTTTGCTTGGACATGAGGCAGGTATTGAGCAGGATGAGTTTTCCACCTGTCCATTCTTAGAGGTTAAACAGCGAACATGAAACAGCAAAAGCCAAAGCACGAATAATGGCAAAAAATCCACCTGGATTATTTCCAAATATTCCTGGTTTTACACTTTTTGATAGAAACATCACAGAAGTTCTGGGTTGGGAGGGGTCTTAAAGATCATCCAGTTCCAACTCCCTGCCATGGGCAGGGACATCTTCCACTATCCCAGGTTGCTCCAAACCCCGTCCAGCCTGGCCTTGGACACTTCCAGGGATGGGGCAGCCACAGCTTCTCTGAGGAATCTCTTCCAGGACCTCACCACCCTCACAGGGAAGAATTCCTTCCTAATATCCAATCTAAACCTTCTCTCAGTTTAAAGCCAATTTTGAACATTTCTATTGACTGTCTTAATTTTCAGGAGCATTGGCAGGAGCAGCTCTGCTAAAATATTCATAGGGGAACACTTTCCAGCAAGTGAATTGCCTGGATTTACCCTGGAGACTCCCTGGGATGAGTTATGCTTATCCAGCCTACAAGAAGCAGCAGGCTGGGATTTTCCGGCCTGCTCCAGTATCACTCCACATGGCTATGCTCAATGCCCAGTCTCTCTTCTCTCCAGGGGATTCTCCGGGATTTTTTTCCAGGATGATTCCATCAGGGGAAAATGCAATTATTCATAAAATCACGGAATTGTTAAGGTTGGAAAAGACTTTTGAGATCATCGAGTCCAGCCATCAGCCCAGCGTGATGTTCACCATTAACCATGTCCTCAATGTTGCATCCACGTGTTTTTTGAACATTCCCAGGGATGGGGATGGGATGAATTCCACAGTGTCAGTGTTAATTTGCTTGCCAGTTCTCCTCCCCTCTTGGACACCACCCAATTCCTGTTTGACCTCTGCAAGTGCATCACAAATATTGTCCTGGATTGGCAGTAACTGGAATGCAGAGGGAGGGAGCAGAGGTTAAATCCATACAAAAGGAAAGGGAGAAGGTGGAAATTCCCTCGTGTTTAGTGCAAAAATCATAGGATCAAAAATCATTATGGTTGAAAATGATCTCTGAGATCATCAAGTCCCACTCAGTGTCCCAGTTCCTACCCAGCTCCTGCCTCTTGTGTTTCCTTGGACCTCTTCCCTGGCGAGACCCCTGCTGCTCCTGCTGACTTCAGGGGCTGGCTGAAAATAAAATCAGAGGCTGTGTAACCTGGAAAGTGCTTTTCAAATGTTTTTCTGCCCTGTTGGAGGGTAAGAAAGCTCCCACCCCCATGGGAGCAATCACTGTGAGCGTTCAGAAAAGCCTGTGCTGAGAACAGCAATCCCCAAGGAGATTCCAAGGGAATACAGGATCTGTGGGAGTGCAATCAGCCACTGCAAAGTGCCTTTTCCTGCAAGACTCAGGCAATTCCTATCAATTTCTTGTGTGAAATCAGCGCCAGGGGAAACTTGGGGGACGGCATTTCCCTGCAGTGCCTTTGCAGGGAGAGCTTGGCCGCCTGATGGGTCACGGGACTCATCCCTTCGGGACAAAGATGTTCCTTCAGGCTGTCCTGCCTCGGCATGGCTGTCCTGGCACAGCATCCACAGAGTGTGATGCAGTCAGAAAGCGTCCAAAGGAGGGATACAAAGGTGGTGAAGGGTCTGGAGGGAAAGCCTGATGAGGAGTGGTTGGGCTTCCTTGGTTTGTTCAGCCCAGAAAAGATTCTGTGGGGGAACCTCATCGGGATCTGGAGCTTCTGCGTGAGGGGGAGGGCAGGCACTGATCTCTTCTCTCTGGTCACAGTGACAGGATCCGAGGGAATGGCCTCAGGTTGTGTCAGGGGAAGTTTAGGTTGGATTTTAGGAAAAGGTTCCGCCCCCCAGAGGGTGGTTGGGCACTGGAAAGGGCTCCCCAGGGAATGGTCACAGCCCCGAGCCTGACAGAGCTCAAGGAGTGTTTGGACAACATTGTCAGGTACAGGGTGGGATTTTTGGACATCTCCTGGAGATGGAGGCTGACCTGGAGCTCACCCGAACAGAGTTTGGGTAAGGCCATGTGCTCCCAAAAGAAGAGGGATAGAAGAAAATCCCTTCCCATCCCTGGAAGTGTTCCAGGATGGGTTGGATGGAGCTCTGAGGAACCTGGTGTAGTGAAAGGTGTCCCTGCCCATGGCAAGGGGTTGAAGTGAGATGATCTTGAAGGTCCCTTCCACCCAAACCAGTTTCTGATTCCATAAAAAAAAAAAAATACACCCCTCAAACCAAATCAAAAAAAAACCCACTAGGGATAAAATATAACAAATAAAGGAATATATGAACCAGGAGTTAAGATTTATAATCCTGGAAAAGGAGGTTTAAAGAATCATATTCATTTTTAAAAAAATCTATGAATCCAAGTCCCTTTCTTAATTCCTTGCTGAAAATAACAGTGAATTCACCTCGTTTCCATTTTTTCCACACAAAAGAGGGAAAGCAAAGGCTTCCCAAGCTTTTATGATGAATTGAATGCAGTTAGAGCAGGCAAGGTATTTACAAGTTGTGCTTAATAGAAAGGTTTATCAAAGGCAGGGTAATTACCAGACAGTTTGGGGGCCTGAACACTGAGTGCTGTGAAAAAAAAAAATATGTAGAAAAAAAGGTAGAGGAGGAAACAAAAGAGAATTCGCAGGGAAATATGTAAAAGCGAACAGCTTTAAAGCCAAACTGGTGCCTCAACTCTCTTTACACAGAACAAAAAGCAAATTATGACAGGGCAGGGTGAGCAAGGAAAGCAAGAAATACCTGGATTAGTGGGAAAAAATGACAGCAATAAAAGATCAGGAGGTGTGAGGGATGTCCCTGTCCATTGCTCAAGGGGATATTTCATCAGGGATGCCAGGTGCAGGTGAGATCACGGAATAACAGAATGGTTTGGGCTGGAAGGGACCTTAAAAACCATCTCATTCCAACCCCCGCTATGGGCAGGGAGCTTTCCACTACCCCAGGTTGCTCAGAGCTCCATCCAACCTGGCCTTGAGCACTTCCTGGGATGGAAATTGGATGAAATCTTTTACTTTCCCCGTGAAACCACTACGGAGCGGTGTCAGAAGGGGCTCATGACCCAGACGGACACTTTGATCCAACTGGGAATGGTTGTTCTCCCCTTCCCAAGCAGCAGGAGCCCCACAACTTCCCCAGGTAGTTCTCTCCAAAGTCTAATCAGTCCGACTGCTAAAAATAGCTGCTGCTTATCCACGCTCAAATCATTCCAGTAATTAATAGAAAATTAATTCAAGGCAGGCGGCAATGCCCCTGAGAGCAAACGACCTTGCATTGTGCAGGGAAGACAAATTAGCCAAGGTCCATCCAATGTGAGCCATCAAAATGGGAGGAACAGGATGTTCCCAATCTCCTGACTGTTTTTATCCACACAGGAATTTTGGATCACAAGGGAGGAAGAACTTCCTTTACCATTCCTACTATTCCCTGGCCAGCAATTATATCATCCTTGATATTTTGCTGGGATCCTTGACATTTATTTTGATTTTTTTTTTTCTATTTTCTTTCTTTTTTTTCTTCGCCTCTGGATGCTGTTCCTACCATTTAAGCTGGTCTATGGAAATACGGTTAATGCAGCTCCATCCCTGTTCATCCCTCTATCCATCCTCTTGTCTGCCCACGGATCTAAGTGGGCATCACCCTGCCCAGGTTCAAGCAAATTAAATGAGGAGAAAGCTCTCAAAGCTCTAGAAATAATCTCATTTTTTGTGAAAATTAGTCAAAAAGAGGAGAAACCCCAGAATGAGAGGTCCCACAAAAGGATCTAGGCTCCTGAAACACGCTTAGAAACAGCAGCCTACTGGACAGCAGGAAAGTCCATCCCCTGATGATGCCTTCTGCTCAGCAAAAGAGGAAGGAATCCTGGGAAGAACCCCAATAGTAGGGAAAAAAAAGGAGAACTGGGAGCTTAGAGGATTGAGGGGACACGTGCACGGGAAATTTAGCTTCATTCATTCCCAAAATTTCAGGTCAAGGGAGATGATTCTTTCCCTCTACTTTGCTCCAGTGAGACCCCACCTGGAGCACCACATCCAGCAGAAGGATGTGGAGCTGCTGGAACAAGTCCAGAGGAGGCCACGGAGATGCTCCAAGGGCTGGAGCCCCTCTGCTCTGGAGCCAGGCTGGGAGAGCTGGGAATGTCCAGCCTGGAGAAAAGAAGGGTCCAGGGAGACCTCAGAGCCCCTTCCAGTGCCTAAAGGGGCTCCAGGAGAGCTGGAGAGGGACTTGGGACAAGGGATGGAGGGACAGGACACAGGGAATGGCTTCCCACTGCCAGAGGGCAGGGTTAGATGGGATATTGGGAAGGAATTCTTCCCTGTGAGGGTGGTGAGGCCCTAGAATGGAATTCCCAGAGAAGCTGTGGCTGCCACATCCCTGGAAGTGTCCAAGGCCAGGCTGGACAGAGCTTGGAGCAACCTGGGATAGTGGGACGTGTCCCTGCCCATGGCAGGGGGGTGGAATGAGATGATTTTGAAGTCCCTTGTAACCCAAACCATTCTGAAAAGTGCACCCCTTGGCTATGCCCAGGCTGCAGAGTCTGTAAATCCATCTCCTCCACTTCCATCCCATCAGGTCTGTTTAATCCCAGACATATTCCTGTCCATCCTTTGGCATCCCACTTTTTACTGGAGAGACTGACAAGGTAGCTGTTAATTCCAAGCTCAATGCAGGGATTGTGCTATCAATTCCAAAACCTCTGGGCTCGGGATCTGTGGCACCTCAGAAAAGGTCACGGCCAAGCAGGATGTGCAATTTGTAAAGGTCAGGCAGGGGAAGGGATCCCTGACTCCTACCTGGGGAGCTGAAAGGGATGATTTCATTCCAGCAACAAAATCAAAAGTGGAACTGCCGGGAGCAGCTTTGAATCACACAATAGGATTTTGTTTTTTCCTTTTATGTGTCCATTTATTGTTAAGAATCTGACAAATCACAGCCATCTGCAAGGTGGTGCCTATTTAAAAGCCATGCTCCTGTGAATCAGTAAATCAGTAAAGATTTAGCCAAAAAATGGAGCTGGGAATCCAGTTTGTTTAATCAAATCCAGGTTTGGATTTAGGACAAGTTGGACAATGCCCCAAGCTCTTCTGACCAGGCTTCCCCTGGGCATATCACGGAATCATGGCATGGTTTGGGTTGGAAGGGATCTTCAAGATCATCTCATTCCAACCCCCTGCCATGGACATCTTCCACTATCCCAAGTTGATCCAAGCCCTGTCCAACCTGGTCCTGGACATTTCCAGGAATGGGGAAAACACAGCTTCTCTGGGCAGACTGTGCCAGGGCCTCCCCACCCTCCCAGGGAAGAATTCCCTCCCAATATTCCACCTAAACCTGCTCTTTATCAGGGGGGGCCTTGAAGCCATTCCCCCTTGCACTGTCAAATTAGCAAATTCCTAATGACTTTCAGCAACTGCGGGTTGATTTTTCCAATTGATTTTCCAGCTAAATAGTTAAACCAGGAGGAAATGACAGATATTAATCAGAGTTCCCGTTATCTCTCCTGGTTTGTGCAACTCATCTTCTGCTGTCCTAAGCATCAGAGCATTTGATAAAGTAGTCAGGGGAAGAAAAAAACAAAAAACCAACACTTTTTTAATGAAATAGTTTTTGTAAGAAATTGCCAATTCATCAAAATCAAATTGCTTCACGCCACTGCATCTCTTCAGCCCAATTAGTTTGTAATTAGTTAACACAAAGTGGAACTGTTCTAAGCAGAGGGACAAAGACAAGTGCTATCAGAATTTTTGCCTCTGTAAACAGAGGAGCATCTGCTCCAGGGAAAGGAAATCTGATTTTAAAGGACTGATCCTGTATCTTTAAAGGACTGATCCTGTATCTCTTGCATCTTAATTGCGTGCCCTGAGCGGAGACTCACTGGTTTAGATGGATCTTGCTCTCCCTGCCTGCGTTTGATCCCAAAATCCATTCTGGGCTTCAAATAATTTTATTATTTCTGCAGAGCATTTCTTTGTCCACAAAATCCTATTTTCCAACACTTTGTCAACAACTTCAGAACCAAGCCACAAAATGCCCTGACAAGAATGTTCCCTCAAGAAAACATTTTCCCCATGTGTAAGTCCATGAGATGAGCTCCTTCTGTGCAGAAGATTTTTCCCAAAAACTTGTAAATGTTGGGAAAGCACCACCACTTATGGGGACTGACCACAAACTAATGGCAGGATGGACAAAAAAGGAGTTTTTATGACCTTTGCATGAGGGGGAGAAAACTCAGGAGGACTTCAAGGATGCCATGAGGTTATGCAAAGGGCCAAGGCCCTCCTGAGGTGGAGATCAATCTCTTCTCCCAAGGCATAGGACCAAGGGAAATAGCCTCAAGTTATCAGGGAAGGTTTAGATTGGATATTAGGGAAAATTTCTTCACCGGATGGGCTGGAACAGGCTGCCCAGGGCCCTGGTGGAGTGCCCGTCCCTGGAGGGATTTAAAGGCTGTGTGGATGTGGCACCTGGGGACTTGGGTTAATGGTGTCCCTGGCAACTGGGAGAATGGTTGGACTCGATGATCTCAGAGGGTTTCTCCAACCTGAAGGACTCCATGATTCTCTGGGAAAGGGGGGACCAGAAGAGGCCATGGATTGAGTGCAGCTGTGGCCACACGAGCAGTAACGGTCCCTGCTGCTCATGTCTGGCCCCAGATCCACCCTTTTCTACCCTCTGGATTCAAAGCCAGGGTTGGACAGGACTTAAAGCCACCTGGCCTGGTGGAAGGTGTCCCTGCCCGTGGCAGGGGTTGGAACTGGATGATCTTGAAGGTCCCTGCCACCTAAAATCCTTCTGTTCTTCTGTGGTTTCTCCTGCAGCAGCTGGACTGGAAATCTCAGGTTCTTCCCCATCCATATTCTGTGGTTTCTTATGGGGCCAGGAAAACTAATTTTCCTGATTGAAGGAAAAGGTCACGGACTGGGAAGCAGCAAGGATGATTGAGGGCCCTGGTTTGAGATCTGTTGTGTGATCCCAGGAAATTCATGTTTCCTGCCTGTATTTCCAATATTTTGCCACATTTGTACACAGGAAGCTGCAACTCCTGGCAGGGGAAGGGTCAGAAAGTTTTTTGTGAGGGCAGAACAAGCACAGAACCACTTTGTGGTCCCAGCCCAGGCCGCTCTCCGCACCCTTCACCCCAACTCCAAAGTGTGGGTGCAGGAAAATGCTCTCCTTTCTCCCTGCAAACAACTCTGGGATGAGCCAGGCATCGCCGGCAGGAGCTGGCAGGGATCCCACACTCCGAGACCTTTCCAAGCAGAAGAGCTCAGCAATTAGCAAAATAACAAAAAAAAAAAGAGTCAAATGCATTTTTGGTGCTCTGAAGTTGCTGAGATTTTTAAACAAACAATCTGGGGCTGCTCCCACACGCCGGGAGAGGTTTGGGCTCCAGCTATGTGGCAACAGCACCATCGTATGGGAATCTCCAGTCCCTGCAGCCCCTGGAATTTTCTCCATCGACTCCTCGTTCCGCAGACAAGATCAGCACCGTGGTGGGATTTATTTGCAGCCACACATTGATTTCATGGTTGTCAGCAGGAATGTGTGGGATGTGAAGGTGAACTTTTTCTCCAGGGCTGGTCAGGATGGCTCCGGAAACTGGAAATCCCAAATGGGAATCGCTGGATGTTTCGCTCTGTGCCCGGACCCTTGGAGAAATACTCAAGGTCAAACAGACTCCTTGCTCGGTAAACTTTTATATTGTTCCCTGGCTGTACCTGTGGGCACCCACAGATCCCAAAAACTTCCCTCGGGATGCAGGAATTCCAAGCCCAGTTTGGTGCTGGAGGAAAAAGAGGCACAAAGGAAGGCTCAAGCCAAATGTCCCTGAGCAGCCCAGTGACCCAAACACCTTTCTGCATCGTCTCTGCTCTTAGCGGCAGCTCCAGTGTCCATTGCTGGACTCTGGAATGCCAGCAGGAATCCCAGTCTTGCATCCATGTGCTCTGAAGCTCATTTGGACAGCAAACCTGGATATAAATCCTTGGAGTGGGAGCTGGACAGTGACATGGAACAGCATTAAGCATCTACACGTATGGGAGCTGGAGCCTCTCTCTGCTGGCAGCCAAGGGCACCTCTGGAGCAGCTGGAATCATTTTTCCTGCAGCTGGATCAGCATCATTCATGTCCATCCCAGGACAGAGGAGAGTGGAAGATTTCTGGGAGCTGGGGGAGAAATACTTGAGGCTGAGACAGGGAACATCCTGTGTCTTTTCACAGAATCGTGGAATGGTTCGAGTGGGAAGGGAACCTTCAAGGTCATCTTGTCCAACCCCCTGCCATGGGCAGGGACACCTTCCATTATCCCACGTTGCTCCAACCTTGCCTTGGACACGTCCAGGGATGGGGCAGCCGCAGCTTCTCCGGGAAACCTGTGCCAGGGCCTCGCCACCCTCACAGGGAAGGATTTCTTCCCAATATCCCATCTAAGCCTACCCATCCATCCATCCATCCATCCATCCATCCATCTCTGGAAACATCTTTGTATCTCCTCTTTTTGAAATCTTTCTCTCCCCTCATCGATCCATCTATTACCCTACCCATCCAATCTCATTCCTCATTTGGGTTCCACGCTTCCCTCCTTGCAGAAAAGTCTATAAATGGATTTGCCTCCCTCCCACCTGGCGACTCAGCCTCATTTATTCCCCACCCATTCTGATTTGGGACAGCTGAATATTCCTGAGGCTGTGTTCCCAAGAACAGCTGTTAGAAATTCCCACTTGGATGCCTGAAATTGGTCACTCAGTTCCCTTCTTTAACATCCCACATTCCCACAGCTCAAGTAGACTTGCAGACAGCACTTCAGGCAGCAACGGCTCTCTGCTAAACACCATCCAGGAGTGGAAAAACCAATAAAATTCCCTCTGGAGCCCATTTTAACCCCACACAGGGACTTCAGAAAATCCTGGAAAGGAATTACAGGCACAACCACGCTGAGAAAACAACTCAGTGACCTCCCCTCAGGGCCAGGCAGCCTTGGACGGCTGCTCCTCTTGTTCCTGCCCTTAATCCTGGCTGGAATTAAGGCATCCAAGAAGGTGTTACACACCTGAGTTCACAGTCTGCAGAATCCATAGGATCTCCTGGTGATCCAGCCGTTCCAAGGGCTACAGTTCATCCAGAAGCTGGAATGAGTGTGTGGAGCTTCAGCTTAGTTTCCTCTTTGATGGGTTCTGCTTGTTTGGGGTTTTTGTTTCTCTTCTGCTGATAAATTTAAGATGGAAAATGGGAGGTTTAGATGGGATATTGGGAAGAAATTTTTCCCTGGAATGGTGGGGAGGCCCTGGCACAGGTTGCTCAGAGAAGCTGTGGCTGCCCCATCCCTGGATGTGTCCAAGGCCAGGTTGGATGAGGCTTGGACCCCATGGCAAGGGGTTGGAGTAAGATGATCTTGAAGACCCCTCCGATCCAAACATTCCACGATCTTGTGATTCTAAGATCTCCATCATCCTACAGGCTTCCCTACAGATGACCAGGAAACTGGAGAAACATGCTTTCGATGCTCAGTATCTCTGTCCAGATTTTCCAGGCATCATTTCACCTATTGCCCTTTTTTTCCTCAAATTTCCAGCTCATGGCTGCTCCTCGGTGTGATCCATGACACCACGGTCTGTTCCGTGATCCATCACCATTTTCCCAACCTGACACCAGGCAGGAGATCCAGGACAAAGCAAATAACCAACTCGTGTTTCCCCTTTTCCCGAACAGAGAGCTCCAGACCTGCATCTATCAGGAATCTGCAGTGACAGCAAAAATCGTATTGAAAAAACCAAACTCCAAGAGATTTGTAGGCGTCGTGAGATTCCCAGAGGGAATTGGTGGTCTTTTCCATGAAGGCGGATAAATCAGGAATTTTGTAACATCAGGAAAAGAAAACAACACCACTTACACGCAATCCTACGGATAACTGGGTGTTAATGCACGCGGAATTATAACGGAACACGTTCGCCATCTTCAGGAGTCAGGCAGGAATTGCACTTCAATTTCCCAAA
The DNA here is from genome assembly GCA_013397725.1 of Rhagologus leucostigma. NCBI lineage: Eukaryota > Metazoa > Chordata > Aves > Passeriformes > Rhagologus > Rhagologus leucostigma. The sequence goes on along the minus strand of VZTD01000361.1, from coordinate 378,183 downwards.
AAACAGCAAGAATTGACAATTTATGTAAGGATACAGGGATTCCTGGGACCTCGCACAGCCTCAGGCAAGAAGGACTGGGGGATGGAGAAGCTCTCAGCTGTCAGATTCTCTCACAGCACCACAAGTTTTGGGTTTTTCTGGCTGATGTTAGGAAAAGAATAAAAATAATTTTACCGGGAAAGAGGGAAAGAGTTTTTCTTCCTCGTCAATGATTTTTTTGAAGAAATATTTAGTTCCAGGCCTTGGTGGATTTGATAGGGAGGGGGTTTTTTCTCCCTTGGCCCTGTTCTTCCTTACCACAAAAAGCCAAGCCCTACAGGGACAATCCTAAGGGATTAAAAAAGAAAAATAGCCTTAAATAGCTCTGAATGAGGAACTCCACAGCCTGAAAAAAATATTGGGGTTTTTTATCCATAAAAGCTGGCTATAAATGACCTAGTCTGTAAAAATATGATGAGGCAGAAGCCAATGGACACAGAAAGAAGATGTTTGGATGATTTTTAGGGATTTTTTACACAGAAGAGTCCAAGTGGAAGTGGTTAAGATCCCCATGGAGGAACCAGGATTTGTCAGATCATTTCCTGCAACAGATTTTCCACTGGTGTAAATCAGGGCAGGAGTTTTGTTCTCTACCTCTCATCCCACAGCCACTGATCAATGATCCACCTGCACACCTTCCTTTCAATTTGGAAAAATTCCTGCACGGGAATAAATCCCTGAAGGAAAAAAATGCACAGCGCTGAGATCCCAGGAAAAAATAAATAAATTTAGCAGAAAAACCCTGTTTTCTTTTGCCCTGGCATGTCCTGCGAAGTGGTCACAGGATGTGAGGAATGGGAGAGGCCTCTGCTCAACCCACGAGAGCAAACATTCGCACTTGAGGCTGGAATGTGGCTGAACTCAGCCTGTCTGTGAAGGAGAAGTGGCATTTTTTGGACAAGCCTGTGTTGTTGACATTGAATCTACTGTGAGCCAAGTGTCCAAACTCGCACCCAGCCTCTGACAGACAAGAGGGGCTGGCACACAAAGACAACCAAGTCGCAAATGAAACATCTCAAAATAAATCCATCACGAAGTCCCTTGGGTTTCAAACGTCAAAAATCAGAGTTGGCCACTGCTTTTCAACAGAAAATAAGTGCAAATGAGGGCAAATGAACTCCTCAATACCTGGAAAGGCCAATGCACTTTTAATTTGCCCACATACCTCCCTACCACATACCTTGTTATCACAAGTATCACTCACACAGGCAGATAAATACCCAGAGTTGTTCATTCAAAGAACATTTTGTCCTCGATTTAAACACAATGGCTCCACTCAGGGTGGCACCGGGGGTGGAGAGCCTCGTTCACAGGGTGCCACTGCAGCCTCAGTGGCTTTGAAGAAATGCACAAGGTTGGCCTTGTTCGGAAGAATTTGGGGCTTTTTCCACTCCTGTGAGCACTTTGCCCAAGGGTAGGAGGGAAGGCGGGGGTAGCAGCAGTGGAGGGGAGCCTGGAGAGTGGCAGGGAAACGGGAGAGGCACAAAACACAAATATCCCAAAGCACAAAGCAACCCCTCCCTTGGTCCGGCCAGCAGCTCCCTCAGGTGCCTTCTCAGGGATGACCTCGTGGGCACGCCCGGCCTCTCAGGATATATAACCTGCCCCAGGAGGAAACAACCCAGAGGCAGCCCCAGAGAGGTTATTCCAAGATGAAGGCTTTCCTTGTGCTCCTGCTGGGAGCCCTCCTGTGCGTGGACTCAGGTAAGACCCCACGAAGAATCCGCCCCGCAGCCCTTCCTGCAGGTCTTCGGTCTGGAAGAAGGATTTGTGATGGGGTTTGGCAGAGAGGGACGAGGTGTTGGCACGTTGTCATCCCAAGATATTTCCCTTTGGATGAGTGTTGGGTGGGAAAAATGCACAGTGCCACCCTGGGGATGGTGGGATCCTTGTAGCTTCCGGGAAAGAGAAATACTGAACCCTGAATTAATCAAAATCCATGGTTTTTAAACCAGACCATATGGTTAAGGGAGAAGGGGAGGGGTTAAGTGGGGTGGGAGGATTATTTTGCTTCTTCCCAGGCTATCAAAATTGCAACATTTCTGCAAAGCTTTCCTCCAACATTTTTTTCTGACTTTTCCTTTCAAAAGCAGACCTTGACACTGCCCAGATTTCCAGAATGTTAGTAGGACAGCAAAAATGGCTATGCCATGATGTGTTATTTAATAGACTGGATGGGTGGACTTTGAACACTCTCAGGTTTTTATCGCTTTACTGAGAAAAAAAAATGGGTTTAAAGCAGCTTTTCCCTATTACCAGAGAAGAATCAAATTTGAGCAGTTTCTCAATCAGCAGAGAATGCTTAAGGAATAAACTGTGAAGGGTCTTGCACAGTCCTCAGACCTTTCTCTCTGCCAGCTTCCATCAGAGCCCTCAAAATTTGACTTTTATGGCATTATAAGTCAGATCAATGCGAGAACAGAGTGCAGCACTCAGACAAATTGGGGGTTGGCTCCTCACCTCTGTGACTGCATCCGTCATTTACACCAGAGAGGCTTGGACAGAGGGAGACCAAGCGCCTCAAATTAATTCCTTCATTCACCAATTTCTAAATAAAGGGTTTTCAGTGTCCTAAAAGAGTATTTTAGGATATTGAGTTGGGGGATTCGTGATGAAAGTTTGATAGTCATGGGGCTAAAGAAAAAAAATATGTATGTGTATAATATTAATATTAACTGACACTTGCAAGGCTCCAGTGGCACCCTGGAGCACAAGTAGGTGACAGGAACAGGTAATTGCACCCTGATCTCACTCCTCTGGGGACAATTTTTCACCAGGGCTGGACACTTGGGAGCTGACAGGTTTATCCTGCCTTTGCTGGATGCACAGAACAGCCCAGCAGGTGTTGCCGGGATGGATTTCCATCTCCCATGGAGAGGCATTTCCATGAGGGGGTGGGAACGGGGTGGTCGGAGAGGGGTGAAAGTCATGTTTGAACTTTGCTTTTTAAGAGGGGGAGATGGAGAATGAGAGTGACGAGTTGAGAACTGAGACAACTGGACGAGACTTCGCAAATTCCTGCTCCATCCCTCAGGTTGGATGGGGCTTGGAGAAACCTGGTCTAGAGGGACATGTCCCTGATGAGACGATCTTTAAATGCCATCCAGCCAAAACCATTCCATGGTTCTCTTCAAGCCCGGCTCCATCTGTTCTCTTTTTGCTCCCTCACTGCACTGACTACATCTAAAATACCTTCAGCACCTGCCAAACCTGACTCCCACCTCTAGCAGGTGTATTATTATCCACAAAAAACCGGAAAAAGCAATTTTTTTCCCAAAGCAGAGGAGATATCCTCCTTTGAGGATCCCCAGGAATGGTCCTGTTTCCCAGTGCAAGCACTTGGTTGAGTTGTCTGGAGAGCTTCAGACAGATTGAGGACACATGAGAGGTGTAGAACTGTTCCTCCTTCTGCAGGGCTGGGTCCAGTTCTGGGGTCCAACATCAGAAGGACGTGGAGCTGCTGGAGCAAATCCAGAGGAGACCATGGAGGTCTCCATGCTCCAAGGGCTGGACCCTCTCTCCTCTGGAGCCAGGCTGAGAGAGCTGGGGGTGTTCACTCTGGAGAAGAGAAAACCCTGGGAAGACCTCAGAGCCCCTTCCAATGCCTAAAGAGGCTCCAGGAGAGTTGGGGATAAATTTTTAGGAGGTCCTGCTGGGATAGGATGAAGGGTAATTTTTAAAAACTAGAAAAGGGTGGATTTAGGTTAACTATAATTAAGACATCTTTTATAATGAGCGTGGTAAAAAAATGGATCAGGCTGCCCAGGGAAGCTGTGGCTGCCCCATCCCTGGAAGTGTCCAAGGCCAGGTAGGATGGGGCTTGGAACAACCTGGTCAACTGGAAGTTGTCCCTTCCCACAGCAGAGGAGTGGAACTGGACGATTTTAAAGTCCCTTCAAACCCAAACCATTCCACGATTCCCTGATTTCTCTCCTAACCCCTCTTGGTCTCCTGCAGGTTCATCTTTGCAGTGCTACAGCTGCACTTCCCAGCTCAGCAACTCCAAGTGCCTGACGAAGACGGAGTGTGGCGAGAAGGATGTGTGCAAGACAGACGTGATCCGTAAGGAAAAGCGGGGAAAGAAAACATCTTAGTTGGGATTTGGGATGCTGGAGCCAAACATCTTCCCAGCCTCACGTGTCCCATCCAGGCTCGCCCAGTTTGGATACACCAGATGGTTTGGGCCAGCAAACCTCAGTGTGCAAATGTCTTTCACCTGCACAAAATTAGGTTTATTTTCTTTCACAACACCAAAAATTATTTTCTTGCAAGGGCAATGGTTAACTTTTTTTGCAGTATTTGCAAACATGAATTTGAAATGGGAGGGGCTGACCCTGGTCCAACCTGGTCATGAAGAGGCACAGATTTGAGGTGAAATCAATGAAAATGACAGAATTTCATCTCTGTGTCTGTGGGGAAACTTGAAAAATTAGGATTTTATCCCCCTGTTCTAGATCTGGTTTGCCCTGTCCAGATCTGTGCTGACAGCTGAGTCACTCCTAGACCTGGGGCACAAAACCATCAGTGGCACATTTAACCTTCTCTCTGTCAGGCAGTAGACGTGATACCTCCAGTAGGAATTATCCTGGTTGGGAATGTGCAAATCCATGACATTCACATGCAGGAGAGCCAAGATGTTGTAGAACTCTTTCTTATTTGTTGCACGTGGCAAAGATTTGGTGCCCAGAATGGATTTTAGATCTCCTGGAGGAGAATGGATCAGATCTCCAGGAGGTCAAAATCTGCTGGTAACCAGCAGTTGCCAAAACTGGCCAAAAAAATTGGTTGTGCCTCCGAGAAACAAATCAAACAATAACTCTGCCTCCCAAAATGGGAATAACCATGTTTCCATAATTTCCTAGGTATTGAAAGGCTCCATGCAACAAAGATGTTTGGGACTGGGCTTCAGAGTGAGAGAGGGCAGGGTTAGATGGGATATTAAGAAGAAATTCCTCGCTTTGAGGGTGGTGAGGCCCAAAGCAGCTGTGGCTGCCGCATCCCTGGAAGTGTCCAAGGCCAGGCTGGACAGGGCTTGGAGCAACCTGGGATAGTGGAAGGTGTCCCTGCCCACGAGATGATCTTGAAGGTCCCTTCCAACCCAAACCATTCTGTGATTCCGATTTTTGTCCCAGGGAACGAGCTCAGATAAGAACAGCAACCCATTATTCGGTTCCATGGGGCTTGGCTTGGACTGAGTCCTTGTAATAATGGTCCTGCTTTCCTCTCAGGGGTTGTGGGGCTCTTCAGCATCATCAGCAAGGGATGTGTCTCCTCGTGTGACACATCCTACCAGGACTTCAACGTGGGCAACAGGAACATCTCCTGCTGCAGCAGTGACCTCTGCAACGCCAACGCCGCGGGCAGTGTGAGGTCCAGTTATGGGCTGGCCGGCGGGATAGCGGCCGGAGTGCTCTGGACCGTCCTCAACAACAAATTGTGAGGAGCAAAAAGGCCTTCCATGACCACAGAAAGTCTTGGAGCACCCCTCTAATAACAGGAATTGTAACCAGGAGCAATGGGGTGGGTTGGGCACTCAGCATCTCGGGAGCTGATGGCAGCTCTTTGCCATATGATGGCTTCTGCTTTAATCTTGCAAAGCTCCAGTGCTACCAGATAAGGAAGTTTGTGTTCATGTTATCTGCAAAACACCTAAAATAAAGTTATTTCTCCACCAACTGTGAGTGTGTCACGTGTCTATCACTCAGTCACCTATTTCTGCCCACAGCAGAGCTGCAGGTGGGTGTTGTATGTCCGGCCAATGCCCAGCCCAGGTCACTGCTGTGCAATGTGACCTGAAATCCCTTTTATGACCGGGTAACCCACCCAGTGGGTGAGGGAAAGGCTGTGGACGTGTCTCCCTGGAGTTCAGGAATGCCTTTGATGTTGTTTCCCATGACGTTCTCCTGGAAAAGCTGGCAGCCCAGGGCTTGGGAATGTGCACTCTTGGCTGGGTTAAAAACCAGCTGGATTCCAGGCACAGAGTGGTCGGGAATGGTGTCACCTCCAGCTGGTGGCTGGTCACCAGTGGTGTCCCCCTGGGATCAGTATTGGGGTCAGTTCAATATATTTATTGATTATCTGGATGAGGGGGTTTAGAGCACCCTCGGGAAATTCACCAGTGACACCGAGTTGGGTGGGATGTTGATCTGCTGGAGGCCAGGAAGGCTCTGCAGAGGGATCTGGACAGGCTGGATCAGTGTTCCAAGGCCAGTGGTTTGACGCTCAACAACACCAGTGAGGTGTCTGAGTGCAAGGCAGACCCTCTAACTTTAACACCTCTCATATACAATTATAGACCCTCTCCGCAACTGTAGATTCAAAGTTATTCTGTGCCTTCTCCAGATGGTTTATTTTATGGATATAAACTTGGATGTTCCCACCTTGCACTGGGAGATCCTTTGGCAAAGGCAGCGGAAAAAGCACCATACGAAGGGGCCTGAGAGAAATTCTCAGGTGGATTTTCCAAGCCACACCCACATGAAGAGATCTGGTAAAAAACAAGGAAGAAAACAGGCAGAGTGAATCTGGGAGAGCCCTGGGTGGGAGCAACAGGATTCAAGGAGCTGTGAAGTCAGGACAGCAGTGGGTGGAGGATTAAAAAGGGAGGGAGACTGGCCAAGAGCGCCAAGTTCCTCTCTTCCACCTTAAAAGCTATTGGAGCTGCCAAGGTTGTGAAGATCCACAGGCTGAAATAACAAGGAATCATTTCCCTGGTGGGGATGAGTCGCCTGGAGGATCCATAGCCATGGGACAAGGGTCAAAATCCCATCTGGGATGAAGTCAGTGGGATGTCAGGAGATAATGACACAGCCTGCTGTTGTGAAAGAGAAAAGTGCGTAAATCCATGGGATGCAAGGCATTAACGAGCTGCTAATTGTAGGAAGCTGGGAAGGGGTTTCCCCGGAGGAAATCAAGAATGAGCCACCTTGTTTATAGGAATCCAGTCTGGTTATTGGGGAAGGGAGGATATGGGACAAGTGGAGTGATTTATTCCGGCTTTTCCAAACATCCTGAGTCATATCTCTGAAAAGCGGCTCATCCAGCTGTAGGTCTTCCAGTCAGGCTGTTTTCTGCATGGGTGACCAACTCCATGAACTCTCCATTCCAGGGAATCCTCTCCTTGCACTGCAGGGATGTCCCCGACACGTCAATGCCCTGTGCCCACTTTCGGAAACAATTCCCAGGCATTTTCACATCCAGAGGTCATTCCCAACAAGCAACTTGGCTACAATGGTCCTTTCTGGAGACTGGGAGTGTAAGTGGCCAAGGCATGGTGGCACCAGAGCCACTGGAGTCCCCAGGGATGTTGGGTGAAACCGAGCCTCTTCCAGCTTCCGCAGAGGTCAAACACATTCATAAAATCATTCAATGGTTTGGGTTGGAAGCGACCTTGAAGACCACCTCATTCTTACCCCCTGCTCTGGGCAGGGACACCTCCCACGAGACCAGGTTGCTCAGATCCCCACCCAACCTGGCCTTGAACACTTCCAGGGATGGGAATTGTGGAGAGTCATGCCAGAAAGTAAGATAGGGGAGCATGGATGGAGGCTATTTAGCTCTGTTACAGCATGTTGGTCCCATGGCAATGCCATCGACTTCCTGGAGCACGGAATTGAGGGGTTTCTTGCTGGAACCAAGAGGTGGCTTTCCAAAGCTCTGGAGGTTGAGACCTAATGTCTAATCCCTTAGAGGCTGCAAGGATGATTCCTCCTTCCAATTTCTGCTCTGAATAAATTCAGGATTGACCAGTGAGTGATTCTCATCTGTATTTACCTAGAGATAAATCTTTTCTGTGGATGTACCTGGAATTTTCATGGGTAGGATGGCATGGAGCACCTCTTCTCTAAGGAAAGGCAGAGAGAATTGGGACTGGTCAGCCTGGAGAAGAGAACGCTGTGGGGAGAGTTTTCAGTGCCTAAAGGGGCTCCAAAAGAGCTGGAGAGGGACTTTGGACAAGAGATGGAGGGACAGAACACAGGGAATGGCTTCCCACTGCAAGAGGGTAGGGTTAGATGGGATATTGGGAAGGAATTCTTTCCTGTGAGGGTGATGAGGCCCTGGCACAGGTTTTCCCAGAGAATCTGTGGCTGTCCCATCCCTGGAAGTGTCCAAGGCCAGGTTGGATGGGGGTTGGAGCAACGTGGGATAGTGGAAGATGTCCCTGCCCATGGTGGGAGTATTCCAACCCAATATATTCTGGGATTCTATGATTTGGTGATGAGATAGTTTAGAGAAGGTGCAGCTGGGAGAGGCCAAGACTGGGACAGACACAGTAAAGGACTGGGCAGGAACCCCCCGTGACTGGGGGAACTGATGGCACCTGGCACAGCAACTGGAATAGCCCCAAACCTCACTCTCCATCCAGGTCACCGACAGAGCAGCCTCAAAAACAACACTCTAAATTCTGGGAAGGGCAAGGAGGTGGCGAACTGGGGCGGATAAATGACTCAGCTGCGGATCAGAACCTGGACTGGGCCAGGGCAGGACCAGGAAGAGGACGGGATGTTTTCCCAAGGGCTGGGACTGCAAGTTGGCATAAAGGTTGCTTTCCCCTCCTGCTTTAAACCCCTTACAAAGCTCAACAGGACTCTGGGTCAGGTCCCTCTGCTCTGCCCTGCACCCTCTGTCACCAAAGTGCTCTGTTGGTGCAGAAATCTGTGACAATTTATATTTTGGGTGCTGATAAAACATCCTGAGAGGTGCTGCAGGACACAAAAGCACAATATTCATCTAAAAAACAAGGCTGGGTGTATTTCGCCTGAGAAAGTTTCTTCTTGAACAGTTTTTTTAGTTCTTCTGTCCTCTTCACACTTCTCAAAAGGCCTAAAATTGAAGACAGGGTCTTTAAACAACTCAAGTATCTCAGGCCAGGTTGATGGGTCTTTTGGTCTAGCGGAAGGTGTCCCTGCCCACAAGATGCTCTTGAAGGTTCCTTCCAACCCAAACTGTTCCATGATTCTAAGGTTTCATGATTCTATTTACTCCTGGTACAATTAACCATTATTCATTAACCCGGTGGATAAGGATTAGGCCATCCAGCATTTCCTACAGCACATTAGAATTTATATCCAGTGCCTTTACCAGTCTGAAAAATGTCACCGAGTTCCTCTGAAATCAACCCAAGTTGCAGCAGCTGATTAAAAACCGGATTTAAACCACTGGAGAAAGTCTGTGGGGCAGAGAGGTCGGATGAGCTGGACTTAGGGACCAGCAGTTCCTTGCTGTGATCTACATTTCCTTTACGGCCCGCGGCAAGTTCCACAGCATTTCCATTCCTCTGCCTTGTACAGATGTTATCAGGCCCAACACATGGAGAGATGCTCAGATAGTGACTTTAACGGGCCAGGAGAGAGACTGAGGCTCAAAATAATCTCACAGAGGCAGCTGGGGAAGGCTCACCCACTCCCAACCCACCCTGCACTGCCACATTCCTGCTCTGAATCATGCACACATTGTTGTGCAGCGAAGGTGGTTTTGGGGACAAATAGAGCAGAGAGAGCCCAGTTAGCTCTGCTCTGCCTCTAATTAAACCACTAAAACCAATCCAAATTCCTGTCCTTCGCAGAGCTTCCCTCAGTGAATTGTAGCTGCCTCTCACGCAGGACAAGCCAAGTTCGTCCCATGGCATCTTGTGTGACAGCTCTGTGTGGCAGAGATCCCTTGATCCCTCATTTCTGACCTTATCCTGAGCTCTCTTAATGCCTTTCCAAACTCCTCCTCAGGACTCTTTGCAAGAGAGGTGCTGCTCTGACTCCTCTGATGATGCTCTTGATGCTCAGATTTTCTTGCAACCCCAACCTCCTCCCTCTACAGCTTCTCCGATTTCTCATCCGTATTTTATGGGGACATCACCTTAAAAGCCATCAACTCAATAAAAGAACTCTTGTAATGTGCCTTTCCCAGAATTTTTTACACCAGACAAGTTCACCCCTGACACTGAAATAACCTGTATGCCTGGAATACTGAAATTTAAAGGCACCTGCTCACCTCTGCCAGCGGTTCCCCACATGAATCACTCAAGGATACCATGACCCAGCCCTGGAACCTTTCCCAGCTCTGCTGGTAGCCCTCCCTGGCTGGGGTAGCGTCACCACCTCCCCTGAAACAGAGGTGACAGGCATGGGGCTGAGTCAGAAAAGGAAAACATTTTGCTCCTTCCTCTCTGCCTATTTTCATTCAGATTTGATCTGGCCTTGAGAGAATCTGTGGAACGAGGACTTCACCCAGGGCAGGGGAGAGAAAGTGGAGTGACGGACTTGTTTTCCTCAGGGGTCACCACACACTGAGTTATTTGCAGGGACAAACCTGGGTGGTGCCACACACAGGTGCCAAATGAGCTGTGATGTCTGCTTTTGCATTTACATTTGGCAGCAGCCTTTGAACTTGCAAAAAAAACAGATTTGTCTGCTCTCACAGACAAATTCGAGAAAAAATTATGTAATCTCTGTCTGTAAATCCAACATTTCTGCAGTGAAGAGGAGGGTGATCACTCTGCTTAAAATACTATTTTTTGACACCTCTTCAGCTGTCATAATTAAAAAGAGAGGAAGGTGTGGCTACGATTTCAAATCATTAATTGAGATGTGATAATTTGAACACACCTGACCTATTCTATTCCTCCTCACATGAAATGAAAAAAAGAAATTTAGAAAAATAAAGGCAGGCTTGTCATCAGAATTTGACTGTTGAAATAAAATGGGAATATTTAAAAGAAAACAATTAGGAAAACAACCCTCTCCACTCTTGCGCTTGCAGGGAGGAGGCAGGGAATGGTAACTCCTTGTCATGAATGAGGTGCTCATGTGCAGTCATTGCCTTTGGACTGGCTCCAGTTGCCTTGTGGCAAAATGACGGAGCATTTAGCAACATTCGCACACCCATGGACTATCAAAGACAGCTGTTTCCCTGCCCTTCATAATCCCAGCCAATTAATTTATCTTCTCTGATGTTTTTGCAGCAAACGTTCTGTTATCAGGTGCTCTTCAAGTGCGGCGGCAGCTCTGCCCTGTTTCTCCTCACCCTTCTGATGGGGAAAAGAAACATTTGCCTTTGCCATGGAGATCTGTTGATTCCTAGTATCCATGGGAAGCAGGGATTCGTTGCCAGCATATCCCTGTCAGAAATTCTTGCAGGGTTTTCGTCAGTGTCACCTGTATCCATAAGAACGGAGAATTCCCTGACATTTGGATTACCAGAAAAAATTAAAATGTGTTCAATATCTGGCTATCCCCAAAATTTACTGTCCCTTTGGGATGCTTTTTTAGCATTATTGTACAAGTTCTGAGGCCCATTTTGGGATAAATCAAGCCCAAGACATCCTGAAACACTTCGTATTCCCTGGAAGGATCCTGCTTAACGAGCACCAGAGGTGGGATACACCCACACCCCCCACAGAAATGCAGGTGAATAAAGGGTGAGAAAAATATTTCCTTAAAAATCATGGAACCCAAAATACAAACAATTTACTACTTTTCTGGCCTCCTAGGAATGGGACCAGCAAGCCCCAGGCCCAAAGGTCAGAGTTCCAGGCCAGTGGACACCTCTGGGCACTGGAGGTTCCTCATCCCTACTGTCACCAGCATGGGTTGAGGTCAAGGCTCTCCCAAACAACTCCTGGGGGTGGCAGGGGAGTTAAAACAACCCAAAGACCATTCCCAGAGGCAGTTTGGACACAATCAGTGGGTTTTGTCAGGAAAAAGAATCACAAACCATTTTTTTTAGTCAGCCTCAGTGCCAGAGACTCCTCCTCGGCATCTCTGTCCCTACCCATGGCAGGTGGTCGGAACGAGAGGATCTTGGACATCCCTTCCAAAACAAATCATTCCATGATTCCGTGGTCTTTAATTTTTTAGATACTCTGCAATATCAGTTTTAACCAACAAATAACATCCATTGCAGTTGAGATGTGCAGCAAAAGGCTGAAGATGTTTGAAGAGACTGAAGGGTTTTGTGTAAAAATGTGACGTTGAATTGTGGGATTGCTGGGGCAGGAGAAATCTGAGTAATGTGATGAAGGAAACTCCTCTTCCAAACTGATCCAGGAGTTCTCAGACTGAACCATTCCTTCCTAGCCTGGATCTGTCCAAACCCTTTTCAAAGTGCCTTTGGTCATTCACTGCCTCAACCCAGGTCAAGTTCTACAAAGTGGTCGTTGCTGTTGCTTGTCCATGGAAAATCGTCACATCAGAACTGCACGTCTGTATTCTCCATGCTCAGCAGGAATTCTTAATCCAGGCTGGAAATGCTTGTTTTCCTCCAAAGTTTTGTGACTCTGTCCTGGAGAAATGTCTCATTCCCAGTGACCTTTTCGTAAAGTGGAAAAGATGCAAAGAACGGAAATAGAGTCTGGGATGGCTGTTTGTTCCCCAGCTGTGAAACAGAATAGAATTAACGATTAATGGGGTGAGATTTAACATGTCCAAATGACAGATTCCTCGCCTAAGATGAAACAATGCCAGGCACAAGATAAACTGGGAGAGGAGGGACTGGAAACCAGTCCTGCAAAAGGAATCTGACAGGAGTTCCACAGGAATCGTCAGAGTGTCCTGGTAGCCACGAGGACAAACCACATCCTGGGCTGTGTCCAGGGAGATTATCCCACTGTGTCCAGCATTGCTGTGGCTTCCCCTAAACATTCTGTGCAGTTCTGGGCCCCACAAATTAGGGATGATGGGAATGTCCTCAAATGTGTTCACGTGAGGGCAACAAAGCTGGAGAAGGGCTGGAAGGAACGTCCCTGAGGCTTCTGGGTTTGTCCAGTTTGGAGAAAAGGAGGCTGAAAGGGAACCTCATTGCAGGTTCCTGAGGAGGTAAAGTGGAGAGGGACGTGCTGAGCTCTTCTCCCTGGGATCCAGGGACAGGACGTGTGGGAAAGAGTCAAAGCTGTGACAGGGGAGGCATAGACTGGACATCAGGAAGTGTTTTTTTTACCAGGAGGGTGGTCACACACTGTAACAGCTTCTTGGAGAGGTGGTCAGTGCTTCAGGTCTATCAGAATTTGGATTTCAGAACATGCTTTACATTCTGGTCAGCTCTGAATTGGTCAGGGACTTGGACTGGACGGGCATTTTAGGAACTATTTCTAGTCTAGTCTAGTCCACTCTAATTTATTCTAATCTAGTCTAATCCAGCCTATTTAGGACAGCTGGCTCTTCCCCTGCACAAATTTCACCACGCTTTCTGTAAAGAACACCAAAACGCCAAGGGTGGAGCCCAAAAAGACCAAGAAGCAAAGCCACAACACTGTGTGGCTACGCCAAGGTAAATGCCCTGCCACCACCACCCCGGTGATTCACCACGAAATAAAAACCAGGGGACACCTTTGCATCACAGAAATGACAGGGGAACTTTTGTTGGCTCTGAGATTAAGATGTCGACATGAACAAGCCCAAATCTCAGGGCTAAAGTGGAGCTCACGGCTGCCTCTTTCCAACTGAACACTGGGATAAGGAGCAGGCAGCATCCTGAGGACAGCCAGGGATGAAGGAGGCAAAGCGACAATGTAGACACTTTGTGAAGGTGGTCAGTGAAGGGGGGATGTGCTGCTCTGCCACACATGACGGGGCTGTCTGTCCAAGAGGAGCCCAAGAGGAGAAGGGTCTCATCTGCTTCATGAGTATCAGGTTCAGAATCATGGGATAGTTTGGACTGGGATGGACCTGAAAAATCATCCAGTTCCAACTCCCTGCCATGGGCAGGGACACCTTCCACTTAGACCAGGTTGCTCCAAGCCCTGTCCAACCCAACCTTGGACACTTCCAGGGATGGGGCAGCCACAGAATCTCTGGGAAAACCTGTGCCAGGGCCTCACCACCCTCTGAGTAAAGAATTCCTTCCCCATATCCCATCTAACCCTGCCCTCTGGCAGTGGGAAGCCATTCTCCCTTGTCCTGTCCCTCCATCTCTTGTCCAAAGTCCCTCTCCAGCTCTTTTGGAGCTCCTTCAGGTACTCAGAGGGGCTCTAAGGTCACCACAGAGTTTCTCTTCTCCAGACTGTACACTCCCAACCCTCTGGGCCTTTTGGTTTATTTAATAGGATATTAAGGCAAACAGACCCCACACATCACATTCAAGGGAACATTTCACTTATGTCACCTCTTTTCCTCGTCAGCTCCCTCCAACCCCATCCAGGCAGAGTTGCCATGAGACTTGGGAGTGCTTTCAGCAGAAATAAGGTGTAAATTTTACTCTCACATCACTCACAGGTGGAATAATTTTCAAACCTGCCCAGTTCTCCCCCAAACCAGTGGAAATGTTACCTGGGCAGTTCTTCCTCCATCATCCACTTCTACCACTCCAAATCTTGGAGCTGTCCAAACATGGATTGCCAGGGCACTGGCACTGCCAAAAGAGCTGGATTCATCTGTACCCAGAGCTGAGCACTGTCCATAAACTCTTATTTTTAGTTATGGGGGATATTTACAAACCTGGAATCCCAAATGAGGCATTACCCAACATCCTTGGATGACTGGACAACTATCCAGTATGGATAGAAGGGCACTGGAGGCTGAGGAGACTAAAGGTTTTCCTGGAAAGTTACTGCTGGGAAAGTCATAAAGCCTTTCCACTCAATTGTCTGGCAAAACCACTGCTTATATTCAGTCCAAACCAGCTTTTACTTCTGCCTCTCCATCCTGATTTCCCGGTCATGGACATGGACCAGTTCTCCAGCCTTGAGAGCTCCCAGGCTGGCACTAAACCTGGAACATTCATATGGAGAAGCGAAGGACTATTTTTCTCTAGTGCCACCATTTTTCTTATCTCAGACAGTTCTTCCCTGCCGTTGAGGGTATCTGTATTTGGGAATACTTTCTCCTTCCGCTAAGAAATCCCATCTCTTTTAGAATCACCGAAAGGTTTGGATTGGGAGGCACCTTAGAGACCATTTAGTTCCAATCCAATGTCATGGGCAAGGACACCTTCCACTATCCCAGGTTGCTTCAAGCCCCGTCCAACCTGGCCTGGGACACTTCCAAGGATGGAGGAGCCGCAACTTCCCTGGGCAACCTATTCCAGTGTTTCTTCTCTCTCAGAGAGAAGAATTTCTTCCCAAATTCTAATGTAAATCCTCTTTTAGTTTAAAACCATTTCCCCTTTGTCCTATCACCATCTGCCTGTGTGAAAAGCCTCTTTCCCTCTTTATTAAATCTTCCCTTTTATCTCCATATTCCACCCATTCTCATCTCCCTGTGATCCTTTGGATGGCCATTCAAGTCCCTCAGGCACAGGTGGGGAAATGCGCCTGGTGTTGCAAGCGTGGCCTCGTTGGTGCCTTGCACAATGTCCCTGCACTGTCCCCGCTGACACAGCCCCAACCACGACACCTTTTCCACGCTCCATCAGGTGCCTGACAGATACTGGATACATCCAAGAATTCCCATGTCTTTCATCTCCCAATAATTTCCAGGTGACCTCCTCGTTTGCCGTGTAACTGACTTATTACGGTGGATGATCCTATT
Source organism: Rhagologus leucostigma (assembly GCA_013397725.1). NCBI lineage: Eukaryota > Metazoa > Chordata > Aves > Passeriformes > Rhagologus > Rhagologus leucostigma. The sequence goes on along the minus strand of VZTD01000361.1, from coordinate 362,686 downwards.
TAATCCATGACTTGCATCCAAGCCACCTGGTTGTTTACGATATCCTGATCCTTCCCGGAACTGCTGAGGCTTCCCGAATTTGTGCCACCAGTAAATTCCATCCTATTTGGCATCTTTTGGGGTCTTAACAGAAAATACTAAGCAAGAGCACTCCAAAAGTGAGGAAAGGCGCTGGTGATTTTCCCCAAGTTCATATCTCACTCCTAACACTTTAAATATTTCCAGCTCCTCCACTCCAAGCCTTTAAAAAATTCTCACTCATCTGAACTCAATTTAATTTCCATCTGTGCCATCTTAATAAATATTCCTACATTATCCTGTGTTATTACTTTGCTGAACTTGTGAAAATCTGACTTTATTAATATGAAAACAACAAAGATAACATTGGATTTTAAGTCTTTTCCTGTTTTTTTTATTATTTTCCCTCCTTCAAACCCTGTTTTTAATCCTGGCATGTTATCAAGGTCAGACAAATGGCTGTTACCCCTCCTCTTTTTAATTTAGGTGTTAAATTCTGACCTCATGATACTGCCTTGACCAATTTATAAACAATATTTGGGAGTGGACCTGGACCTGTTTTTCTGTATCTCATTTCTCCAAGAGTTCTGGGATGGAAAACATCCTGTCCTGCTTTGTCCCAACTTGAATACATTGCGTTTTTCTGTTCCACCTCAGTTGTGGTTGTTTCTTTTTCTGGACACCTTTTTCCATGCTGTCTTTACTCCCAAAATCAAAAGCATTTTATATATTGAATAAACAAGTGGTTAATTTAATATTCAGTTTTCATCTATCACTACTTTATTTTGCCTCTCAATATAAAGGCTAAATAATTTTACATAATATTTAAATAACTTTAAATAATTTATTTTAAATAAATGAATAAATAACATTCAATGTCTTTCTCGAGATCTAAGTCATTTTGACTATTGCAAATTTCTGCTTTATATATCTCTTAACCTCCTTCGTGTTGTTTTGTCTGCTGCTCCATTTTTCCACCATTCTTTTAGGTTTCCTTCCATTCCTGGAATAATCTTTGAAATTATTAGCCCGTTTCAGGCCATATTTACTCTCCCTAGAAATTTTTTCTCCACTTTTTCTCTTTTTTATGGAAAAAACCAAAGAGGTTTCTGAATCTTTGATTTCAGTGAACCACAAGTTTACATTTTTCATCCATATCCTTGAACTCCCAGTTCGCTCCTCCTTTTTCTAGATATCAACAAAAATATCTGGATATCAACATATTTATCTATATATCAACCATAAATCAATATTTATCTGTTTAGCTGAAGCTGAATCATCCCAAAATTCAGCTGGATGAGGAGACAATATTGTTCCAAGTGTGTTAGACTCCTGATCCCAGAAATCTGGGTGTGCCACCTCAAAAACATCTCAGCAGGGAGGAGAGAGATGGGGCAGGAAGGGAAGATGCGATTGGTCTGTGGTGTAGGAGGCTAAAAGGAGCTGGAGTCAGATTAAATCAAAATTAACTGGAAGAGCCAAACTGCTCTGGAATTATGTAGGATACCCAGAAGTAGGACAACAAATGGAGAGAGCATTGGATGTGGTCACTGAAGTTGGACACGTGGATGGATGAGGAAGGAGCTTGGTCCTGCTGGGAAGGATTGGCAAAATTCAGTGAAAAGTCCAGAGTTGGAGCAGATCCACAAGGATCATCGAGTCCAGCTCCTGGCCCTGCACAGGACACTCCAAGAACCCCAGTGTGTGCCTGAGAGCTGTTCTGTCAAGGAATGGGTGTCCTGAGCTGTGTCCCCACAATGTGAGCAGCAGGTGAGGGGAGGATTTTGTCCCCCTGCTCCACTCTGGTGAGACCCTGCTCGGAGCACCACGTCCAGTCCTGGAGCACCACAGCAGAAGGACGTGGAGATGCTGGAACAAGTCCAGAGAAGGCCATGGAGGTGCTCCCAGGGCTGGAGCCCCTCTGCTCTGGAGCCGGGCTGGGAGAGCTGGGAATGTCCAGCCTGGAGAAGAGAAGGCTCCAGAGAGACCTCAGAGCCCCTTCCAGTGCCTAAAGGGGCTCCAGGAGAGCTGGAGAGGGACTTGGGACAAGGGAGGGAGGGAAAGGACAAGGGGGAATGGCTTTAAAATGATAGAGGGAAAGTTTAGACCAGATATTGGAAGAAACTCTTCCTGGTGAGGGTGATGATGCTCAACCACGCAGGTTGCCCAGAGAAGCTGTGGCTGCCTCATCCCTGGAAGTGTCCAAGGCCAGGCTGGATGAGGCTTGGAGCAACCTGGGATAGGTGGAAAGTGTCCCAGCCCATGGCAGGGGTGGGAACAAGATGGTTTTTAAGGTCCCTTCCAACACAAGCCACTCTATGATTCCATGAAAAAACACACATTTACTATGGAGAGGCCTCCAGGTGACCTCATCTCCACCCTTTCAAGGTTCCTTTTAAAGTCAGTGAAGGGAAGCAGGTAATCCCCAGCGCCATCCACTTTTTGATGAGGCTTTTGCCTGATGAAATTTGGACCTGTCTGCCCGACTGGAAAAAGAAACAGCTCCAGTGAGTCACCCAGGAGCTACCTATGGCAGAGAAGAACGGCTGGACTTCAGGTAAATGATTCCCACTCTGGATTTTTTGTCCTGCTTCAATCTGTTTGTGACTCTGCAAATTTTCAAAGGTTATTTCTGCAGCATTTTCTGCTAGCTGGTGCTCCCGCAACTTTATGCCTTGAGCATATAGACCCTGATGATGGAAATTGGCTTCCTTGTCACGCTATTCCTATTGTTGCGCTGGATCCCCATGGCAACATCCACCACGGGCTATTTTCATTACTTAGCAGGGGTTACTTATTTAGATTGGCTCATCCAGATCTGTATCTGGTGACAGACTTTGCTGCCAACGTGTCAGTCAAAGGCACTGCTGATGATGCTGAAGGTTGACAAAGTGATGTCAGGCACTTCTCAGTCACAGACTCGGTGACACTCCCTGGGTTTGACAAGTGACAAGTTCATAGGGAAGACTCTGTTTCCTTTCTCTGCACAACTGAAGTTGATAAAGAGGGAAAATCTTCCTGATAAAGGGAAGGAAGTAGCTCTGTAATTGTCCAGTCTCTGCACGTTGTCCTTGTACTGCAGAATGTTGATAAGAGATCAACAGTGCCATCATCTGATTAAAGTGTGGAGAAAGACACTGGAGACTTGCAGCCAACAGCAGCCCCCAGGAATATTCCCAGCATCCTTCAGCCTTGGCTTTTTTTGTGTTCAGGTATTGGAACAGGGAAGTGGTAGAGTCACTGGCCCTGGAAGTGTTCAAAAAACCACGTGGATCCAGCACTCGAGGATGTGGTTTAATGGTGAACACGGTGGTGGTTGGACTTGGTGATCTCAGAGGCCTTTTCCAACCTTTAACAATCCCATTATTCCAAATAATCCAAATTTCAGGTGGAAAATTGCATGGCCACAGGCTCCCCACATGATGGAGTGTGGATTTATGGGTCACATGGGCTTTCATGTAGGGTTGGCAGCAGCTGTCACCGGGATGGAAAAGGGAATCACACCGAAACGATGGACACAAGAGGTTTTCATCCGAGCACACATCCAGGCTGTGTCAATGCTGGTCTCTAAAATGGATCAGGATCCATTCCCTGACCCTGATCACAACTGTCACAGCTCGTGCCTGGATTTCTCATCTTTCCAACCAGAATGACCTTTCTGGAAACATTCTTGGCCCTCAGAGTGTGCCTGGGAATTGCCTGGAACAAACCTGGTGGGTTCTGGCCATAACACACTGAGGGTCCATGTTACGCTCCCTAGACAGCTCTCAAGTCCATGGTAGGACCAACACAGCTTAAAGAAAGCCTGAAATGCCTGAATTGTGGATATTCATCCCTCTGGGATCCAATCCAGAATCACATCTCGGACATTTTTAATGTTTTCAGAAAATGCTTGAGGGACCAAACACAACAGGATAGGTGATGCCTGAAGGAATCGTCCTCAATCCTCTGGCTGGAAGAAGAGGAACCTGAGCAATCTGGTCTAGAGGAAGAAGTCCCTGCCCATGGCTCGGAAGTTGGATGAGATGAGATTTAGGGTCCCTTCCAACCCAAACCATTCCATGATTCAGTGATTCCAACCTCCAGATGATCACATCCCTGGACTCCCCTTTTTTCTCTCAGAGCACTGAACACAACTCATGTCTTTTTGTAAAAATCCAGCAAGTCTGGAAGGTTTCCTCCCATCCTTAGGAGCACTTGCTTTTTAGCCTCGGGATTAGTGAGCTTAAGCCAGAATTTGGGAGATGTGAGTACAGTTCCCTTCTCTGCTTGGAGACGTTCAGCTTCTCACCTCACATCTTCAGAGATGGGGTGCGAAACAGCAAAATGAAGCTCAGACACAGAAAAAAAGGGGTAAGAGCTCTTCAGAGATTGAATCAGAGCTGTGAATCTGGATTTTTTTTGGATACTCCCTGTGGAGGAGAAACATTTACTATCAAACAGCCCTGGGAAGACAGACCTAAAGAGCTTCTCTGAGGAGGGTGCTTGCACTTTCACCCTTCTCCAGCCCAACGAAACCTGATCTCCTTCCTGCCCAGTGGCAAAGTTTCATCAGGAGGGTGGAGACCAACTCCACCCCAACAAGCCCAAAGTCTTGTTGTTGACATGCACCCGTGAGAGGCGGAACTTCCATTGGATCATCAAACATCACTGCAGCCACGGGCACGGGCAGAGAGGTTCCCCGCTACTGAGTCACACATGGAGATGGAGGAGCCATCCTAAAAGTCCCCTTGCAAAAATTCTGCCCCTCTGGAATCACAGGAGCTGGACTCAGGGTGACTCAGTAGTAATGATCAACAGTATCTGTACTTTCCTGCAAACCAGCTGTCACCAGGATACTTGGAAATCTGATGTCTGGAAAATGGAGCAGACTCCATCCTGCAAATCAGCTCCCAGGAAAGACACTGATGTCAGGTAGATTGATGCCGTGGTTACCATGACGTGACCGTGGTGTCCAATAGGGTTGGTTGGAGTTTGTACCATGGCAGATGGATCCGTTCTGTTTATTCCTGGGATTGCAGAGGAGAAAGCTCTGGGGTGACCTTATCGTGAGCTCTTCAGTAGCTGAAGTGGGGCTCCAAGAGAGCTGGAGAGGGATTCTGGACAAGGGCACGGAGTGTCAGGACAAGGGGGAATGGCTTCAAACTGGAAGAGGGGGGGTTTTATGGGATATTGGGAAAAAATTCTTCCCTGTGAGGGTAGTGAGGCCCTGGCACAGGTTGCCCAGAGAAGCTGTGGCTGCCCCATCCCTGGAAGTGTCTAAGGCCAGGCTGGATGGAGCTTGGAGCAACCTGGGACAGTGGAAGATGTCCCTGTCCATGGCAGGGGGTGGAAATTGGGTGATCTTGAAGGTCCTTTTCAACCAAAACCATTCTGGGATTCTATGGAATGGCTTAAGAAAATGTCCAGTTCTGGGCTGGACGATGTAGGAGAGCAGGTGGTGAAACACAGGGAGTTCAGAGAAGGACCATCAGAAGGATTAAAGCCTTGGAGAACCCAGTTTTCCAGAGAAGGAGTCAAAGAGCCCACCAAAAACTATCCAAGGGATATCCCAGACAAAATACATTTCTATGGAGAAGAGGAAAATTGCAACGGTGAGAAATTAAATTTAGTAGAGGGGTGTAACGAGAGCTGCTGGCTGTAGGGACCCCATAAATCAGAGCAGAAATATTTTACACAGGACTAATTTCACGTGTGGCTGAAAACCAACAACTGGAACATCTTAGCAAAGCTTGGCGTTCGCTCCCTGCCATAGAGCATCTCATAAAAATTTGGGTTTTATCATTCAAACAAGAATTAACTGTAAGGGGAGTTAGAGCAGGTGAAGCACTTCACCTTTTTACCTGTAAACACCAAGTTTCTTTCATCTGCTTTTCCTGGTATTTGTGATAAGAAGAAAGGGATTATATCTCCCTATATCACCTTATAAATTAGGACAGTCTTCCAGCGACAGGCTGGGAGAGGGTTTTGATTGATCCCACTGAGAATTCCCGAAGGCTTTTGGCACACGAACCTTTCCCCCTACGCACCACGCCTCGTTGATATTCTCAGCTCTCCAGACCTGAAGTGACATTTCAACTGAAGTCCCTTCTGGCTCCTGTCAGTCAGAGCTCAAAACCTTTCCCAGGGCTTATTCCACCCCTGACAGAGACAGAAGGGAATTTTTAGGGCCTCCTGAGTCTTGCAAGCTGTCTAAGCCTTACCTAACTGCTCTGTCAAACCACGGCTTTCACATATTTATCAGGCTTAAAGCAGGTCAGGTTTCTTCCCTGCATTTGCTTACAGAAATAATCCCAATTTTTCTGGCATTTAAGATCCAGCCTCAATTTCCAGTCCCATTTAAATCACTTGTCTTAACTCTGCCAAGCTAAAAGGGGCCGGTGTTTTCCAGTGTCATCTTTTGGAGTGAATCCTGTTGTCCCAGTCTCCCCATTAATTGCTGCAATTGGGTTGTTTCCATTAGGATCCCATTTTTTCTTGACAGTGTGTCTTGGGGTGACTTCATGATGTTGTATCCCATGTCGCCCAGAAATGAATCCCGTGCTTCTCTGTGCCTTTAAACTGAGCCCGAGAGGGGAGAGAAAAAAAACTGAGTGAACTTTTCAAAACAGTTTGTGCTTCCAGGACACAGAGATTAGCTGCTGCTCCTGCTGCTGAGGAGCGAAGGAAGCACCCTTCCTGCTTTTCAGCCAGTTTCGGGCTCTGTTTCTCCGGAGAGAGACGGAGAGTTACGTTTTTTTTCTGGGACTTCAGCTTTTCCCTTCTTCTCTTCTGGACTGTTTCAACAACATCAGAACACCAGAATTCACCGGGAAAACTTTCCACCTTAGGCCCGGAGGGGGCCCAGGCTGACCCAGCTCCGAAGAGGAGGAGAGACACCACACCCATGGAAGGACTTTAAAATCTTCCCAGGTTTCTCTTCACAGCAAGAGGTTTTATTATTTAGCATTATTATTCTTTTCCCATGTGTTTGTTAAATAAATAGGTTTTTCTCCTTTTTCCTTTCCTCCGAGGAATATTTCTTTCCCGAACCTGGTGGGAGAGGGGTGGCTGTAACCTGCCTTTTAAGAGAGGACGTTCAAATTCGGACATTCCTCTGAAATTTGTCTCAAACCAGGACACAGTGGCGGTAGAATTCCACCTGGGAAGCCAGGAGGGTGCTGCCACTTCCAAAATCAGCCTCCCTCCCACCCCAACGCACACCTGGGCACCACCTGTGGTTGTTTGTGTTGGGTTTTGTGTTTGTTTCCAGGGCTCCATCTCACCGGAGGCTCCTGATTATCTTTAATCAGCAAATACTTTAAAGGTAACAGACCTTAAAGGTCTTTCCTTTCCTCCGCGCTTTTACTGGAACACTCCCAAATTCTCTTTCCCCAAAGTCTGGCACTGCTGCACGCTCAGCCCCTCTGCTGGAGCTCTAGTGTTTTCCCAGTGTTCTGCTTTATGGAAAGATCTCCAACCTTTCCAAGCCTTTAAGACAGAGGTAAGACAGTGGTTAAGTATTTATATCCCTATTCCTTCAACCACATGGATTTATCCCAAAAATTTCTTGGTATGGAATGATTTTCAGGTAGGAGAGGATGTCTCCGTGGACATTTGCACTCCACAGTCCACCAAGCAGCTTTACTGTGCCGGCCCCACTGTACTTTCCCACTGAGGCACAACCACCTGGAATGCTGAAAGCCCTGGATCTTTTCCAGTTTCACGGCTGTTAATTAGGATATTGCTCAAATGTGCCTTGAGCTGCCCAGTTCCGAGCAAGGATCAGGATGTAACCAGGTCTGGTGGCTTTCACTGAGTGGATTTTTTTTTCCATGTGCCCAGAAAGTTTTGCTTGATCCAGGTGTTTTTTATGCGCCTGATGTCCAATAGCACAGGAAGATAAAACAAAGGATAATTTTAACTCTCATAGAGGAGGATTAGGGTGCAGGTCTTTCTCTCCCTTTCCCACAGCTCTGTCAGCTTTATGTCATCCGTGGCTGTGGAAATTTTCATTAGCAATGCTTCTCAGGTTACCGGGAGCCATCCTCCAAGTGGGAAGAAGGAGAGGCTGCCGGGAATGGCAGCAATTCCCACGTGTGTTACCGTAACAAGCCTGTGACAGGCAAAGCACCTCATTAAAGCACCTTCAACTCACCTCATCTCCATCCCTAAAATCTCCAAGGGCTCCAGTGATTCACAAACTTTGCCTCTTCGGCTTATTCAGCTGTTTTATGGGAAATTGCACAACGCTGGGGTTTTCCAATTTGGATCACAACAAACCCAGTGAAAAGTCTATCAGCTTTTCCTGTGAAATATAAAATACCAGTGGCTCAATCCAAAGGGAGAAGTAAATGATTTCTCCCCAGGTCCAAGCCTTTGAGGCCATCTCCCCAAATATTGGATAAGACGCAAAATAAATTATGATGTTTGGAAGGGTTGCCTTGATGCGGATAAAGTGAAATTTGCTATCGGGAAGGTACCGGAGGGGGAAAATTGATTCATTGCTCTATGCTGGGTTTATTTCCCAGCTTCAGGATAAAATTTGGTAAACAATTGACAGCTTTCCAAAGGAAGGCTGAGCGTCCTGCTTTGCCAGCATGACCCAGGACCTGAGACCATGTGGCTTATCCCAATTCCAGACTTGGAAGCACCATATCCCACTGGCCTCCAAGTGAGTCCCACGCCCAGCAGCTCAGCTGGGATCCAGAAACCAGGCTTGATTTTGAACTGGATTTGGGAAAACAGGCATCTTTGGGCAACCCCAGTCATGCCAGCCCGTGGAATCATTTCTCCAAAGCACGTGGAAGCCCAGCCTGCTGTCACTTGCCCCTTGACCGTGGTTGGCCAGTGCAACACGTGTGACACAAGCCAGCTCTTGGCTCGTGGAGCCAGACTGGAAGGAGCAAACAAACCTTGTCACACTCCCCATCCAAGCCCTGGCATAGGGCCACACCTTGCAGTGCCAGCCGTGTTTTTCCTTTTCCATGGGACCAGCCCCGGGCCATAAACCTGGGGAAGAGCCGACGTATGGCAGGAGTCTGCTCGTTGCAGTGATGTCACCTCGTCGGGGAACTTGTTCCTCTGCAAATCCCAATCCAGACTGGAGCTGGGCTCTCCCCTGATTACCCCGAGGGAATCCGCCCACAGGATCAACAACAGGTGGTAGAGGGTGGGAAAACATATAAAGCTCCCTGGAAGCAGCTCCCTGGAACTGTCCTGGCTGCCTGGATCTGCTCTCAGCATGAAGAAACTCCTGGCTGGACTCCTGCTGGGCCTGGCGTTCATGGAGTTGGGTAAGAGCTCCTCATTCCCAACACTCCAGGGACCCCCTGGGAAATTCCTGAGAGGGGAAAGACCTGGTAACCCCCAGGCAGGGGAAACGATGCCTTTTGTATTGAAGAAGGTCCAAGGAGAGGGCGAAATGGGAAAGGGGAGATGCATTCCTGGTGGGAAGAGCTGTGATGCCTGACTGGGAGTGATGGACATGGTTTGGATACCTGTCACCCATGCCCAGGGATGGAGTGGACAGCCACAAGGCACAGGGCAGGACCAGCCTGGGAAAGAACCTGAAGCGCCAGCCTCTACCCAAGCTGCCACCCTCTCTCTTCAGGAATGGGATGGAATACGTTCCTCCCAAGCCCCTGCCATCCCTAAAACCTCCGAGCTGGCTGCTGGAAGTGCTAAAAGCCAGAAGGTGGAACTTCAGTGTAGATAAGGGTGAGGATATGAGAAATAACTCCAAGGACTTTGGAAAGGGTTATCAAACCGCCAGCTCTGGGATTTTCCCTTATTTCAGGAGATAGGTGGAAATGGGAAATTCCCCTGGGACTGTGATGGGTCTGGGTTTGGTCATCCCCGTGTCCTTCCTCCGTCTGGCTGTGACCGGCTGCAGCTACACCCCTGCCTAGAACAGTCATTCCAGGACTGACACCAGCCCAGAGGGGTTTAACCCACAGCCCACGGGCCCCAGAGATCCCCAGGCTGCTTCCATGAGACCCTGGAAGATCTCAGAGGAAAGGAAGCCTGGGCAGGGATCAAACATCTCCATCTGGAGCCTTGGCTTGGATTTAATGGAATTTCAGAGAAACCACCCAAGGTCTCAAAGAATTTTATGGAAACAGAGTTATCAACCCCATTTGCTTTATAGTGGAAATAAGGCAGAAATACTTGTTTTGGGATGATCCAGAGGGAAGCAGCTGGTCTAGGCACCCCTCTTGCAGGTGAGGGATGTGTCTGTGACCATTCATTCTCCCGAGGTTTGATACGAAGGGATGGAAGGTCTTGTTGGACAGTGAGGAACAGGGAATTATTGGCTCAGTTCAGGACACAGAGCTGTCCCTGTTCAGCTGTCCCGTCCTGGTCCTTATGGACTTGGGCTTTCCTCTTCTGTGCAACCTTCCCCCAAAACCCGTGTCCTCTAAATGCCCCACCCAGAGTCAGTGAAAGATGAGGGGGTTGAGGTTTTCCTTCCTTAAACCTGCTTTTAACTGGGGTTATCTCCCCCAAAGCACTTCCCTGCTCATCCATGAAGATTCTGAGGTTTGGAAATGGAAACCATCTCACCCCAAGGGTTTCAGGGCAGTTTCTCAAGTGCCTTAAGCCAGAACTGCTCACTCCATCCATCCTACACATCCGCAGACATCCAAATGATTGTTGATAATGCGTTACCTCTGTTAAAATATAAAACAACCTCTCGTGGATCATTGGGAAGGGATCTAGTGAGGCCCTGAGCTGGGATAAACAGGGATGGCTCCACCACCCCTGTTTACAGGGAGTATGGCCACGAGAACACTGAAATATTCCCATGAAAAAAGTCCTTTTTGCTTCTGCAAAGAGACAAAGAAAACTTTTGTGCTGTGTGGGCTCTACCCCACAGCCGAATTTTCCGAAGGAGCTGCCAAGAGAAGTAGATGCCTCAAAAATTCCTTCTGAAGTCAGGTGTTCAAACAAACGCCTTCGAAAATATTTATCCTTATCACAAAGCCGCAGAGGTTCCTCTCTGACAGCAGAACGGGAACAAAAACACGGCGTCGGGGTGAATTTTTACCAATAGATGGCACTGGACGCTTTCAGGTTGTTTTTCAGCCGGTGGAAGGAGGGTAGGATAGAAAATCTCAAACCAGGCTGTTTTTTTGTCATCAAACCAACACCAGCAGGACTTTGGAAAATCCACACTCTGAGTATCTGCTGGCTGTGGATGGACAGGGCTCACGCCAAAATCTTTGAGAGCTGCTGTGACCAAGATTTGTGTATTTAGAGATGTCCCTCCCTCAGGTGGCAGCCAGCAAGGGTTTGTGCATCACCTCCTTGAAAAGCAGCAGTAGCCCCTGATGAGAGTGAGTTTGAGGCCACGCTCAGCCCTCAGGATCTCTGATACAGCTCTGAAACTTAAATCCTGCTCTCAGTTACTGATTCCTGCAGAATTCCCCTTAAACAAGCAGGAAGGAGCTGTCGCTGTGAGGGGAGGGCTGGGGGAACTGCCGCTCTCACAGCTGAGGAATGCTGCTCTCAGCAGAAGGGGCTGGTTTTTACAGTCATGGAACATCCTGGTTTGGAAGCGACCCACAGGGATTATCAAAGTCCAACTCCTGGCCCCACAGAGGACATCCCAACTGTCCCACCCTGTGCCTGAGAGCGGTGTCCAAACACTTCCTAAACTCTTGATACCGTGACCGTTCCCTGGGGAGCCTGTTCAGTGCCTGACCACCCTCTAGGGGAAGAACCTGTTCCTCATAGCCAACCTAAACCTCCCCTGACACAGTTTCAGGCCATTCCCTTGGTTCCTGTCACTGGTCACAGAGAGAAGAGATCAGTGCTGCCCTTCCACTTCCCCTCATGAGGAAGTTGTAGATCCCGAAAAGCCTCCCCTCAGCCTCCTCTTCTCCAGGCTGAATTCTTACAGAGGACGCTCAGACCTACCAAAACTCCTCAAGAAACAGATCCCTCTAAATCCCTGCTACTTTTTGGGCTGCTGAGCCCCCAAAGCCGTGCTCAGGCCCAGCTCCTGCAACACCCCCCTTGTCCTTCCGTGCTGGGATTTGGTCTTTCCCCCCTGGCATATCCAAGCTTTGCTGTTGCCTCGGGATGTGCTTAACTTTGGACACCGCTGCATTTGGGTCGGGAAGCTGCAGATTTGGGTCTGTCTCACCTGCTGTGTCACCTCAGAGCCCTCCTGTCCCCTCTGCAGCCCAGTGCCTACGATGTTACACATGCAAGGAGCCCACAGACATTTCCAAGTGCAGGACAGCTATCGTGTGTCCCCCGAAAGCCACCGTGTGCACCACGACGCTGCACTCCGTGGAGACAGGTGAGTCCCAAAGCTCCCCCTGAGGGGTCCCAGGGAGAAATCCGAGAATTCCAGGATGGGTTGGGGGGGTTGGAAGGGAGCTTAAAGATCACTGAATTCCAAACTCCCACATTCCACCTATCCCAGGTTGCTCCAAACCCCATCCAACCTGGTCTCGGACATTTCCAGGGATGAGGCAGCCACAGCTTCTCTGGGCAGCCTGTGCCAGGGCCTCATCACCATCACAGCCAAGAATTCCTTCCCAATATCCCATCTAACTTTACCCTATTCCAGTTTGAAGCCATTCTCTTTGTCCTGTCCCTCCATCCCTTGTCCCAAGTCCCTCTCCAGCTCTCCTGGAGCCCCTTTAGGCACTGGAAGGGGCTCTGAGGTCTCCCTGGAGCCTTCTCTTCTCCAGGCTGGACATTCCCAGCTCTCCCAGCCTGGCTCCAGAGCAAAGAGGTTCCAGCCCTTGGAGCATCTCCATGGCCTTCTCCAGACCTGTTCCAACAGGTCCATGACTTTCCTCCGCTCAAGACCTCAGAGCTGGAGGCAACCCTTCAGGTGGGATCTCACCTGAGCAGAGCAGAGGGGGAGAATCACCTCCCTCAACCTGCTGGCCACACTTCCCTCTCCCCATCCCAGTCCCAGCTTGGATTATCCTTTAATGTGTCTGTAAAAATCCAGGTGAAATTATCCCAGTTAAAAGAGGGAAGGAGAGAAATCCATCGGATTTGGAGCCTCACAGTGAACTATCAGGACTCATTGCACTTATTCCCTCTGTGTTGCCTTTCCTACCCCAGTATCTTTACGGACCCTGAATTTATAGATGGTGCAAACATCTACAGGGACCTGTGCCCCTTCTCCATGCTGGAATGATTTTGGAAGGAGCAGGAGGGAGAGAGAGAGTCAGTAGTGAGAACAGTTCCGAGAAAAAGTAGCCTGGATTAGAGGCCCCCATGGATTAGGGATGTCCAACACCTCCTCCCTCAGTGTTTCTCGATCCCATTTCCTTTTCCCATTTCTTCCCCTCTCCAATCTGCCTCTCCCAGGTTATCCCTTTTTTGGCAACATCACTGTGACCAGGGACTGTGAGGAGGAATGCCTCTCCTACAACGGGATAGGGGCATCCAAGCCCAAATCCTGCTGCTACACCGACCTGTGCACGGATGACACCAGGAGCAGCAGTGGGGTGAGGAGCAGCTCCGCAGCGCTGGGTCTGGTGGCCGTGGTGGCCAGCACGGTCCTCCAGTGCTCCCTGTGAGGTCACAAGTGTCCCAGCTCCAGCCAGAAGCCCACCGCTCTCCCTGCCAAGCTGCCTCATGAACTCTTAGATGCTTTGGGAATGTCCTTCTTCGCTGACGTGTGGCTTCACCCCACCTCCAACGCTGGATTCAAGCCAAGAGCTTGGGCACCTGGACTTAAACCGCTCAAATCTCCAGTTTCCAGCTGTTTAAGCAGATGTTCCTCACCTTCAGCTGCCTCTGGTCCTCAAGACCCACAGAGAATGGGTTGGGTTGGAAGGGACCTTCAAGATCATCCAGCTCCAACCCCCTGCCACGGGCAGGGACACCTTCTGCTATCCCGGGTTGCTCCAAGCCCCGTCCAACCTGGCCTGGAACAATTCCAGGGATGGGGCAGCCACAGCTTCAGCTTCTGGGCAACCTGTGCCATGTCCTGAGGGAGAGGAGCAGATGGATCTGGGCCCAGTTACTTCCTGCTCATCAGGGTGTGGGTGGCAACTGCAGAGAGCTGGCACTTAATTCCAAGGGTAAGCTAAGGGGTGAGTTCAGAAGGGCTCAGCTTCCATGCGGGAATGGGATGGATTTCCAGGAAGCTCAGAACAGTCCCTGAACTGACAGGCCAGGGTAGGTCAGACCTGCAAACCCAAATTTCCAAGTTTGGCCAGACAAACTCGCCTCCTCAGCTTCTGCCTGAGCTCAGGTTGCAGTCGGAGCTCCCAGATTTCCCTTTCCAGATGTTTTAAAGACTATTCCAAGCAAATTCTTCTGTTGCTCTGCCTTCCCTCCATCCCTCCTGAGCAGAAACTGCAGGACAGGAAAAGTAATGGTTATCCCAGACCCTCAACTCTGGGAAAAATCTGTTAAAAGTGCTGGGATCCCAACTGGGATTCGCTCGGAGTAGCTGCAGGATTGATTCCGATGTAAAATTCCAGCTGGAATGGAAACAGATATGAATGAGCCAGGTGTTCCCAGCTCACAGAGATCCAGGGAATTTGCCATTCCCTCTGTTCCTATTGCCAGGGACCATCCAGAGGATTAGGAAGCAAAAGCAGAATGGAGCATGGATACACCCCGTGCACCATCCTTGTGTGTTCACAGCACCCCTGCAACTTCCTCTGTGGCAAAGTCTATTTTTCCTCCATTTTTTTCCCTTTTTCCACTCTGTTTCTGTAAGAAACCAAAGCAGACGGGCTCTTTTTCCTCCTTGCACAGAAGGAATTGTTTCTCAAGGTTTGCCTCTGTACCACTCAGAAGAAAACTCTCAACAATTTTGCATTCCTTGGCAGAGGTCCCTGTGAGCTCAGGTGGGTGATGAGCCCTTTTTCCTGGAGGTGAAACCCTCAGAGCTCCACTAAAACACTGGCATCTTGCCCGAAAGCCCCAGGCAATGCTGAGATCTACAGGGCGAAAACGCCATGGAGAGGATAATAATTGGAATTTACTCAAATCCTGGTACTCCACCCACCCTCGCAGACACTGAGCTCCAGCCCCTGCTTCCCACTCATCTGTTCTGTTTTTTCCCTGCTTTCAAAACCAGTCAGATGCATCAGGCCAGAAGCAAAGCTCCATCCCTGCCATCCTCATATCTCTTTCTTTTTTTTACCCTGGCTTCCAGCTCTGTCTCCAGCAGCCTTTCCAGATTTTCTGCAGGATCCTGGACTCTGCTTTCTACCTGTGGATGGGGCAGGGTCTGGATACAGAGGGACTGGGAGGACGAGGGGTCCCTTCTGGGTGAGAATTTCGTAAATAAAGTTGGATTCTCTGGTTTTCAGCCTGCAGCATCTTTCTTCCGTGCTCGATATTCCCGTGGGAAAGGAGTGTGGGGCAGCACAGGGTGCAGGGAGGGGGTTTCTGGCCGGTTCTTCAGCTCTCAAACTGCCCTGTGCTGGAGAGAGGGAAAACCACACACAGGGATGAGCAAGGGAGTGCAAAAATCCTCCTTGGAAGACTCAGATTTAAGGCTATCCCTGCCGGAAAAGGAGGGGGAGAAAGGTAAAATATAATCCAGTGGGACAGGAGGCTCTTTTGGGATGTGCACTGGGAGAACCGGGGGGGTTTCGTGGAGCAGAAGAGGAAGTGCCTGAGCTCAGCCTGGAGGCCGACAGGAGGCTGGGAGTGACCATTCCGTGCTGCAAAGATGGTCCACGTGGAGATGCTCCATGCTCTGAACCTGTCCCCTCGTGTCATCAGGGCTGGCTGTGAGCACCCTGCCCCTCCCGGCCTCCTGTCGCCCAGGACTTACCTGCCAACGCGGCCACGAGTTTCTGCTGGAGCCAAAACAGAACCAAAAGCGGATTTTTATCTTCAAAGCACCTCAGATACATTTCTCGATCCGGAGAGGTGACAAACCCTTCGCACAGGGGCACAAAATGGCCTTTTTTGCGTTACAAGTCACCTGTTCACACTGTGTCAGCCACGAGGCTGAACAGGCGTCACTGGGAGCACTTAAAAAAATCGAATTTGCTGTTTCTTTGGTTATTGCTGTTATTTATCCCTCCGTTTGCTCCTCAGGAGTTAAACCCAGCGAGTGCCACTGCCCCAGGAAATACAGGAGATTCAAAGGCCTGGCTGGACTTCTGCGTCACTGGGTCAAGTGGACGCAGGGAGGGAGAAGTTTAAATATAGGCTGGAGAAAATAGAACAGACGAAAATGTGTCTCCAAAGGGCCAGAAAAAGACCTGTAACCTCTCAGCCCTGCCAGGTGAGGCTTCACACCAGGCGGAATCCAGCGCTGATGTTGCTCTGCCAAAGGATTTTTCTTGTCCGTCTGAGGGTTTGTTCTTCCCAGCACACCCAGAGATTTTATCTCTGGATTTGAGGGCCTTCCTCATCACCTTATGCTTGATCTGGCCGAAAAAAATTGCACTTTCCATCATCTTCCAGCCCTTCTGCAAACGTGGGGCAGCCCTAGAGATGTGCATTCCAATCCTGGAATGGTTTGGGTGGGGAGGGAACTTAAACGTCATCGAATTCCAACCCCTTGCCACAGGCAGGGACACTTTCCGCTATCCCAGGGTGATCCAAGCCCCGTCCAACCTGGACTTGAACTTCCAGGGATGGGGCAGCCACAAATTCTCTGGGCAACCTGTGCCAGGGCCTCCCCACCCTCACAGGGAGGAATCTTTTCTTGATCTGCATTTCCTGCTCCCAGTTACAAACCTGAAGGGCATTTTTCCACTCAGAAATTAGAGAGTAAAGAACAACAGAGGCTCATCTGTGAGGATATTCCAGCTGGGATACTCTGTTGAGTCCCACCCCCATCAGGAATTCGTGTCTGCCTTGAGTAGCCTTTCCTTGTGGGCTCCACGACTCCTGGAGGTGGAGTGGGCATTCCAAAAGATAATTCCTCCTCCTCCGGAAAGACACAACTCTCAGCTTGGATTTGAACTGTAGGAGGACCCAGGTTCAATTCTGGTTTGCCCTGAGCAGGATTCCCAGAGAACCATCACGGGAACAGCAGGATTAATATTTAAAGGACTGGGTTTTCCAGCAGGGATCATTTCCAGTTGCTTTCCACAGCAGGACACCGGTCAGACCACGAGTGGTGGTTGTTACCGCAGCATGCCCTGACTGGAGAGGTGGGAAACACCAGGAGCTGTTTGGCTGCCTCATTCTTTAAAAATCTTATATATTTTATCATCTTTGGGAGTGACAGAGGGACAAAAACCCCACACACCCCTCCTGGAACACACATTAAACGTGAAAGAAAGGGAGATGAGACAAGGGCAGAAATCATTGCAACATTCCAAGAGCTGAGAAAAGAACGGGATATTTTTTGCAGTCGGGACATTGCATGTAAAACAGAGCTCTGATGTCATCAAACACAGAGAGGACTTGTAGTTCTCGCTAAAAATACTTATCTAGAATATAAATATACATTAGAGTGTAGCTGCGAGGCTTCTGGAGAGCTCTGCCACAGCCTTGTATTTACAGAGAGGGATTTAAATGTTTAATTCCGCACCCTCAAAGGAAAGTCACTCCATCTGAAGGAGTTATTAATTATGGAACGCGCCTGGCAGCACTGAAGTACAGCAGCAGTGATATCACTTTCAATATCACTCCCAAATTATTTCTCATCTCAAACCTATCATGTGCACTTTTTTCCAGTCTTAAAATAGAGCTATTTTTCCATATTAGGTTTTGGAGGGCTTAGAGCATCTGCCTCTGACACGGCAGCACATCCTCTTTTGGATATCTTCATTTTTCTCCTGCGTGACTCTTGCATCCCTAATTCCAGAGGAACACAGAAGCCTCTTTCCCTCTTTATTCTGTACAGCCCCAGGCCTGAAAACAAAGCCTAAAAATGAGGTGAAAAGAACCTTTTGGTGTCAGCAGCAGATGTGTTGAGGGGGGAAGGAAGTCGAGCACAGCGTCGTGGTTGGGATCTTAATTTAGAAAAGTCATTTTGGGTCACTTGGGTAGGAGAGAGATGCTCAGAGTGTTGTAAAAGGCTGGGGCAGATGGTCTGGGTGTGCTCCACCTCCGGCACAGACCTGGGGCCGCGCTGTGCGCATTCCCATCAGGTTGGAAAACACACAGGATGTGATTTAATCCTTCTGTGCCCTGGTCTGGGTCCTGATCCCCTTTCCCGCCTCAGCCCCCATTGGATGAGATGGGAATTGTCACATGTTGGTAGCTCCAGGCTTGGTCCAACCACACATCTTTAGGACTGAGCTTTAAGTTTCTGGATATCCTCAGTAAATGTGGGTGAGGACGTTGTGCCTTGGGGGGAAACAATTTTGCACCAGTTGGGAAAATTGCTGAAATCCATGAGATCCAACACATTACAGGGAACTGAAAGCCAAAATATTATGAAACCCACGGATCAGACTCCCAAAAACCTGATCCAGAATCTGAACATAAATACTACAGGCTGCCTTCGGCCAGCAGGTCTCTCAGTGGAATCATGGAATGGTTTGGGTTGGATGAGTCTGCAAAAATCATCAAATTCCAACCTCTCTGCCGTGGGACACCTTCCATTATCCCAGTTTACTCCAAGCCCTGTCCAGCATTGCCTTGAACACTTCCAGGGATGGGGCAGCCACAGCTTCTCTGGGCAGTCTGTGCCAGGGCGTCCCCACCTTCACAGCCTAGAATTTTTCCCCAGTATCCCATTTATCCCTGCCCCCTGTCAGTGGAAAGCCATTCCCCCTCGTCCTGGCACTCCAGGCCTGTGTAATACAAGGGGTGAATATGTTTTCCATGTCTTCAGGTCTTTCCTGCCCATTCCAAGGACGATTTGATGTGTCCTCAGTCACACCAGCAGTGACACCCCTGTACTGAGAGGCACAGTTCAAATCTTGTTTTAATGCACAGCTTTGCCCTGGACTCATCACCCAGGAGCAGTAGAGTTATTCCTGTCTTTTTGGGGCTGGGACATCCATCCCTTCACATCCTTGAAATAGAAATTGCTTTCACTCAATAATCAGGGAAGGAGATATAAAAGATTTCCTGGAAAAGCAGGTTGAGTGATGTCAAGGAACTCCAGTGTCGGTGCATTTGCTCCCGCAGTACCTTTGGATTTAGAGTCATGGAATCACAGAATATCCTGAGTTGGAAGGGACCCGCAAGGATCATCAAGTCCAGCTCCTGGCCTTGCACAGGACACCTCCAAAAATCCCACCAGACAAGCAGGGTGAGGAGCTTGGGATCCTTGGGAGAAGCTCTGCCCCTTCTTTGAGCCCTGCTGCTCCACACATTCCTTGGCTGCTCCCTGGTTTCCCCGGACGAGGCACAAACACGGGCTGGGGCTCAAGGCTTTGCCTCTGTGAAATCCCGGGGGCGGGTGGACTCCTGCCAGTCGAAACTGTGCCCTGGGCAGCAGCAGGATTCCAGAAGGTGGCTGGGAGCCAGCAGGGACGGGAGATGCTTGCAGAGGGATGTGCCGCTGCTCCCAGTGAGGAACATCAATCCAAAGTGGGCTCCCTGGGAACAGGCTCACCATGAGCTGATTATCAACTTGCTTTGATGTAGTTATTCATCACGGACCTTCTGAACCCTTAAAAAAGTGTCTTCATTCCCAGTGGAAGCTTCAACAGAACCTTTTCCACCCAAAAATCTGTTTCCTGAAACCCACAGGGCCTTCACAAACTCCTGCCATGCAGCGAATCCGAAGCAGAGGCTCTGTGTTGTTACCTGCTCATGCACAAAGCCACGATCAGATGAGCCGTGTCCTTACAAAGCCAAGCTGAGAACAAGCCAGACTTTGTTCCTAATCTTTCCTGGCTGCTGCCAATCTCCAGGGAGAGAAGCCACAGGGGAAGAGGTGTTTTTAGCATCAAGACAGCTGTCACCGTGTTGGGAGATGCCACCCAAATCTGAAAGAGAAACAAACACCCAGGGGATGGTGACAGGCTTTGATGCACTCACAGCAGAGCAGGAAAGTCATCCTGGAAAGGAGGGGAGAGGGAATACAAAATATCTGATTTTTCCTCACAAAATGAGGGGTTTTAAACAAAATGCCCTCATCCACCATCCATGGGCAGCTTGAGAACTTTGGGGAATGCAGCTAGGAAGGTTTTTATGCCTGCTGGTGTCCTTGGATCACAAAAGGGGTCTCAGAAATCTTATTTCTGCTGTGCCAGCTCTGTGCAAAGATGTCACGGCCTGGTTGGGGTTCCTTAAGCACAGAGAGCCAGTGTTGGTATCTCAAGGGGCTTTCACTACTCAAGGACCACAGGTCAAGGGTCTCCTGAGCTCCTAAAATTCAACTCCCACCCTTATTTTTTTTATCGTTTCTTTGAAGAAAAAACACATCCGAAACCTGTGCATCTTTGTGGCTCACATTCCAGACCTTCACTGCTGTGATGGTCAAAAACTACATGGAGAATAAATTCCTGCTCTTCTTCTCCTCACTCTTGGATGGTATTTCCATGGGCTCCAGCCTGTTCTGATCTCCTCTTGGAAGATCAGCACTCCAAGCACAATAATTATCATTATTTGTGACTGTCACCTTGAGAAATCCAAGCTCTGTGCAAGATGTCACCAGTTAGGAGAACGTCACAAAAAGGGTCCATGGAGGATCTGTTGTTTTCCGTCTCTTGGGTTGGATAAAGGAGCTGAGATGTTTTATTCAGACAATCTCTGAGCTACAATGTCACCCTTTTATAAAGGTAATTCATGAATCCTTATTCCACAGAAAAACACAGCTGAGAGTCCCACTGGTGTTCCCCTTTTTTTTGGAATAAAATGCAATTCCCAGCAGGAGGCTGCTTTGGAAAGCCACAAGGTCACTGGGAAAGAAATATCAGGTGTGGGGAGTCAAGCACTCACCTTGTGCTCAGGGGACAATCATTTGGTCACATAAGTGCATCTAAAACCTGTAGAAAATTCTGTGTCACCCTAGAAGTGGCAGCAAAGTAAAAATGGATCTTTATGCATGGAATTTCTTTTTTTTTGAGGGGGAGGGGAGGGGAGGGNAGAGAAGAGAAGAGAAGAGAAGAGAAGAGAAGAGAAGAGAAGAGAAGAGAAGAGAAGAGAAGAGAAGAGAAGAGAAGAGAAGAGAAGAGAAGAGAAGAGAAGAGAAGAGAAGAGAAGAGAAGAGAAGAGAAGAGAAGAGAAGAGAAGAGAAGAGAAGAGAAGAGAAGAGAAGAGAAGAGAAGAGAAGAGAAGAGAAGAGAAGAGAAGAGAAGAGAAGAGAAGAGAAGAGAAGAGAAGAGAAGAGAAGAGAAGAGAAGAGAAGAGAAGAGAAGAGAAGAGAAGAGAAGAGAAGAGAAGAGAAGAGAAGAGAAGAGAAGAGAAGAGAAGAGAAGAGAAGAGAAGAGAAGAGAAGAGAAGAGAAGAGAAGAGAAGAGAAGAGAAGAGAAGAGAAGAGATTTCTGTTGGAAGTGACCTACAATGACCATCTAATCCAGCTGCCCAACCACTTACGGACTGATCAAAAGCTAAACCTTGTTATGAAGGGCATTTGCCAAATGTTTCTTAAGCACTGACAGGTTTGGAGCACCAACCACTGCTTTGGGAAGCCTGTCCCAATGCTTGACCCCCGTCTCTGAGAAGAAATCCCTCCTAATTTCTAGTCTAAGATGAGGTGTTCTGCTCCTCTTTTTCTTCCATCCAGGTCTTTTATTCAGTGTCATTTCTCCACTTGCCATGATTCCATGGATTTTTCCAAGCTTTAGAGCTCAACCATCCTCCACCTCATCAGCAGCCAGCTGGGTCCCCCATGCTGAACTGCTCAGGGAACCTCTGTTCGAGCTGGGAATTCCCAGGGACCTGAGCCAGAGTGACGGAATCCATCCTGATCCATGTCCCAGCCTCTGAATTGTGGTGCTGGTGGTGTTTGGATTAGGAGCCCTGGGGAGTGGCTGGTTTTTTTGGGAAGGCCAGGACAGCAGGAGCACATGCACATGGGTGGATGGATGGATAGATGGATGGATGGATGGATGGACGGACGGATGGATGGATGGACGGATGGATGGATGGATGGATGGATGGATGGATGGGTGGGTGGATGGATGGATGGATGGATGGATGGATGGATGGATGGATGGATGGATGGATGGATGGATGGATGGATGGATGGATGGGTGGATGGACGNATGGATGGATGGGTGGATGGATGGACGGATGGGTGGATGGATGGACGGATGGAGCTGTGTTCTTGTTTCTCCCTCATTGCTCAATAACCTCGTTTATTTTGGCAGCCTCTTGGCCCTGGAGGCCAAGGAAGAGTTAATGGGTTTTATGGAATCCTGTAATCATCCAAACTCCAAAACAACATGTGCCAACGTTATTGGTTCGTTAAGGATTAGGTGCACCTCAGCTTAATGAGGCTTTTAGGAGTTTGTAGGAGCTGACTGCAAGCCCCCAGATGTTCGCAGCTGGACTGGCTCCAAGATCCTCATGCTTTATTTTCGGGGACAAGGAGTGACAAAGTCACCTCCTCCCAGCACTCAGGTAGAAATAACCCCAGGAAATGTCCCTGCCGTGTCCTGGGTGCACCGAATCCCAAGGGAATGAGCATCCCATGGGGATGGGTGGCAGCAGGTTCCTCTCTGCAGCCCTGGCAGGTCCAGCCCAGAATGGGATCATCTTTTTCCCGACCACAGGAGCAGAAATGAGGCTGAACCATTCCTGTTCCTCATTTTATAGCATTGCTTCTCTCCGGGAAACTCAGTGCTCAATCCCTGGGCTGTATCCTGCCATCCTAAAGGTCTGGAAAGATGCATGGAATTAGTCACCACTGGAGTAAACAGCTTTTTAAGGAAAGCAGGCTCATGACACATCTGAGCTGTTGAAATGCAAGGCTGTTATTTCCAATGTTTTTTTAGTCCCTCACAAGGTTTTATCCCGCTCTATTTTTGGGATCCAGATGTAGGTTTTCCTTATAAATAGCTGCATATTCTAATTCTGGCTGAAAAGTGGGACGAGGATGCACTGGGCATCCAGACCTTGATTTCAGGGGGTGGAGAATGCAACATTTCCAGCCAAGCTTTCTGTGAGATCCTTCTCTCAGGAAAACTTTGCACCTGGAAAGTGTCCTGCATTCCCCGGATACAATCAAGTGCGAGCACTGGGAAGGATTCATTGCCAAGTTAACAAATTATTGGAACAAGGCTTTGAAGCTCTACAGCAGCTTTTCCTCTGAGGAGCTCGGAGCTTGAATTTAGACACAAAAACTTCAGCATCAAAGCTGGCTGATAAATATTCCTCTCATTTTAGAGTCAAGGAAGCCGTGCCATAAACCTGGGAATTGTCATGTGAGACACTGAACCAAAGCCCTTTGCTAAAATTCATAAAATAAAAAACTCTGTGTGGTTTGTGAAGAGATTTAAATGATTAATTACTCTGAAAAATCAGGTTGTAAACATGTCCCAGAAAACTGAAACAATTCTGTTTGAAAGAAAGAATAGATTTAATTGGATTTTGGGAAGAAATTCTTCCCTGGGAGGATGGGGAGGCCCTGGCACAGGTTGCCCAGAAAAAGCTGTGGTTGCTCCATCCCTGGAATTTTCCAAGGCCGGGTTGGACAGGGCTTGGAGCAGCCTGGGGTAGTGGAAAAATCCCTGTCCATGGCTGAGAGTTGGAAGTGGATGATCTTTCAGGTTCCTTCCAACTCAAACCATCTTATTATTCCATGAAATGTTGTTCATCCATGAATGAGAGAAGTGTGGAGGCTGGCTCAGTTCCCACCCCAACTTCATCTTACTGTAGCCTAAGAAAAGTCCGTAAAACTCCATAATTCACCGAAAATTGGCTTTGGAACAGCAATTCCATCCACATGTTGGGAAGAATAGCTGAATTGTCTCCCAGACGAGCCCAGGGGGTTGGACCACAGACTTCAGAGCTGCCTTCCAACCTCATGTGTAATTCCAGATCTGCATCCATACTGGGAGGCCACTCCTTTTATTTCTGCTTTACCCCAAAACACCTCTCACAACGCCTCAGTTTCTGTCAAATCCAGCTGGATATCTTTCCAAACACCAGCCAGAGTTTCCATTCTCCCTTGGATACCTGTGCTGGGTCCAAGTCCTTCACAGTTTGTTTGCAAAGGGGATGGTGGGGTTGCCATAGGGAGCGGGGTTTTTGCAAATCCATAACCACGGCCCAGTGACACAGCCCTGCCCTTGAGGGCCTGAGTCACATTGACACAGCCTTGAAGTCAAAGATAATCTCCTTATATAACCAGGGGAAATCTCCTCGGAGTAAAGGAAGTCATCCAGATTTGTTTTTAAAATCAGTTTTGAAAAGAACTTCCTGGATTTTACGAGTGCACGTTTCTGCCTCCTGGTGTAGGCACACGCACAGCTCTGCTTGCAAACTGGGGTGCTCACTCTGCGTACAACTGTCCAGGGTTTTTTCTTTTCCAGGAAAGTAAGGTGGCACTGCATGGACAGGCTGGGAGAGCTGGGGGTGTTCACACAGAGAAGAGAAGGCTCCAGGGAGACCTTAGAGCTCCTTTCAGTGCCTAAAGGGGCTCCAGGAGAGCTGGAGAGGGATTTTGGACAAGGGATGGAGTGCCAAGACACAGAGAATGGCTTCCCACTGCCAGAGGGAAGGCTGAGATGGGATACTGGGAAGGAATTCTTCCCTGTGTGGGTGGCACAGGTTTCCCAGAGAAGCTGTGGCTGCCCCATCCCTGGATGTCCAAGGCCAGGTTGGACAGGGCAGGAACAACTTGGTCTAGTGGAAGGTGTCCCTGCCCCAGGGAATTAGAGGGATGCACTTCCAGAGGGAGCAGCTCAAGCACTTTTGAAATTCAGACTTCACATTTTCAGCAGCAGCAGCAAAGGGCTTTTTTACACAGGGACATAAAAGAAAGCCTCGGTGCCTCCCCCTCAGGAAGTTACTGAAGAGTTCTGCAATCCCAGCAGGAAATCACAATTGCCTCGGCCTCTTGGAACACTTCCTCCAAGGAAGAATTAGCACACACAATGGACTGATTCTATTCTGCGAGGATTGGGAGCACGGCACAGATCCCTATTTTTCAGCAGTGAAACGTTCTCTCAGGGCTGTTTGCTGAATCCCACATTCCTGTGCGATATCCTGCAGTCACCAAGCTGGATTTTACCCGGAGGGATTCCGAGAGGGAATTCACCTGCCTTTGCCTCTGGGGACAGGGAGAAAGCAAAATATATTCCGAGAAATATTGTAGGGAGCTTAGCTGTGTGTGCACAGCGAGGTTGTGTTTATCTGGAGTCCTGCCTGATTCCTACTGCTCCCGAGGGAATCTGTTCAGACAGCTCCAGGCCCATGGGAAGGGCTCCCAGGCTGGGAGCTGAAGCAACAAACCAGAGCGAGGTTGTTCTACAAAAATTCATGCCTGAGCTGAGCTAGGATCACTTTACTAATTCTCATTAACAAAAAATTAGGTGGCAACTCATCCCAGCTCCATACAAGTATCAGGAAGGTGTGGGATGGGTGTCTGCTCCAAAGCCGGTCTCCAGGGACCAAGAAAAGCCCTGCCTGATTTCCTCAGACAGCTTTTGGACAAGTTACCCGTGTCTCCCTGAAGTTCTCCTTGCCTTTTGTCTGAAACATGAACCGTTGTCATCTCCCAGCGTTTCAAAGAAGATCTAGAAAAGACTGAGCCAAACTCTTCCAAAGATTCACCTTGACAGGGCGAGAGGCAAACCCAAAGGGTTGGGAGAGCTTGGGAGAAAAAAAAGGGAGCAAAAGACTCATTCCTAAACAAATGCAGGGAAACCTTCAGGGAGAGCCTCAAACAGCCCCCAGGAGTGAGGAGGATCAGAAAAAACAGATGGACTTGGAGGTCAACTGCATGAGGAGGGAATTAAATTTCAATAAAAATGAAACAAAAAAAGTCCTTCTGTGGCTTTGGGGGAAAATAGTCAGAGACATTTCCAGAAGCAGGAAGTTGAGGACAGCTTCACACCAGGCGGAACAGAGCTAATATATTAATTAATGTATTAATTTTTATATCAGAAAAGATACAAACCACAGAGAGGTTCAGGTTGATGTTTAACCATGAAGCATCACCCTGTGCTTGGAGAGCTCGGCTTCACTCCAGGGGAGCACCTCCAAAACCTCACCCACACAGATTTTCTGCTTTTCGGACCAGATCTCCCCCCAGAGCTGTGATCCCTGCAGGGAGCAGCCGGAATGCGCGAAACACGATGCCAAACTGGCCGGAGATCAAAGGGGTGAAGCACCCGTGGCCAATGAAGGGAGGGGAGGATCAGCTCCTCTGCACGCAGCTCCTGAAAGCAATGGCAGCTATGGAGCTACTCCAGTTCAGCCATGGAGAGGTGGCTGCAATCAGCTGTGTCTGATGATTTTCAGAGGGTGTGGACCTCAAAAAATAACCTTGGTTCAAGAGAGTCATAAATGGGAGGGTTGAAGGACACAGGAAACAATTTAATCGCTTACCCCAAAAGAAATCACCGGACAGTGTTGGGACTTCGCGGTTTTCTCCCAGGTGGCACCTCTTGGGTCAACCCACTTGGCTCCAGGATCTGTGACTTTGGCAGAGCTGGAGAAATCCCCAACATGGAGCTTTCAGAGTTTCATGGAATCATGGAATGATTTGGGTTGAAAAGGCCCTTCAAGATCATCTCATTCCAACCCCTGCCATAGGCAGGGACACCTTCCACTATCCCAGGTTGCTCCAAGCCCCATCCAACCTAGACTTGAACACTTCCAGGGATGGGGCAGCCACAGCTTCTCTGGGAAACCTGTGCCAGGGCTTCATCATCCTCCCAGGGAAGTATTTCTTCCTAGTGTATGTCCCTTGTAGAATGCCTGGAAATATTGGTGTTTGTGTTCCAGTGATCCCAGTGGGTGCATCCTGATTTAGAGGGAGCTCAGGATGGAAAGGCAACCTCAGAATGTTCCTAATCCAAGTTCCTGATCCAAGCTCCCAATTTTGAGGTCAGCCCAGGTTTCTCAGGACTTCACCCATCCAGGCCATGAGAACTTCCCAAGGATGGGAATTGTACCACCTCTCTTGGAAACCACACGCGCCACATGGAAGACTTTATGTCACATTTGGATTGATTACTCCAAGTATCAGGAGCAGGGTGATAATTGGAGAAGGATATTTTTGCTGGACCCTGGAAAGGGGATTATAGGAAAACGCAGAACCAGAGCGGGATGGATCAAAATGTAGGAGCCCGGAGCAACATACAAGGAATTTCAGATGATGCTCTGGAGGATTAAAGCAAGGGGGAAAGTCATTCCACTGATCTCCAAATTCAGGGGAAAGCCATCACTCAGTATTCCCAGTAAAGATAGATTTGTACGAGGGGAGTTGATGGAAGAAATGTTGATGGAAGGTCACTTCCAGGAGGGATAATGGGAAATGTCTCACCCATCTGCTGTGCGATTGGCCTCAAACCCCAATTCTGTATAAATACTAAAAGATGGAGTTTGGGCATAAAAAAGGAAAACTAAATGTGATTACAACCGTTTTAACACAAGATTCTTTTTATTCTGCTCAAAAGGGTACAGAGAACACGAGATTTTAACCTCCCTGGATCAGATCATTGGCATGGGAAGTTCAGTCTCCTGCCTCATATTTTGGACACAGAAGTGTCTCCTTAATTTTTTCGGTACAAAGAAGGAGATCTAGGAAGAACAGCAGAAAGTGATGGGGTGGAGAGGACTTGCTCTAAGGAGGTATGGAAGGCTCTTCTCAAGGTTTTTTGCCTTAAATATACTTCACACATTTGAGTATTTCACTTCAAACTCAACCAGACCAGCACAGCAAAGAATCTCCACAATTAATTTTGTGGGAGTTGTTGGAAAATCAATTAAAAAATTGTGTTGGGTCTTTCTGAGTTTTGCTTCTCTCTTGATTGTGGGAAAAGTGTGGATATTAAAAAAAAAAAGCTAATTTTTGGGAGCTGTTGAGGGTTGTTCTTGAGGCATCCACATGGAAAGCTGGGCTGGTGGGGTGTTATTTTCTTCATGGAATTTTCAGAATGAATGACCCCCATCATCCCCTCACAGTGTAGTCCAGAAAAAGGCACAGAGGGAACTTGCCAGGATCCCAACTGGCACAGCGCTGATCCTCAAACTTGCTGCGCCATCGAAGTTGCACAGGTCAGAGTAACAGCAGGTGACAGGACGTGTCATCCCGATGCCATCCACGTCGGAGGGTTCGCAGGTGGAGGAGCACATCTTGGTGACAGTCGAGACTCCCGTGAAGGGATAAACTACAGCAAAGAAAAAAAGCAGGAACAGTTAGGACTGGGAAAAACAGGGGAGAGCATCACCATTCTCTTTTATCTTCTGATGACCAGGAGTTGGTGTCATAGAATTATAAATGGTTTAGGTTGGAAAGGACCTTCAAGATCATCTCATTCCAACCCCCTGGCATGAGCAGGGATACCTCCCACTATCCCAGATTGCTCTAAGACCTGTCCAGCCTGGCCTTGGACACTTCCAGGGATGGGGCAGCCACAGCTTCTCTGGGCAACCTGTGCCAGGGCCTCACCAGCCTCACAGGGAGGAATTTCTTTCTAATATCCAATCTAAACTTACCCTCATTAGGTTTAAAGCCATTCCCTGTTTTCCTATCACCACACGGCCTTGTAAAAAATTTAGATCTTATTTCTGAGCATTACCCAGGAGCTTGCATTCACCGAACATTCCTTCACACAAACACTGCTTCCCACAACAGCAGGAGAGCTGGAGCCCCCACGGGAGATCTCTTCCACATTTAAGTGGAAAGAGGAACCGGTCTCCACACCAGCACTGTTGAAACACTGATTCCTGTTAAAAGTATGGATAAAGAAGGAATTGTCCTTACCATCCTCCAGGGAATACATCGTAGTCTTGCACATGATCTCAGTCTCTGTGCAGTTCTCAACTGTCTGGCACTTCTCAACTGGGGTCAAATCCCTGCACGTGTAACACTGCAAGGAGTGTCCTGTGAGGAGGGAAAACAGGAGGATGGAAAACATGAGGATGGCCTCAGTGTGAATTCTGTCTGTGCCCCTCCAGGTATCTCTCGGGAGGGATTTTCCAAAATAATCATGCTGAGAACGGGAATGGAATAATAGAATGTGTTCGGACCGATGGGAATGAGAAACACAAAGGTCTGGTGGTCAAAGCACAGCTTCAGGTCAGGCTCAGACCCCTTGTGATGAGTCAAACAAGACAGAGCCACACACATAGGAGACGCTGTGACACAGGAAAGAGCTTGGGCTGATCTATTTCTCTGTTTTCTGGATCTACGTCTCTCCTTGACTTTAGTAAAGCATCAGAAAGAGATCCCAGACTCCCAAACTCCCAGAATCCTAAAATGGAGGAGGTTGGAAGGTTGGAAGGGGCGTCTGGAGCTCCACCAGTCCAATCCCTCCTCTCAAGCAGGACCAGCTAAAGCCTCTTGTCCAGGACTGTCTCCAGACATGGTTTTAATATCTCAAAGGATGGAGATTCCACAACTTCCCTGGGAAGCCTCTGCCAGTGCTCAGTCAACCTCACAGTCATAAAGTGTTTCCTGATGTCTCCAGTGTTTCAGTTTGTGTCCTTTGCCTTGTCCTGGCACTGGGAATCACAGAAGCCTTCGCTTCTCCAGCCTGAGCAGTCCCAGCTTTTCCATCCAGCCCATCCCTCAACTGCTTGCCCATGAAGATCTTGGAACAGGTTTCCCAAAGAGGTTGTGGACCCCCCCATCCCTGGAAGTGTCCAAGGCCAGGCTGAATGGGGCTTGGAGCAACCTGGGATAGTGGAAGGTGTCCCTGCCCATGGCAGGGGGTGGAACTGGATGGTCTGTAGGTCCCTTCCAACCCAAATCATTCCCTGATTCCATGATCTTATGGGAGAGAGCATCAAAGTCCTTCCTGAAGTCCAGGTAGAAAATATCCACAGCTCATCCCTTGTCTACCAGGACAGTCACTTTATCACAGAAATTTGTCAGCTTGGTCAGGTTTGTCCCTTTGGGGAAGGATCTGGATACACATGCAGAAGTCAGACTCGGAGGTGAGTTGCAGCAGGGAGAATTTCCTCTGGTGCTGTCCATTCTGCCAGCTCTTCCCAAAGGCTGGGAGGGTGTCCCAGACAGAAGGAATTTGTCTCCATCAAATTCACTGAGCCACGAGAACAAACTGAGCACAACCCTTCCCCTTGCGCTGAGATTCTGGGTTTGTGAGAAGAATGTGTGAGGGGTTATTTTAAATCATGGAATGGTTTGGGTTGGAAGGGACTTGAAAATCTTCTAGTTCCACTCCCTGCCATGGGCAAGGACACCTTCCACTTAGACCAGGTTGCTCCAAACCCTGTCCAACCCGGCCTCAGACCCTTCCAGGGATGGGGCAGCCACAGATTCTCTGGGAAAACCTGTGCCAGGACCTCACCAACCTCACAGAGAAGAATTAAACCTGACAGCAGCACCATGAATGGATTGCGTGGGGACACATTCTGCTCTAGATAGAGACCACAGGAACAAAATTTGATACTCAAGACTCCAAATCCCTCCTGATCCAGCTCTTCCTGCCTTGTCCCTCAGCAGTTCAGAGATGTCTTTCATCCCTGTTAAGCTGTAAAGCCTTCGAGAGCTGCAGGTGCCTCTCAGCTCCTACAACCAGAGAATAACCACAGCCCAAATCTTTCAGTGCCTAAAACCTTCTGAGATGGAGAAACTTTGGAGAAAAGCACCGAAGAGCCCAGATTGTTGTGACACAGAGCACTCCAAGCTATCAAATCAAAACAGTGTCTGGTGCTTCCTGTCACCAAAACCAGCCATTTTTTCGACAAGTTTTTCAGGGCGTTTTGCTCTCTGTGGGTTTTTCTGAGGAACCCAGCACTTGATCTGGGTCCTCTACTCTGGGTCCCCTCTCCCACCCCCAGCAGACACCTCAAAGTGTGTGTTACAACCATACCGATGTTATTTCGGTGCCATCACAGCCCAGCAGCCCCTCTTTGGTCTGGGAAGCCCTTGTCACCCTGTTTTGTGACATTCCTGCTGAAATGCCTTTAAACCCCACTGAAAAGGAGAAATGATTCAGCTCCTCCCAGCACAGCTCCAATGGGATGTCAGCAGGCTCAGGCAAACAAGTCACCCTATGAAAATAGACACCATCCTAATTAATGAGCCAGAAAAAGCCCTTTTTTAAACAAACACAGCAATTTTCCTGCTTTTACTCAAAGCAAACTTTATTATCTTGCTTTGCCTATCGTGACCTGATGCTTTGTTTGCATTAATTCCACGTCTGAGAGTTATGAAATTCATCCTAAGGAGGAAGCATCGTTTTCAGTCTCACATTTCATGATGCTGGACAAATCCAACCCCCAGGATTTGTGTTCCTCTCTGAAAAGAAAACCGAACAAGCCACCACCTGTTCCTCCCCTGCAGAATCTGTTCGGCAAGGAGCGAGGAAGGAAATAAACAGGAGTTAAAAAATCCTGACATAGCTCCATAGACAGGCACAGATAAAATCAGACCCAGCACTGTCTGGATCTGAGAATATCCCAGTGACCAGTCACAGATCCTGGGCTGATCCTGCTCAGGAATTACCTTGGACATCCAGGAGAACACCCACAAAGCTTGGGATCATCAATTTTTGTCCAAGAAACTAGCGTGGTGGTAGAAACAAGGGACAGAAAGGATGGAGGAAGGATCATGGAATCACGGAATGGAATCACAGAATAGTTTGGGTTGGACGGGACCTTTATGATCACGGAATTCCACCCCCTGCCATGGGCAGCAACACCTTCCACTCGACCAGGTTGCTCCAAGCCCTGCCCAGCCTGGCCTTGGACACTTCCAGGAACGGGCATCTACAACTTTTTGGGGTAACCTGTTCCAGTGCCTCACTTTGGATGATCTTTAAGGTCCCTCCCAACCCAAACCATTCCATGATTCCATGATAAACATCAACCCTGCAGTACCTGGGCCACCAGCAGTGTCCCAACCCCTCTTTCCCTCTTCCAACGGCTAAAACTGGATAAATCACACATGTAACATTTTTGGAGACATCCCACACATGCTGCATAGCACTGACTTCTGGGGCTAAGTATCAAAAAAGGTACAGAAAGTTAAAAATAACTTAAAAAACAAAAAGAGAGCGAGATTGAGCACGAACATGGAAAAAGTGAGAGTGGGAATTTGCATTAAAGGAACGACATGGTTTAATCACACTCTGCCTTGCGACACTTCCTAAAGAGCCTGACCTGACAATCCCAATGACACCATCACCATCCTGAATATATGGAAATATTCCAAAGACAGATTTTTTTTTTTCCTGAAAACTGCCTAAAGTGGGAGACGTGGCTTTCAGAAGGAACAGGGTACATCCTATCCCGTCACGCTGCATCTCCTGAAGGAGTCATGGATAAATCCAAGCGGGAACTCACCCAAATTCATGCAAGTGGCAGCAGCCAACAGAAGAGACAGAAACACCTTCATCTTGCACAGCCTTCGTTGTCTGGTCACTGGGTTGTCACCACTCTTCACCAGTGTCACACGTCCTGATGGTTTGCCATACACCGATTCCGTCCCCAGATCCAAATCTACCGGAAAAACGAGTCTCATTGAGTTATAAATGGACTGAAGAAGCTACAAAGCAGGCCCCACCTCCTGCTACTCCGTCATCTCTTTTCATGTTCTTTGGAGAAGAAAATTCAGCTTCGCAGGGTGGACAATGGCTGGCATTGGTTAAGCTGGGTGTATTGTGTCCAAGCAGGATGTGGAAGGCCAGGGGTGTTAAATAATCCTGGTGTCCAGGTCTTGTCTTGCAGCTTGGGGATGTTTCCTCTCCTTTTTGGAGTGGTCTCAAGAAATACTGGGAAAAAAAGCGTTGGTTGTGTGAACATCAAGGAATCAAACCTCATGGATTTTTCTCCTCTGTGTTTTTACCTTCAGTGGGGTCCAGAGTTTATCAGGAGGAGGAGGATCATGGAATAGTTTGGATTGGAAGGGATCACCTCGTTCCAAACCCTTTCCACGGGCAGAGAGACCTTCCGTTAGACCAGGTTGCTCCAAGGCTCATCCAGCCTGGTCTAGAAGCGGAAATCTGACTTTCAATCCCTCACTCACTGGAAAAAGCATGGAGCACTGGGAAAAAAACAGGACCAGGACCTGAAAGTTTGGGACAAAGGAACCTCTCAGGCTCATTATCCTGAGGAAGGATGGAATGGAGAAGCCCCTATGCTCTGAGCCAACCCTCTCCAAGTGCGGTTGCAAGCTCATGACTTTTTTTGCTTCCCAAACACTTTTCCCATTCCCAACCCTGCTGCCTCAGGCATCTGCTGGATTTTCCTGCACCTCAGGCCAGCTCCGTGGTAGGAAATCCTCCTCCAGCATGGGATGAGCAAGTCTGAGTGTGGAATTGCAAAGACTGGGAAGGAAGAGCCTTTTGGTGGCTATGCTGGGCACCCTCCCAACAGACTTTAACTAAGGAAGGAGGAAAAGCTGAATCCAAGATGGTGTTGGAGATAATCCCACCATCTTCAATATTCTACCATCGAAGGAACTTTATTCAGCGTTATCCACTTGAACTCTTGGAATCACAGAACCATCAAGGTTGGGAAAGATGTCAGGATCATCCCATTCAAAGTCAAACCAGCAACACCACTAAACCCCATTTTCTCCACTAAACCCTGTCCTCAAGCGCCACATCCACAGGTTTTTTTAGCGCTTCCAGGGATGTGACTCCATCACTACCCTGGAGCCTGTTCCAATGTCTGACAACCCTTTCTGTGAAGAAATTTTTCCTAATATCCAATCTAAACTTTCCCTGGTGCAATTTGAGGCAAATTTGTCTTGTCCTGCCTTGGAATATTAGAAGTTTTTCTAGGAATGCTGGATAAAAAACCCAATCATCTTCTCTCCAAATCTAAAGCTGCACAATCTTGGAGTAGCTTGGGTTGGAAGGGAATTTAAAGCCCATCCAGTCCCAACCCCCTGCCACGGGCAGGGACACTTTCCACTATCCCAGGTTGCTTCAAACCCTGTCCAATCTGGCTTTGGACACTTCCAGGGATGGGGCAGCCACAGCTTCTCCCAAACTCCAATTCAGGGCTTCCCCACCCTCACAGGATATTTCCCTAATATCCAATCCATAGGTGGTCTCAGCATTTCAGCAATCCCTGCTGCTTTTCCAAACACCACTTCTGGGTGACGTCCATTCTCAGGAATGCCGACGGATTGTTTTCAGTTGTTTCTCTAATACAGTAATTATGTGGATTACCTGAGCCAAGCACTTATTTCCAGCCCCAAAAACTACCTAGGGAAAGGCATTTAGATATATTCCGGGTTTGGCGTTCCTCGTGTTCAGCAGAAAATGTTATAATCCTATTAAAAGGGCGAAATCCTCTGATGGTGTTTGCCTTTGTAGGGAAAAAAAAAAAAGAAAAGAAAAAACATGGATGGGGTGTGGCTTCTGGTTTCTGGTATTAAGTGGCCTCGAACAATGAGTGTTAAATGACTGGTTTCACCTGCACAGCTGAAATGTGATCTCCCTCGCCTTAGAAAATCTTGGATGGCAGAATCTCCGCCACCACCCTGCTCTAAATCCTGTTCCCTCCTTCGCTCCAGAGGGTGGTTTTGGGGGGGGTGTCAACAAACCTTGTTTATGGTTTCAGTTGATCTTATCTGAGTCCTGAAATGTTTCCTCTTTTATGTACACCCTGTGCTACTGCTTTGCAGGGCTGGCGACTCACCAAAAAAAATAACGAGAACGAATGAGAACATTCAAATATTGCTTTGTTGAATTCCTTTTATTATTTTGTAGCAAACCGCAACCTGTTCTGTTGGGGGGGGGGGTCCCACTAATTACTGAAAAGGAAAAATTAAAAAGACACAATCTGCATAAATCTGCCCCATCACAAGATGGATTTTTTTAAAAAATAGACATTTTTTAGCGTATCTGTTCAAAGGGAAATTAATACAACAACTCTCTGCATTTCAGATGAGTTTGTTGTCATAAATAAAAGGGAAAGTTCAGCCAAATATTTGCTTCCAGCCCAGGAATCCTGTGCCAAACCCTTTTCCTGTCCTACCTCGCCAGCTGAGGCAGTCTCAGCGTGGAGGCATCTTCATCAGACCTGCCTCAGTTGCATCCAGCCTGGAAATCTCCAAATCCCACAACCTCCCAGGTCCTATTCCAAGTCCTAAAATTCCTCATCCACCTCCAGGGCAGAGTTTCAGGGACCAAGGGCTGTGGGCACTGAGAGCCTTCTTGACTTAATTATTTCAAACTCTACATGTTCATATTCTAATCAGCTCTGGATGTATCTCCTATGAATCCCAAATTTTCAGAGCAGGCAGACGCAGGAGCGGAAGATGGGATTGGGTTTAAGGGTGGAGAGGTGCTGACATGACACTGTCATATCCCAGTGCTAAGCTTTTGTGGGAAGAGGACTTAAAGATCATCCAATTCCAACCCACTACCATGGGCAGGGACACCTCCCACTATCCCAGGTTGCTCCAAGCCCCATCCAACCTGGAATTCAGCACTTCCAGGGATGGGGCAGCCACAGCTTCTCTGGGAATTCCATTCCAGGGCCTCACCACCCTCACAAGGAAGGATTTCTTCCCAATATCCCATCTAACCCTGCCCTCTGGCAGTGGGAAGATATTCCCTGCGTCCTGTCACTCCATTGCCTTCTCCAAAGTCCCTCTCCAGCTCTGCTGGAGCACCTTTAGGCACTGGAAGGGGCTCTGAGGTCTCTGCAGAGCCTTGTCTTCTCCAGGCTGGACATTCCCAGCTCTCCCAGCCTGGCTCCAGAGCAGAGGGGCTCCAGCCCTTGGAGCATCTCCGTGGCCTCCTCCGGACTCGCTGCAGCAGCTCCGCGGGTCAGGGATGAAAGGCACTCACAGAAGCAGCAAGGATGGGTTACTCTGAGCACTGAACTGCTGCTGGGCAGACGCCAGGGATTAAATCACCATGAGTTTCACCTCTGGAACATCACAGTCTCCTCCTGTCTCTCACAGAAATCAAAATTCTCCGGAGATGAGATTCTTGCACCAGAAAGAGAGGAATTAAACAGGTATCCCTGCCCTTCTCCATCTCCTCTATCGATGAGGAACATCTTTAAAAGTTAAAGAGAAAGCTGGAAAAGCAAAGTAAAAAATAAAGAATGCCAAGCCTGGCTCTGGCCTGTCCCTGTGAATAACAAGTCAGGAATCCAACCCTGCAGCTCTTTTAGAGCCATTTTCACTAAGGCACCGCTCATTAGCTCATTAGTCGCAGCAGCCTTATTCCTCCTAATTGATTTTACTACAATTCCCTACAATGTATGGCCGGGATCCAACGTGTCTCTGCCTGGCTCAAAAAATATTACATTGACACAGCTTTGGAGAAAACTCATCCCTCTCCCAAGCCTCTGGAGCACGTGAAGGTCGGGTGATTCCCATAACTGAGCTTCTGGAAGGTGCCCTCCGGGGAAGGACATGTGTCCCCTCGGTGGGACAAGTCATAGGCCCAAAGGACCCAGCTGAGCAGAGAGTTGTGGCTTTCACACCTGGGAGCAGGTGGGGTCTGACACAGATTGGAGCTGCAGGTGGACGCAGGAAGTTTGACAGCTCTCTCCATGCTGGTTTCCATCTCGGCACTGAAATGGGACAAGGGATCATGGAACGGTTCGGGTTGGAGGGGACCTTCAAGATCGTCTTGTTCCAGATCCCTGCCGTGGGCAGGGACACATTCCACTAACCCAGGTTGCTTCAAGGCCCATCCAACCCCAGCCTTGAAGGGATGCGGCAGCCACAGCTTCTCTGGGAATTCCATTCCAGGGCCTCACCACCCTCACAGCCAAGAATTCCTTCCCAGTATCCCATCTATCCCGGCCCTCTGGCAGTGGGAAGCCATTCCCTGTGTCCTGTCCCTCCATCCCTTGTCCCAAGTCCCTCTCCAGCTCTCCTGGAGCCCCTTTAGGCCCTGGATGGGGCTCTAAGGTCTCCCTGGATCCTTCTTTTCTCCAGGTGAACACCCCCAGCTCTCCCAGCCTGGCTCAAGAGCAGAGGGGCTCCAGCCCTTGGAGCATCTCCACGGCATCCTCTGGCCTCACTCCAGCAGCTCCACGTCCCTGTGCTGAAGCCCTCAGAGCTGGACACAGAACTCAGGTGGGATCTACAGGGAGTGGAGCAGAGGGAAGGAATCCCATCCCTGGACCTGCTGGTCACACTCCTTTGGATGCATCCCAGGGTTCTGTTGTCTCCTGGCTCCAACAGAGACCTGAGGGAATGTGATTAAAGCCAGACCCGGGGCAGACAGGTCAGACCACCCCACAAAGGGTTCCTAAACTCTGCTCCTC
The DNA here is from genome assembly GCA_013397725.1 of Rhagologus leucostigma. Lineage (NCBI taxonomy): Eukaryota > Metazoa > Chordata > Aves > Passeriformes > Rhagologus > Rhagologus leucostigma. Next base: position 325,492 of record VZTD01000361.1, on the reverse strand, counting down.
GTCCCAGATTCCTGCCAGACCTCACTGTACCCACCTCTCTGCCCCAGCCAGCTCTCTGCCCCGTGAGCCGCACCTGAGGCTCAGTGATGCCTTGGATGTTCCCCAGGACAAGAAGGCAGGAACAAGATGATTTATTTTTATGAGGAGTCCTGTTCCCTCCAGGTAATCCTTCATCCGCCTTTTTATTTTTTTTTCCCCAACCTGTTTTTGTCCCTCTCTGAATTCCATGCAGGTACCTCTTATCTCCAGGTTATTATTTAGATTAACCTCTGGGTAGCTCTTAACTCTTTCTGGGTGAGACCTTCACGTCCAGCACGTGGATACAGTGATCCCCTGGGGGAATCTTGGAGGAGTTAATAACCCCTAAAGTGTGTTTATGATGTGCGTAGAAAGGATTGATCATACATTTATAACCAGGGGGAATTTTAATTCCTTCCCTATCAGTTCTTTTCTAGCTCCCTTTTGTTCTTTTTGCTTCCAAGCTGAGAAATTCTCCCTTCCCATCAACTCTGACTGAGGCAGCAGCCACTTATTTGGAGACGATTTGCTCCATCCAGCCTTTCCAAGGCATTGTTAATGGTGCAGGAATGTAAATCACTCGCTCAGTGTAGCTGTCACCTGCCTTAATTATCCTCCGCCTTCATTCCAGGCTTAATCCAAGGAACAGGAGATACTTTCCTACTTGAGTCACTTCTCGCTGACCCAGAAGGGAAGAACAAGGACAACACGTGTAAAACACCAAATAATCTGACTGAAAAGTACCAGCTTTGCCTCCAGGCCCTTTTCATCTCCCTCTGATCCTGCAGAGCTTGGCATCAGAGCTGGAAATATCCACGTTTTTGGCTGCTGGGAGCTGCCCAAACCAGTAGAAAACTTAAATGAAGATTCCACTGCCCAGGTGAGAGGCTCAGTGTGTCCTGCACCAAAAAACAGCCCAGGTTTGGTCTCCAGATGCTTGAAGATTTCAGGAAGACGTTTCTGATCCCAAAGCTGGTGGCTCTCAGAGCGTTTCTCCCTGGGAAAGGTGAGGAAAACAACACCTCTCCTATGAGGAAAGGCTGAATTGGGATTGTTCTGCCTGGAGAAGATAAGGCTCTGGGGAGACCTTAGAGCCCTTTCCAGTGCCTAAATGAGCTCTAGGAGCGCTGGAGAGGGACTTTGGATAAGGGCCTGGAGTGGCAGGACAAGAGGGAATGGCTTCACAATAAAAAAAGGCTGTTGGGAATGTGAAGCTTGTTCCAGATGTCTGGAAAAGGCCTTACCAACTTCCATCTGATCAGGCTGTTATCAGATACCCACAACACCATCACCTGTCCTGATCTGCCCCCTCTCCCCGCCCAGCCAGAGCCCAGCCACGGCAGAACTCAATTCTCTGAGCTATCCCACCATGTCCCCACGATCCCAACATTTCATGTGGTTCGGAACATCGATTTAACCCCCGGCAACACGAGGAGTTATGAGACAGATGGATTTGTTCAGCCTGGAAAACAGGCTGGGAAGGGAGGGCTCAGGGGGGCCCCACAGCATCTGCCATGGAAAAGGGTCAAGGAGAGGTCTGGGCTGGATTTATTCCTCATCCACAGGTTCCAAATTAACTCGTTTCTCCATCACGTCCCTTAGGAGAAGGGGCTTGCGGTCCTGGAATGGCAACGCTTCCATCCCAGCATATCCCAAGGGAACGCGCTGGCAGAACTGGGACCTGCCGCTGCCACCTCCTGACAAGAGACGAAAATGCAAATCCCTCCTCCCGGCCCATTTCCCAAGGAAGGAAGGAATTTTCAAGATAATTTCGGTATATTTTAAATTCTCGCTGTTCCCAAAATTCGTGGTTTGCAGTCACTTGGTTCCAACCAGCTTGAGGGCGAGAAACCTCCAGGTGAACATAAAATCAGGAGAAAAATTCAGTTTATTTAAATCGCCTTGAACAAACCAAGAGTCGAATTCCAACAGGGGTAGCTCCACCTTGTCCTTATAAAGAACCTGAGTGGCCACATACAAGGTGCCGCCATCCTTTACCTACTGACTGAACTGAACTTGACTTTTTTTGGCATCTTTCCTTGCACAGATCCATGCTAAATGGGTGCTGCTGCTGCTGGAGCCAGCAGGTTTAACTGGTCTGAGCTCAGGTGCAGAACTCAGCCTCTGGAGCAACAACGGGTGAGTGAACCGCCACAATCTGGGCAATGAGGGATGGAATCTGAGCCGGGAGCACTTGGCACCCGCAGAAAACACCTGATTTAGCTCTGGGTGACAAAGTGCGACAAGAATCTGTGTGACGTTCAATCCACCCAGAGGTTGGTGTTGATCGGAGTGGAGCGGAGAGCACGGAGCTACTCGCACCTCTTCCCCCGTGAGTTTGGGGCTACTCGCACCTCTCCTCCCATGAGTTTGGGGCTACTCGCACCTCTTCCCCCGTGAGTTTGGGGCTACTCGCACCTCTTCCCTCATGAGTTTGGGGCTGCTCACACCTCTTCCCTCATGAGTTTGGGGCTGCTCACACCTCTTCCCCCATGAGTTTTCTGCTGCTCACACCTCTTCCCCCATGAGTTTTCTGCTGCTCACACCTCTCCCCCCATGAGTTCGGCGCTGTCTGTGTTACATTTCCGTGCAACTTTAACTCCTACGCGAAGAACAAGTTATTAACGTCAGCTCGGGTGGCCGAGTGTTCCCTGTATCCCAGGAAAAGGTCAGATCATGGAGACGTTGTGCAACGTCTTAAAACTCTTTTTCTTGGGAGGTGATAAGCAGGAAGGTTGGAACATGCTCCCACAGCCACGTCCCACAGCCCATCTTTCCAGCCTCCTCCCACCTTTCCAGCCTTCTCCCGTCTTTTCAACCTTCTCCCACCTTTCCAGCCTCTTCCCTTCTTTCCAGCCTCCTCCCACCTTTCCAGCCTCCTGCAGCGTGAAGGTGCCATCTCTCCTCTTGTCCCCCATGATCTCTCAAAATCCATGGAATGGGGAGGAAAGGAAGCAGGAGGAAAGGAGGTGGAGAGGGTCGGCACTGGCAGGAAGGCGGAGCTCTTGATTCAGTCATTTTTTGCCTTCTTTTAGCACCAGTCCGAGTTTAAATTCCAAACTCCCTCCCTACACACCTTTCTTGGCTCCTCCATGTCAAAACTCCCAAATGAACCAGCTTTTTGGAGACACCTCTTCAGCTCCAGAGCTTTCTCCTCCTCCAAAATCTGTATTTGCCCTGGATAGAGAGGAGATCTATCCAGAGAGACAGCAAAGGGTAGGATATAACCCCTCTACTCTGCCCTCGTGAGATCTCACCAGGAATACTGCATCCAGGTTTGGAGTCATAAGCACATGGATGACAGGAACCTGCTGGAGCAGGTCCAGAGGAGGCCATGGAGATGCTTCAAGGGCTGGAGCCTCTCTGCTCTGGAGCCAGGCTGGGAGAGCTCGGAATGTCCAGCCTGGAGAAGAGAAGGATCCAGGGAGACCTCGGAGCCCCTTCCAGTGCCTAAAGGGGCTCCAGGAGAGCTGGAGAGGGATTTGGGACAAGGGATGGAGGGACAGGACACAGGGAATGGCTTCCCACTGCCAGAGGGCAGGGCTAGATGGGATACTGGGAAGAAATTCTTCTCTGTGAGGGTGGTGAGGCCCTGGAATGGAATTCCCAGAGAAGCTGTGGCTGCCACATCCCTGGAAGTGTCCAGGGCCAGGTTGGACAGGGCTTGGAGCAACCTGGGATAGTGGGACGTGTCCCTGCCCATGGCAGGGGGATGGAATGAGATGATCTTGAAGGTCCCTTCCAACACAAACCATTGCAGGATCCTACAATGGGGAGGCCGGAATTCTCCCACCTCAAACCTGTTCGGTGTCTCTCACCCTGGGATGATGAGGACAATCTTGGGATGCCAGTGAGGAACATCTGCAGAGCAAGCAGGGGATGTGGCACCATTTCCCTCAACGTTCCAAACAACTGAAACAGGGAAAAGCCCATCCTGGGCCTGTGCAGAGACAGGCAGATCCTCAGGGAATAGCAGGAGCTGGGACGTGGGTGACAGTGCGAGGAGAAATGATGGGAATGCCAGGCAGGAGGGAGGTGCAGGTTTCTTCTGTGACCCCCAGCTGTGCAATGTCTCCCAGCCCCCAAAATACTCCCAATCCAAAAAATCACTTGCAAGCCATGCTGAAAAATACGGATTGCAAGCGGGGAGGGCAGTGAAAATGACCCTTTCCCAGGAAGGAGATAGTCCAGGCTGGGGTTTTCCAGAGAAAAGGAAAGATATTTTTGTGCCTTTGTTTCAAAGAAACTCCCAAGCCCATCGCTGTTATTCCGCATTTGTCTTACATTCCCCAGGGAATATAATCCCCTTCTCCCATGGGATCCAGCTGGGATCCCCAAAAAATCTTTAAACAAAGATTAGGATGACAGAACTTTGCCGAGCTGAATGTTGGGAGAGCAGGGCGGAGTCTCCAGAGCACCCAGCCCTGTGCCCGTGTGTCCGTGCGTGCATCTCCGTCAGAGACTGAAAACAGTTCATGCCTCAAACATTGATATAAAGTTTTAAAGAAGCTACAGCCACAGAAACCTCCTTGAAGAACTTTGGACTGTAAATCGAACTTCTGATTACATTAAAGGAAACCCACTGTTCAGTCACCTCAGGCTGAGGGAAAGGTATGCATCCACAATAGGCCAAAGCCTCCAGCTGCCATCCCAGCTGAGTTGGGGGTAGGGGGGGGGAGAGCACAGCTCACAGAAACAAGAATTACACAGATTCCCCCCAACCAAGGGGAGAGGAGGAGGTTTTGGGTGCGTGTTGTAACCTCTGGTGAGAGGCAATAAACACCCATCCTCCGATTACACAAACTGGCCCAGCTGTGGAACCCCCAACCCCACAGGCCACATCCTGTGAGAGGCTTTGCCCCACAGGACTGCGTGTGACCCAGAGACTGCCCCCCCCCCAGGGGGACATGCCCAGACATGCCTGCCTAGCCTGAGCATATATACCCATGGGATCCTATGTTTTTCAGGGGGGGGACCTTCACCACCAAGAAGACCAGCTGGAGAGGATCAACGGGACATCGTTGGGATCCACGGAGTGGTGATATTTTCCTTATTCTGTCCCTGTCACTCTCTTTCTGTCCCCCCTATCTACTTCCTACTTCTTTCTTTCTTTCTCTCTCTCTCTCTCATATCTACCATCAAATAAAACCCGTATCATTGTCACTGGCATATGGTCTCGTTTGCACCTTAATCTGGGCAGAGGAATTTCTAAAGAAGCTTAATAATAATAATAATAATTGGATCATAACAATCTGTCCGGAGGTGGGAGCGGGGTCGGACCCCTGGGAGTGCAGGAAGAGGAGCAGCTGCCCACGGACACCCACACAAGGCCCTTTCTGTGCCCAAAATAGCCGCCCTCTCCCACAAGGAAGAGCGCAGGCTCCAAGGCCGAATCCCATCTCCACTCCCAGCAGGGTCACGAGCAAGTCAAGGATATTTATGAGCTATTGAAGGCAAAGACAATCCCTGTTCTTTATCCATCCCCGGGAAGAGATTCCAATGGCCTCGAGATGAAATGTAAGAATTTAACCCTCCTTTAGTCCCTAAATTCAGTCTGCAAGGTTATCCAGCCCACAGCCCACAGCCCTGAGCTTGGAATCCAATCCAGGCACTTTCCTTCCACACAAAACAAGAGTTAATATATGGAATATCTGCAGAACCACTCAAAAAATCTCCTTCCAAGTGGTTTGTTTTTTTTTTTAATTAATTCCGTATATTTTTTATTAGAGTATAAGAAACAAGATGGAACATACACTTCACTTATACTTAGGTTAATATATTTAAAGGGATGGATGCTTCTTTATCCCGCTTATCCCGTTACAATAAAGATAATACACAGTTACGAATCTCACAGATAGGGATTAGTAAAATCAACATTTCAGGGAAACCACCTCGGATCACCCCAAAAAAGCTGAAATAAAACGTGCCAACACTTTTTTTTCCTGCAACATTTTACTGGCTTCATATATTTTCATTTGATGAAACACGAGGATTAGGGCTGGGAAAAAAAGTGTTCCCATGGAAAAAGTTAGAGCTGGGAAGCCTCTTAAGCCTTTTATTTCTCAATTTCCACGATCAGAGCAAAGCTGGACAAATTAAAACCTTCAATCTGTCTCTGCTGCTGCTGATTCCCTGCTTTGGGTGCAATTATTTGATTCGAGGCAGCTCATCCTCCTTGATTTCGAAGATCCGGGCTTCAAAGTTCCTCCACCAAGTCTGGCAAAAGCCAGTAGGTGGCAGGACCAACCCAGAGCTTCGCCTCCCTGGGCACCACGGGCATTCCCAAAATACAAAACTGGGCACTTCTGTTCCCATTCCCGTTCCACAGCCTCAGACCGGGGTGAAATAACTCCTTCAGGACCACGGATCCAGAGCCACCCTCATCCCGAACAGAGACCCACAGGAGAAAGAGACTTGGGATAGGGCCCTAAACCTCCAGGCATCCAGGAGTGCACCACATCTGCTTTTTCCAGAGGGCCTGGATCCTATAACTCATCCCATGGACACACAGACACCCCCACCAGAGCTTCCCACGGGGGTGGTGGGACCACAGCCTCCTTTTTTCATGGCAAATAAAAGTCCCCGGGAGACAAATCCCTTCAAAAAAACCCCAACTTGAGTAAATCAACACCAATCCAGGGCATCCTTGGAGCAGCAAAGTGGATCCTTGGAGTAATAATTAAGCAACTGATCATTTGTTCTGTTGGAGCAAGGAAGTCACGTCGGGTTTGTGGTTTCCAAAAGAAATTTTGCCCTTAAAAAAAAGCCGAAAAACAATTCTCAAAACCAGCTGGAAGAACCGTGCTCATTTTGAAGTCCTTCTCTTGGGCAAACAGCAAACCCCCCCCAGATCCTGGGTGGGAAGGGCTGATGCCACGACGGATTTTGAGCATTTTCAGACAATCCACAAAAATTCGAGCCCTTGGTGGGGTAGTGGGAGATGGCAGCAGCTGCTGGTGAATTACAGCCATTTCCAGGATGGAAGCACTGAAACCATTTTCTCGGGAACGTGCTCCAGTGTGGGCCGGTATGTCACTTTAGCTCCTAATTTCCACTAAAAACTCTTCCAGGGTATTTTACGCTTCTAGGGAGCCAAACCTCCTCCCCTCATAACCTCCTCTCTTGTCAGCACAGGTGAATATCTGAGCTTTCTGCTCAGATTTTGATCTCTTAATTCCACAGAAACACATCCAAAGCACTTCAGGGCTGTCCCACCACGGTCCTCAAATTCCAAATCCAGCATTTGGTTTAAGAACCCACCGGTCCGAACACTTCATAAATCCTGTGTTTTTCCTACTCACTGTCTTATTATTAATGGTTTTAATTACTTCACATGCCCCTTTTTAGGCCTGGGTTTTACAACAGATGAGGTTCTCACCAGATTTGTCATTCTGGGGATTTGGGGGCAAAAATAAACCTAGAGTAGGACCAGGAACAGTGAGAGTTGGCACAGCTGATGAGAAAAGTGCTCGGGATTCAACTGTGATGGGCTGTCACCCCCTCCCTCTCTCAAACACACATGGATCTATCCAAGAGATCTTTGCCAGGAAAGGAAAAACTGAAAATATCCCATTTTTCCATGTTCGAGGTTGGAGCACGTGGGAAGGAAAAGGCAAAAAGAGAGCGAGGAGGAAAAACAAATCTCCGCGTGAAATTTATCCAACCGGCCCTCAGCTCACTCCCCCGGCAATTCCATGAATATAATTTGTTATTTCCTGGGATAAACCGCCTCTGGATGCTCCTCTCACCGGCCTTCGCTCCCTGGCACAACCAAATCCCTGGCACCAGCCAAGGAATACTGAGACAGGAAGGAGATGGCCCTTGGAGGAGACAACCAGGTCTTCAGCCCGAGCGGGTGTCCACTGTGGCACCCTCAGGATCCTCGTAAAGGCATGGATGGACATCAGGGCACAGCTGACAGCTCTGAAGCTCAGCTCTTTGCTAAAGGTAATTGAGTCCCAAACCAACCCCAAAACCTTTTTCCAGGTGGCCAGAAAAGACAGAGCCCCCTAAATTCAAGGCAGAGCGCTCTGGGCGCCACCTTGGTGTCACAGCAAGTGCCGAGGGACAAATGAACCCAAAAGCAGAGGTTTTGAACCCTCTTGGGAGGAAGGCTGAGGCACAGGGAAGCTGGGGAATATTCACCTCAGTTTAGGAAGTTTTTCCCCCATTTTCCCTGTGCTCCACGTGCATAGCAGAGGTTTGTGGGGCACCTCGGGCCCCGAGGTCCCAGCAGGTCCCAGGAGGATGCATTATCCAAAGGAAGGCACGTCCAAGGACCAACACAAGTGATGCATTCTTCCCGAATTAACCACTGAACTGCAGGTCACATCCCACTGACCCATCCCTCCTGTTGGAAAAGCTGTCATTAACATCTGTGTCACTTTAATTAAAAGAGGGGGAGAACAAAAGGGGAAAAAAAAACCCCATAAAACCACTTTTGTTACAAATATTTCTGTACAGCTGCAACCATCTTCCATTTATCACTCCTTGAAGAGGGGACAGAGGTGGAACTGAAGGTTTGTGGAGCTTTTTTCTGGGTTTTGACACAGAATAGGAGAAGCGGGTACAAGGCATGGCTAAAATGTGCCAGCACCTGGGTTTTGCTGCTGGAAATAGAAAAAAAAAAGCCCAGTGCACCTCTGATCCATCAGTGGAAGTGACAAAAAGCTTGAACTTGGCGGTTTAAGGCTGAATTTTGGCTTGGTTTGTGTCGAGCAGGTCCACAGGCAAGCAGAGTAGGCAGGACAGACGACACAGAGAGGGCAGGAGGACACATCTCCCATGGGACAGCTGAGAACTTCTAGGAAAAACCTTGCAAAAACACCTGGGAAGAACCTGGCAGCTGAGGGACAGCAGATGTGGAAGGTTGGGTGGTGAAAGCCACCTTCAGCAGTCCATGGGCACCATCAGGCATTGAAGGCTGGACCTAAAGATCTGGGTATTGACATCTTCTCCTCTGACCCCACCAAATTTCTCAGACCTGTTGTCCTTGGTCATTCAGGTATCACCATTGTTGTGGTCACCATGACAAGTCCAAACTGGGGAAACTGAGGCACCAAGTCTTTGTAAAATGCAGATTCACTTTTAGAAGTCCTGCTCCCAGGGTGATTGCTCTGTTAGAGTTGACTCAGACCCGAAAACCAGGCGTTTATCACTAAAATGCACCTGGAAAAAGTCATTCCCAAGGGAGGTGGAACAAGCTGGCCCAGAGGCGTTCGTCAGGAAGGACAGCAACGGGGAGGAGATGGATTTGCTGCTCACGGCTGCAGGAAAGGATGTGGAGATGAAGCACCCAAAAGCTGCTCGAGAGGATGAGGGACCCTCACGCTGGGCGCAACAATTGGGATTTTCCATAAAAGAGTTCCTAATCCCTGGAGCAAGGAAACACACACACGTCCCACCTCAGGTAACAACAGGAGCAAGTTTATTCAGGTCTGGCACTTACAGAACTTGGAAGGACAAGGTACACGGCATTGGTTTTCCAGAAAAGTCAGCCCAGGATCAGAAGAAACGAGATTATTTTATAAAAAGAGACTGCAGCTGCGAGGGGCCAGGAACGTGTCTCCCTTTGGATCCCGCATTCCCGCTGCCCGTGCCACCCATGTGCCGGAGCAGACCTGGTGGTGCCTGGGGTGAATCTGTTCTCAGCGAGTCCCAGCCTGGTTTCAACCAACCTTAGAAATGAGGGGTGGGGGGGGTGTTATTAACAGGTAGAAAAAGCAGAAACCCTTCCAAAATGATCCACCTTGGCCAAGGAGGAGCAAGAGTGCAGCGGGAGACGTCCACAGGAGGAGGAGAACAGCTCGGCCAAACCGCCCAGGTCTCCAACGCTTGGAAGAGCAGAAAGTCTGGGAAACAATCACCTTGGAAGCCTGCTGAGAAGTAGAGGATCTCCTTGCAGACAGCAACAGAGAAGATATTGGCTAACGAGACCCGTGGGAGGCGGCTCTTCCTCGGGCGGCCCCGTCACTCGCGAGCCCGGAGGACGTAGATGAAGCTGACGAGCATTCCCAAGGCCAGGATCGTGTAACTGGCTCGGACGCTGCTGGAACCGCTGATGTTGCAGAGGAAGGAGTCGCAGCAGTAAACGGAGGCGGCCGCTATTCCCAGGTTGATCCCGGCGCTGGGGCAGATGGGAGAGCATCCCTTCGAGATGGACTGGCCAGATTTGCCGCCTGGACATAGGGTTGGGGCGGAGAGGAAGGAAAAGAGACAGGTTTAGGATGGTTTTTTGGGTTTCTGATCACCTGCTCTGCAAAGGAATTACAGCACTGGAAGAGCCGGAGCGGCACAGGCGGCACGGGGAGGATGGAGTGCTCCGGAGAGGACGAAGCGGTTCTCGGGAGACAGGAATCCCAGCCAGCCCATCTTATCAAGGATCACCTGTGATAAGCTCCCACAAACGCCCCAGAGACCGCACAACACCCCAGGGATACCGCTTTGGATCAGCCAATGTTCAGACGCAACAGCTCCGGTGAGGAATCCCAAAAATCCCTCTTGAGCTTTACTCTGGGCCTCCTCGAGGGAGACAGGGAGACACTTGGGAGCCAAGTCTGCATTTCCAGAGACGCGTAGCCCACGTTAAGAGGCAGGAAAGAGGAAACCATTAGCACTGGGCCAAGAAGCGAAGTTTATAAAAGCTCCCAGCGTCTGTTTGTGCACATCAGACCCACCCACGCTGCAGACTTGGGCATGAAACTCTCCCTCCTCCTGCCAGGGAGAGCCAGGATGGGCTCCGGCTCCTGCAAAGGCACCAGGAGATCTGCCAGAGCATCCTGCCTCCCTAAGAGCAGCAGCTGGGAAGCACAGAACCACCCCCCGTATCTTTCCAGGCACTCAGGAAGGAAACCTGCAACCCTCCCTTCCCTCCTCGTCCACGGAAAGCAAAGGAAAGGCGGGACTCGGGGACGAAGAACCCAAACAGGAGGCAAAAGAATCAGCAGGAATTGCAACCCTACAGCTTCCCACACAGGGAGCCTGCAGCATCCTCCACGCTTTCACTTATTCATCAGCAAACTCCCCGCCCCCAGCCTGAAATTCCCCCCGGACTCGAGGGCATCGGTGCAGGCACGTGGGCTTTAACGTGACTCCTCCTGGAAGCGCGTCCCTCGTACGAATTCCCGTGGGATGGTCCGACACTCAGTTGCTAAGCAGAACTTTCCCTTTTTTTCCCCCCCCCACCAGCCAGAGGAAGGCAAAGCCTCGCCGCAGCTCCGCAGGTGACCCAGCAGAGCAGCCAGGAGGGGCAGGAGGAGGTGCTGTCAGCACTCACCGAGTCCCACTCCGACGTACGTCGTCACGCAGTGGTTTTCGTTCTCGCCACACTTGACGGGCTTCAGGCAGGCCCAGTTGGAGGACGCATCCGAGCAGGAAAAGCAGATGAGAGCGTGGGCTGCAAGAGAAAGGCAAGCCTCATTTAGGGGCTGGTGGGAAGACCTCCTCACTTGGAGGTCCCCGGCTCTGTCACACGGGATGTCTCGCATCGGCCCACAGCTACACTTTCTGTTTCAGCTTTATCAACCTGCACTATGGGAGGTTTTTTTTCCCCAAAAGTATTGGCCAAGTGAAGGGTTCAAGCCTAAGGGATGCATTTCAAGCTCTTATCAGCTAAAGCTGGTACAACCACAGCCTGGCATTTTCTGTCACCCCCCCCTCTGTTTGCACCAAGAACGTGCTCCAGCTGCAGCTGCCAACTTGAAACCAAACTCCAGAGGTGAATTTTTGAGGTTTGGGCTCGTTCAGCTCAGCCACCACGGACGCGGTGTCCCTGCCTGGGGCAGGGGGGTTGGAACTGGGTGATCTTTAGGTCCCTTCCAAGTGAAACCGTTCTGATTTTATGATTCTGTGACACTGATGGGAAACGCTCCAGGTGTGACCACGGCTTCAAACTTTCCATGACCTGTCTTTGGGCACCAAGATCAGGCCATGCCTGAGCTGGAGCACGTGGTGGAAATGGTTTCTCAGCTGCGGAAAGCTCAAGACCTGCAAGGACTTGCGCTGTCCCACTCCTCAGGGAGTCACAGCACTACAAAGGCAGCTTATTCATCCGATCTTTTTCATTTGGAGCAGGAGCATTAATGTGCATGTTTTCCTCCACGGCAGGTCCCCTAAAATTATAGAATCGTGGAATCATTTCAGTTGGAAAAGACCTTCAAGGTCGTTGACTCCAACCATTAATCCAGCACCGCCAAACTCACCACTAAACCAAGTCTTTAAGCCACACAGCTGCACGTTTTCTGAACACTTCCAGGGATGGTGATTCCACCGCTGTTCCGATATTTGACCACCCTTTTCAGTGAAGAAATCTTTTCCTCATTGCCAAACTAAACCTCCCCTGGAGCAGCTTGAGGCCATTTATGGCTTACCCCACACCAGCAGGATGGACTAGCTGGCTCCCATCCCTCATCCTTCGCAAAGAGGAACGATTGGAAAACAGAATTTGGGGTGGGAATTGGTTGTGGGGACAGCCCAGACCGGAGACTCAGCAGGGCCATGGGCACTTTGATCTCTGTATTTTACACACAAGAGCATCACATCCACGCTGCAGTTGCTGACCTACATATGCAGACACATCAGGTCTGTTCCCAATGTTCCAGGGACTCAGGATTTTGGAGCTCCCAGGCAGCCCTTCCACGAGGCACCGCCTTTCCCCTTCTGTGTTTACAGGATGAAAAACAGAGCGGGGGCTGATTCAGGGTGGGAAGTGCGAGGCAGCGCCGTCCCTGCTCCCACTTCCTTCAGCCCCACCACAAATGGATTATCAAAGAATCATGGAGCGGTTTGGGATGGAAGGAACCTTCAGGATCATCCCGTTCCATCCCCCTGCCATGGGCAGGGACACCTTCCACTATCCCAGGTTGCTCCAAGCCACATCCAACCTGGCCTGGAACACTTCCAGGGACGGGGCAGCCACAGCTTCTTTGGGCAACCTGTGCCAGGGCCTCTCCGCCCTCACAGAGAAAAATTTCTTCCCAATATCCAACCTAAACCTACTCTCTTTCAGTTTGAAGCCATTCCTGCTTGTCCTATCCCTGTAAAAAAATCCTCTCCAGCTTTCTTGTAGACCCCCTTGGAATATTTCCCTAAGGAAGCAAAGCAGGGGAAGCCCTGGGATGGGCTCCTTGAGGCTCAGCAGTTCCTGCCATGGATATTTTGAATTATTATTTGGACAAATATTGCTCAGCATCTGTCCCACTCTGCCATGGGACTGCACGGTATCTCGAGGTTCTTCTCATTCCTGTTTCTCTCAGGAAAATAAAAGGTTTCTACAAGAAATATGAGGGGAAAAAAAATAACAGTTGCTCTCAGAGGAATGACTTTTGAGCAGCCACAGCCGAGGAGGGGAAAGAAAACAAAATATAATCTCAGAGAAACAGATTAAAGCGGGTTAGTGGGAGATCCTGAATGTCACAGCAGAGCAGCCAAACCTCTCCTTTGGAGTGGAAGCCAACACCACAACCCCCCAAGCAGGAATTTCCTGGACCGGCTCACGAATCCTCCAAGGATCCTCACTCTGGCAACGCTCCCTGCAACAAACCCGGGTTACCTGAGCACGCCAACACAGCCACCACAACCAACAGCACCGGGATTACAGGGCCACCAGCTGAGTCAAAACCTCCAGGAGAGATTCCTCAGTGGATCTCTGGATTTGGGAGAGGGGAAGGAGGATGGGACCAGCCACTGAGTCATTGCTGAGCCCGTCCATGGGGTGGCCACAACTCAGTGTGCGACCTCGCAGTGAAGCCCAGTTCTGCTCCCAAGTCTCGGGTGACCTGTCCCAAACCCTTCACCTCACAACCACCCCGAGGAGGCAAACTGACTCATCCCAGGAATCTTCTGCAATCAGGAATGAAGTGGATTACAGGCTTCCTGTGGGGCATTCTGGCAGGACAGACGTCCCCATATGTATTTGCTCGCTGCGCTGAAGGCACGAGTGGTGCAACGCTGTTCATTAAAGGTTCCAGGAACAAACACACCAGAAAGCTTTGGACGTGACATAAAAGTGCTGTTGGGCATGAAATTCTCTGCCACGTGACTCAATCCACGCTCCTGCTACAGCATCTCCTACCTGTCCCCATGTTCTTCATTGTCACACCTACCCATTACCCCTTCACAGAAAAAAATCCTGCCAGGAGAGGCAGAGTTTAAGAACAGAAATATTCGGTCACTTTCTGCCCCCCAAAAAATACCCACTGCAGGGTTATGAGAGCACAAACAGCCTGAGCGGCTTAGACAAAAGGCACAAGAGGGGTGGCAGAATTAATTTCATGCAGCTGCAGACGGAGCAAAGAGTTGGAGCTCAAGGTTACAAGAAAAGAAAAAAAAAAAAAGGAAAAAAAAAAAATCCCAGGACTCAACAATGCAAAAGAGAAGCTTTGTTTTCACCAGTGGAAGAATTTATGTGTTTATTTGTTTGCTGCTCGGCTTCTCGGAGGAACAAAGAGCTCCCAAAACAGAGCAGGGCATTTGGGGGAATTCCTTCAGATAAGGGGTTGAATCATTCTTGCAAAGACAGGGAAAAAAATGCCTTTTAAAAGCCCACTCTGGAGCTCGGCAGCAGCAGGAAAATGCTGTTGCTTCAGCAGCTTTTCCGCTCAGCCCCGATGCTGCNTTTGGGGGGGTTTGGGGCGGGGGAATGAAACCTTTCACCGCCTTGGCCTGGCCAGCCCATCCTCCCAGCTGGAACTGAGCACAAGCCAGCTGGGCTCTGCCCGAGACTCCACGCTTCAATTGCCAGTTGCTTCCCGGATCCCACTGGGAGGGGGGAATGGGAAGGGCAGCAAACAGCCAGTTTCTTCTCGGCGGTGCCCTCAGAAAACAAGAAGGGACCCCGCTTGCTGAGCAGGGGCTGGGAGAGCTCAGAACTCTCCCGTTCGCTCTTTGTCTGGCTCCTCCAAGCAGCGACATAAACGGGAGCAATACGTGGTTTTGCGCGGCCCCATGGAGTTTGGATAGTCAGGGATGGAGTCGATGGGGAAGGAGGGGGACGGCAGGCCCTGCGACTTGGGCAACTTGGCAGTTTCGCACACAGCAACAGGGACCGCGTTCTCCCCAGGCTCGGGGGCAGCCCCAGGATGCGCCCCACAGGGCATTGTCCCTTAGGGGTCATCGCGCCACGCACCGGCCACCGCAGCCGGCCCCGAAGGATGCTCGGAGGGGGCAGCAGGAGCCAGGATCACGGGCGGCTCTGCCCTGACTTTGCTCCATCAGCCATTGCCGGGGCTGGGCTGCCTCTCTCCTCCACCCTCCTTCCCCTCGGCTGCATCTCAGCCCATCCCAGGGCCGTTATCCCGGCTCGCTGCGCCGAAAATGGGGAGCGGAGCCGGCCCTGCTCTTTGTTCGAGCTGCAGCTGGGAAAAGCTCCAGGGTATCCACCCGCACAGCCGGAGGTGCTCACCTATTCATGCAGGCGGGGAAAGCCCGAAGTTCCTGCTTCAGGAGGGACACTGCTGCGAGGCAGGTCTTGGAAAGACACCCCCGCATCCCGCTCCGAACCATACCGCGGCTCAGCGCTCTGCCCCCAACCCCTTTTCAACCCTTTTATCTTTCAACCCTACAACCTCCAACTTCCACAGCCCACTGTGCCACACGCATCACTCCCCCACCCCCCCAATTTGCTC
>VZTD01000361.1:254691-309824 GCA_013397725.1 Rhagologus leucostigma | reverse complement strand
GGGTAGGGCGGGGGGGGCGGGGGGGGGGGGGGGGGAGGCGATGGTGGCGGAGGCATCCCCTTCCCTTACCTCTCTCCACGCACAGCACCGCGGCCAGCACAGCGAGCAGGAGCGCCTTCATGGTGCGGACGATGTGGCCGGAGAGATGCGCAGGGCGGCTGGAGGAGCGCAGGGCTGGCGGCAGGGCCGGGAGCCGGGGGTGGGGAAAGGGCGGCGGCTCCGCCCCGCGGGCCGAGCCCGGCCCCCGCGCCACCTCCCCCCTCCGCCTCCCCGGCCACGCCTGGTTTCGTTTCCCCCCTCGGGAGAACCGAGGCCGGGAAAGGGGCAGTGCGAGGAGCGTGTCGGCATGGTAGCGGTTGGGCGAGGGGGAACAGAGCCAGCTTTCCCCTAGCCGTGCCCCAAAAGGCTTTTTCCAGCCCCCTTTCGGGTCCCCTCTGTTTCGCTGAAGGAAGAGACAGGAGCAAGGGGGCTGCCTGCATGCCGGACCCCACTCATCCAAGTGCAATCCTTGCAACTCGTCTTATTCTGGGATTCTGTGATTCTCTGACTCTCTCTACCCACAGGACTTGCTGATTTCCTGCCTCCCTCCCCTCCTCCGTGCATCTCCTCTCACAGATCCCCTGAGCACACACACGTCCTCCTCCACACACTCCCAGCCACCCTGTACACACACATTCCCCATACCCAGGGCTCCCGGCATGGATCTCCTGCAGGCGAGATTCCCCCGAATACAGAACCCGTCCGTGCATGCAACACCCTCTCTTCGTGTCTGACCCATCTGCACGCACAGCCCCCACTGAAGATCCAAGCACATAAAGAACCAACTCCCCCATCTGTTTACCAGAGCCTAAATTGGATTAGACATACAGGATTGGGAAGCTTGAAGAGCCCAGCAGCTGGGGTGGCATGGGACAGCCTGGGCTGCTTGGCAGGATGAGTCTTCAGAGTGTAAATAAGTCCCCTGATGTTGGAGTGTCCCAAATTCAGTAGGTCCCATGGAAATAACTAAATCCTCTAGGAAACGAGCTGCAGGAGGGGCAGTGGGGGAGGGCCCCGCGGAGCTGGCTGTCAGGAAAGCCTGGGAACGGAGGAGATGGCTGGTGAGCCAGCAGGAAACAAGCAGGCTTGACGAACTCTGTGCCACAGATGGGTTTAATTCTGCAGAGTCAGCATTTCTTGGCAAATGCATCTGTCAGAAGAAATTCCGGCTCCTGTCTTGTCGGAGGCGTTCAGAGCACTCTGCCTGGGAAGCAAACCCATGCCTGCAAACCCCTGCTTCCCTTTTCTTTCCTGTGGCTCAGTTTTATTTGTCACTGCCAGGTATTCTAGCAGGAGCTGACTTCCGAGAAGTTTCTGTGGGCTCGTATCTTCTGCTGGAACAGGCTGCTGGGACAAACCAGATACTAAACAAATGGGAAGTTTTAGCTTTGTGGTAACTTGAGAAATTATAATTCAGACACATTTACAAAACCGCTGTCTCATACAGACCAAGGAAGTAGATTTTGGTTGGATATTGGGAAGAAATTCTTCCCTGTGAGGGTGGCGAGGCCCTGGCACAGGATGCCCAGAAAAAGCTGTGGCTGCCCCATCCCTGCAAGTGTCCAAGGCCAGGCTGGACGGGGCTTGGAGCAACCTGGGATAGTGGGAGGTGTCCCTGCCCATGGCAGGGGGCTGGAACTGGATGATCTTTAAGGTCTTTTCCAACCTAGGTTTGGGATTTTATGATACACTCCCCCTCATCCCCAGAAGAAGAGTACAGTTTCCTGGATTTCTGCCACACATAAATTTAACACTACCAGCCCCATTTTTTCCTGGAGAGGGCTTGTCTGCTGATAAGAAGGAAGAGACGGGACCTAAGAGTCACGGAGGTCACAACCCAGCGTGGGATCTGGAGTCATCCCGATACTCCTGGAATGGTTGGGCGGGAACAGCATTAATGACAGGATGCTGCAAAAGCAAGAGGTGACCAGAGCCGCCAGGGACCAGTTTCCTGTGGAGGAAATTACACCAGGTGAGGAAGGAAGCAAAGGCAAAGTCCTCCTTCTGAGGACTCGGTGATCCTTTTGGGTCCCTTCCTACTTCGGGATGTTTTATACGCTGTGGCCTAAGCTCATCTCCCACCTCCTCCCCAAGGCTGTCGTGTGGGACAGACTGCAGAGCTCAACACAGCAACTCTGCTGGCAGAGATCTCTGTTCTAGACCAGCCCAAAAAAAACACTGCCCTGAGTGCTCCAGCCTCATCTTGCAAGTTCAGAGGTCACTGGAGGACTTTATTGAACCGTTGGCTTCATATTGTGAGCGCAAGGCCAAAAAATATTTCTTCACGAAAAGAAGGGTGAAGCAAGAGAGTCAGCAAGGGGTAGAGTCCAGCACCAGGAATGTGGCCTGTGCTGGGGAAAGGTGGAGACAGCTACAAAAGCACACTCAGAGGAAAAGGAGATAAGGAAGTGGCTGGATCAGAGGGCAAACTGGTGCTAGGGTAAATATTTCATGGCTGCAGCACACTAGGGAGGAATGGGGATGGTTAAAATCAGGAAATGATGAGTGTGACAGGTCCCTTGGTGGGTCAGGGCAGCAGAGATGGTGCAGAAATTTAACCTAGGCTCACTAGGCCTGCAAGGCTTCGGTGTTGAACAGGCACTTGGGGGGTTCAAGCTTGAAATTCAGGGTCGGTAAAAGCTTGCTCAGCTTCTGTGGAGCCGGGTGGGACACAGAGAGGTTCCTTCCCCACCACGCTTCTGTTTCAGGGTTTGTGTGAGACTTCCTGGGCCTGGCTGTGCACGTGAGGCACCTAAACCGCAGAGGAATTTGCAAATGAGACGTTTCCCCTGTTAGTGGAGCAGAACTGCTCAAACCGCTTTGCTCCGATGACACAGGAAGGGGACAAAGTCCTTTTTTTTTCAGTAATTGCATCGTCCTCTGGAGCTGGGAATTGTTCAGATTTTTTCCGGAGGGGGTTGGAACTGCTCTGTGGGAGATTTCTGCCCCACCTGGCAAAACGTGGAGGATCAGTTTGGCAGGGGACTGGGAGGCCATGAAAGAGCAGGAATCCTGGATCTCCATCCTTGCTGCTTCCTCTCATCCCCAAAATTCTCTTTGTCCAGAGCACTTTGCTGCAACGCGGTCTTGGCATGAAGGCTCTCCTTGCCCAGGTGCTGGCACAGCCCCCGACACTCCATGGAATGCTGGAGCTGGGATTGCACCATCCCTGCAATTCCTGCTCACACCATCCCGTTCCACCTGGCTGAACGAGAGGCCTGACTCCACATCCCAGCCCTTCCTCGTCATCCCACCCTGGATGTTCCTCCTCCGAAAGTCCCTCCTGGTTGTTCTGGATCAGAGTTGCCCAGAAGACCCTCAGGATCGTATTTGGAGCATCCAAGGATGCTCCGGACGCAGGTTTTCCATGGGCAAACCAAGCTGCAGGTTGCTCTTTGCTTTGGTGCCAAACAGGTCACTGTCCTCCACCACCTCTGCTGCATCCCGTGGGGCAAGACCTGTGGTGGCTCTCGAGTAGCTACTGAGATTCCTGAAAACTCCTGAAAAAAAAGGTGCCCAACCAGATGCATCTTTGGGCCATGCCATTTATTGCATTTTTTTATAGATAAAGGGATAAAACCTTCATCTGCTTCCTCCAGCCACAACCTGCAGTCAGGATCTGACTGTCAGATGGATGAACTTTCACTTCTGGCTGCCGTCCACGTTTCCTTTTCCTTTCTCTCCCCAAGCCTAAGGTGAAAGTGGATTGCTGGCTGGCATCGAATTCTCACTCTTCCTCCCTCCAAACTCTGCATGACTCACCCTCAGCCGTGCTTGTTTTAGGCTTTTGACAGGAAAACAACTGTGATGATTTAAGAGGAGCTCGTTAGTCAGGCAAAAACTTTAATTTCATTGAACAGTCTCAGCAGGGCCCTGCTCAGACTGTGCCCATGGCTCCAGGGACCCCCTTTAAGCTCAAGCCTAACCCTTTAGGCCCTGTTTTAAGTGTCACTGTCTCCAGCCATGTCCTTGGCCGTGTGCTGTGGTTTTGTCTCCATCTGTTTCTGACTTCTGGTTGCGACTTTTAGGGTTGGAACTGCTGATCCTTTTTGTCTCTAACCCAGGATATTCGACGGTTCTCTTCTCCAACACTGCCTGCTGGATGTTCCTTAACTACATAGTGTCTATCCCTGTCTCCAGGCCTAATTCCATCTCCTGGGTGAACTCTGGACTCGTCTTGTATCTTTTTTCCCAGTCCCGGCCTTTTTTGTGCCATCAGAGGTTCTGCACCACCTGCAAAGGTTGCTGTGCCTGGGGGCATCTCCTCTCATGCAACAGGGGCCTCATCTCTGGGGTTTTTTTGGGGAAGGAAGAGGCTTTTCAGTCTTTTCCCCACCCCTTCCACCAAAAAATGCACCTCTCTGTGAAAAAGGAATTCGCCAGGCTCCGTGGAGGTGGCACAAAATGTGCTGGAGCTGTAGGCAAGGTGCTGGAGCTTTACAGTGGAAATGTTAAACTCGATGTAAAAAAAAAATAGGAATGGGAATGTTCCAGGGTGTGGAAGAACCAGAAGAACCAGCAGAGCAAGGGTTAAAAGGAAAGGCGTTTGTTGATTGCCGTGGAGCACCGTGCCTGTGGTTATTCAAAAGCAGAGGAAGAACAAGCTGACCTTGGATAAGAAACTCTGGAGGACTAAGAGGAGGGTGGGAGCCGTAAAACACCGAGATAAAGGAAACAAAAGGGCTGGAATATTCAGGAATTTCATGTAAAAGGGGAAAAACAAAAGAGAAAGCAGCGAGCAAAGAGAACATCCTCTCCTAAAAGTTGTCAAAAACAAGTCCAAAATTAGGTTTTTTGTGCTCTGCCTTTCGCCTTTTACCTTCACCTTGTGCTCAGCCTTAAAGGCACGAGGAGAACTGCGGGGCTTTCATCTTTTGGCTGCTGGTGGCGCAGAAGTGACACGGGCCGGGTGATCTGGGCACACCCACATTGGTGCTTGTGATCCCTTTAAATCCATAAGGAAGAGTGTGAAAGGCAAAATCCACTTTCCCCCAAGATTTTTGTGCCATCAAATCGCTCTCTTCTCCCCGAAGATCTCTCAGGGAGTTTTATCCCTCCATTTTCCCGTGACTGCAGAAGGGAGTTTCTCATTCCCAGGAGTGGGGTCTGCTCGTTATCTAATTGCTGATTAACATCTAATTCCGCATCCTGGAGCTGCAGGCAGGTCCCAGGTGAGCTGTTGTGAGCCCTGGGCGCAGAGCCAGGGCCTGTTCCTGCCTCTCCTGGACCAGGGAAAATTGTACCCCTGGCACCCCTGATGCTTTGCGTGGGGTTCAAGGATTTGCCTGAGTAAAGAATCAGCTGGAAAATGGGAAAACCATCATTCCTGTGCAGAGTTCTCTCCACTCTCTGCCTCAGCGCTGCTTTAATGTTGACTGAAATCCTGGGAACCCTGGAGCCGAGCATCCTTTGGAGTGAAACTTCCTACATGGAAGTTCTTTACACGTCACTGCAAGAGCTTTGGGTCACTTTTGCTGTTCTGTCTTTTGTCTTGGAGCAACCTGATCTCGTGGAAGGTGTTCCTGCTTGTTGCCGGAGTGGTTGGAACGAGATCTTTTAGGTCCCTTCCAACCCAAAACGTTCCGTGATTCTGTGACAAAGCAAAGCCAGCCCTGAGCACCGCAGTTCTGCTCCGGCGAAGGGAACCAGCCCCACGCGGGAATGACAGAAAGGGGACAGAGAGAAGCAGGAACGGGAGTGAGCAGGAATGAGTTCATTCTCCCATCCCCAGGGAGGGGCTGAGGCCAAAGTTTTCCCCGTGCTTTGATGAATCCTGATTATGGTACGAAAGCTGCGGTTTCTGGAGGCAGTTTTCCAGCTCTTCACCCTGCTTTAGATGCCAGGAATCCCTCCTGATCCATCTAAAATCCTCTTTGCTGCTGCCTGAACCCCAGCACAAAAAGTGGGAGGAACAAAGCAGCCCGAGCCTTCCATTTGGAGGATCCGGAAGGTTCTCCTCCCATCACAAACTTCCCAGCGCAATGTGTAAGATTTTTCCATGGAGTGCAGAGCTCAAGGCTTTGTTTCCCATTTTTTTCCTGAAGTTTGACACATGTTAAACTTGTGATCCAGCACAACTTCTTTTCCTGCCAGATTGCTGTGAGGGAGATTCCCTCACCCTGTATTTGTGCCGCATTAACCGGAGAGCTTTGTGCTTCTCCTTCCTAAATTACACCCTCTTTTCTCAGCCTACCACTTAAATTTACTGGAATCACCCAGAATCCTCCTGTTTGCAGATCCTCTCAGCTTGTCACCCGTGAGCCCAGTGAATTTATTGTCTAATCCGTCATCCAAACCAGCAATTAAAACTTTGCGTCATCCCAGAGCCAAGAGGAGCCTTTTAATGGATCGTTCCAGCCTGACAGCAAATTGCTGGCTGTGATTTGCTCGTGATTTCAGCCCGACTGGGTTTTCTTGGTTTTGCTCCTGAGCCCATCACGTGACACAGTGGCAAAAGCTTCATTAAGGCTGGGCCGTGTGACAGGTACCACTTTTCCCCACGCAGATTTTGTTATCTTGTCATGGCTGGGGATATCACCCACCTGTCACAAAATTCTTGCTGCTCGCCCGCGCCTCCTTGATAGCCCCTAGACCGTTGTTGGATGATCTGTTTCTTTTTTTCCAAGTCTGGGTTGGTCTTTTTCCAACCCTGTGTGTCCCCAGAGTGTCCCCTATGCCCTTTGATGATGGATTATTTCTACATTTCTTCGTGGAAAGGCTCTGGATGTGGCACTCAGTGCTCTGGGCTGATTGACAAGGTGGGGGTCGGTCACAGGTTGGACTCTTGGAGGTCTTTTCCGACCTGAATGAGCCTGTGATTTGTTGATATCCCGTCTCCCAAAACACCCAGACTTCCCTGTTGCGAAGAAACAGGAGCAGGAGAAACAGGCTGGGTTTGGTAGTAGCTGTGATGGATTTCTTTTTCCCAATTTTCCTGGACACCACTTTGGCTGACAACCCTCACTGATTTGCATGTTCATGTTGAAAACACTAATTTTATTCACTTTTGATGTGTTAATTAGTTCATCTCATTAATATCTGTGGCAGCAAAATGCTTCTTGCTCTTGTGTTTGATGTGGTTGTGTCTCCACACCTGTTTTCCCTCTCACTCCACACGTGGAAGCACAAACTCATCTCCTGACGCTGCAAGCGCGGCTCAGAGTTGTGAGACTGGAAAACAAATCCTGCGCTGAAGTGGTAGCTCCAAGAATCACCTGGGTTTCTTCTTCCAGGCAGCTCAGCCTGGAGAGCACCAGTACCCAAACCTCATGCTGGACAAGGGAAATGGGACTGATGCAGTTCATGTGGGAGAAGGAGATTTAGGCTTTGCCTAAAGCTGAGCCGCAGAAGCCTCGATCTTCTACCTTCACCTTCCTCCGGCCCAGGGGAGGGAGGAACCGGCATGGGAAAGGAGCTGTGACCTCATAATCAGCCCATTCCTCGCCTCCAATCAAGGAGAGTTTTAAATTGTCCCTCTTCCTTCTTTATTTGAAAGAGTTCCAGCGATTTTCCCCTCAGAGGATCAGCACTGGCAAACTCCGTTCGGAATTCCCACCCCTAGATTTACTTTTCCGTGACCTTCAGCTCCCACAACCGGGAGCTTTCGGTCCGGGAACCAGGTGGGTGGACAAGGTACCAGTAAATCCTGTTAAACACAATCCCTTCACCCCCAGAGAATCGAGTCAGGATAATCGTGGCTAATTCAGCTGCTTTGGCATCCAGAAATTTCAGGAAAAGAAAGGGTTCCTCTCAATTTGTAGACAATTCTAGGAAACCCCTCTGTTATTTGATCTTCTGGCAGCACTCACACTGCTCTGGTGAAAGGTGAGGGAAGAGCTGGGAATGTGGGTCTGCAAAAGATCTGGGTAAGGTTTGTTCTCCCTCCTTAACTCCGCCCATCCTGGTTCCCCAAACCCTCGCTGGATTTATCTGAACCCTCCACTTGTTCCTTCTCCTCCAGATGGTCTCTCCCACCAAGTTTTCGCTTTCTCATGTCCAGCGAAACTGGTTGAGATATAAATTGTTCCTTCTATTTCCTCTTTCTCCTGCCAGCGTGACAGGTGGTAAAACAGTAATGGCTTTGGCCCAGAGCCAAACTTTGCTGGAGTTTTTCGAAAGCACCCGAGGTCCTGCACGGAAAAACTGTGCAGGGTATGGAGGAGTGGCTCCTGGAGGACTGGAGGACTTGCTCTTGGAATTGGGATGCAGCACAACCACCACAGCCCTACCAGTGCTGCCAGGCCTGCCCTGAGCAGCTGGACATCTCTTCCCTACTTTTTGGTTTGAAAACTTGTTCTTCCCCTTCTCCATCCTAATTTTCCTTCCCTTTCGAGGCTGTCTTCGGTGAGAGAAAATTAACAGCCAGTTCTGCTGTTAATTTGGTCTTCTGACGTCTGTCATCTCCAGGCACAGCTCACCAGTCTGCTCAGTGGGATGCCAGTGTCCTCTTGTCCCTGCCCACTGCTGTGGTGTCACCTCCTTCATCTTCGTTTCCTTCATTTCCCCTCCATCCATTAACCAGAATGTTAAAAACCGGTCACCAGATCCAGAGCTCACAGCACAAAACATGAAGCTGGTGTGGAATCTTTTTATCCTCTTGGACAACCAGTGGCTCTGAAACCCGGGCACCGTGAAATGCCTCAAAAATCCACATCCTTCCACATGTGCAACCAAAACCCAGCAGAGTTCCCGGGCAATGCTTCAGAAAAAGCAAAGATCTCATTTAACCATCAAACACAACAAAAAAAAACGACACCCTTCAATTGTTTGGACCAGCTCTGGTTTCTCCCCGGACACAGCTGAGCTCGGGATGCTGCCAGCTTTTCCTCTTCTTTTCTATTTTTTTTGTGTGTTTTCCAGGAATGGGAGCTTGCAGCCGGGGCTGTGACCCAAGGAGCTCTGAGCTGTTTGTGTGAGTCCCTGGCTGGCTGCCCCTTCTTCTTCTCTGTGCCACCCCCTGGCCTCCTACAGAGCTTTTCTGTCTCCCCTCAGCTGCAGCTCCTGCGGGGAGGGGAGGGAGCAGAGAGCTTGGAGGGCAAAACCAAACAAAGCTCGACACAATCGATGGTTTCTCTGCCAGGAACGTGGCTCTGTAGAGAGCCTCTCACAATCTCTGAATGACAGGGGCTGGCAACAGATGTGCGAGGTTGTTTAGGCCCTGGAAAAGGAGAGGGGAATAGATACGGGGATGTCTTTTCCAGCTGGATGAGGTCCATGAGGAGGCAGTGTGAGGGCAACTCCCAGCTCAGCGGGCTGCCCCCGTTCCTTCCCTTCTCCCTCCCACCTTCCCACTGCTTTTCCTCTCTCAGCCGCATTTTTCCCTCTTTGCCTTTCCCCCTTTTCTCTGATAAGGGAAGCGCATTTCAAAATGTGAACCAAGAGAGCAAAGAACGTGAGGAGCAGGAAATTGCTCCCCACCGAGGCTGGAGAAACGTCCACAATGCCACCAGAAATCAGCTTTACTTCCACCTGCGTGTTTATAAACAGATGTTTGATAACCAAGCTCACTGTGAGCAAATTCGCCGATCATCCCCTGTGCTGACACAACTGTGGAACCATTCCCTGTGTTTCAGGCAGGGTGGGATGTTATTCCTCACAGAGCTTTGAAAGTAAGAGACAAAACTATGCCTTCAAGGATCTCCTCGGAGCAATAATGATTTGAAGCTTGAACATGTCAAAAAGGCCATTTTTTTATGTGTTTTCTTAGGTGAGTTGGATGTCTGGGGACACTTTGGATTCAAGTAGGCTCAGGAAATCAATGGGAGTTCAGCATCTGACTTATCCAGGCTCTCTCGAAAATCCCAGGGGAAGCTCAACAGCAAAACATGAATCTTTGAGAGCAGAAACTATCCCAGAACAACGCTTTTATTTCAGCCGTCATGGGGAGCTCTTCCAAACCCATCACAATCCATATGCAAAGAGGTAAGTGACGCTGGCCAGGATGCCCAGGGACATCGCTCCGTGGCTGCTTTGCCGGCTGCTGACTCCATTCACGTTGCACAAGGGTTTCTCACAGCAGGAAACATTCTGGGAGCTTTGGGTTTGTTGCTGACCTGTTGCTGGACACGTTGGAGAACACATCTTGGAAATGACGTATTTAGGCTTGTTGGGCTCTAGTGCAGGAAAAAAAAGGGGGCGGGGAAAAAAAGAAAAAGGAGGATGAAAAAGCATTGTTTAAATATTTTCGTGGCTAAATCTGTTTTGGTGAGTAAAGGAAAGCCAAGCACTAATCCTCAAGGCAAATTTCGTGGAATTAATCATAGAATCGTGGGGTGGTTTGGGTTTGAAGGGAGCTTCAGGATCATCCACGGGCAGGGACACTTCCCACCAGACCAGGTTACTCAGAGCCCCGTCCAACCTGTCCTTGGACACTTCCAGGGATGGGGCATCCGCAGTGTCACAGAATCCTGGAACTGGTAAGGTTGGAAAAGGCCTTTAAGGTCATCGAGTCCAACCAGGACTTCCCTGGGCTCCATGTTCTGTCAGTCCTAAAGTGGAATTAGCACGTGTGGGTGGCTTTCAGTTCCAGCTGCCTGAAGTGATGCCCAGGCTGGGTCGTTCCCACCAGGATGGGTTTTCCTACAACGAAAACCCAAGGGGAATGTTCTGCATGACCTGAGATTTGGGATAAGAGCACGTGGAGGTCTTTGAAGGCGCAGAGCCCCCAGGACAGACCCGAAGGATTCTGCTTGGCATAGGGAAACAGCCATGGTGAGGTTTGGCCAAAACCCTTCTCAGAACAACTCTGGGAGTGGAACATGCACAGCTCCAGGTGTGAATCCACTCCCTGGGGCTGCTGTGTGTGTCTCCAGCATTCCCCCAGTTCCCAGCAGGAATATCAAGTGTGTCTGGACACTGCGGTAGGGAACCACAAGGTCAATGCCTCCTAAAAGTTGGCCATCAAGGCCTGTTGTTCCCATACTGGGCTGAAATCCCGTTCCTGGGGCTGCTCTCCTACAAAACAAACAAGGTGCTGTTCTCAAACCTACTTGTCCCAACGTCCTTCCGGACGGTCACACAATGTTTGTCCTCCTTGGCGCACATGGAAATGGTCAAACAGTCCTTGTTGGACTCCTGTTCTTGGCAGGTGTAGCACATGAATGGATAAACTAGGGGGAAAAAAAAATGGGGAAAAACACATTACAAGGTTTAAAAAACACACAAGCTCCAGTGCAGAGATCTCCATTTTCCTCGTTACAGCCTGAGGAATGTTTTTGTGGGAATGACCAGTGACTTTCTTTATTCCCTGACCTATGGCAGCAGCGCTAAATCCCACTCTGTCTCCTCTGGCTCAGGCTGCGAAGTGTTATCGATCTGTTTGCAATCCCTGGGAGCAGGAGATGTGAGTGGAATTCAAGGATTTGGGGGCTTTTATGATGGAGATTATTGCTGAGCCACAGCGGCTCCGTCCTGAGGGCTCGGCCATGGGAATTGCCGATTGCTGCTCAGGGTTTCTCCTGGGCAGGGCTTGGCAGGGAGAATTTAAAGATGCCTGGAGCATTTCGAGGAGGTGGACAATGCCCAGTGTCCTACTTCTCTTTCATCTGGCTCAGAGACTGCTGTCACATCTCTTTCTTTGTGCTTGAACATCACTGAACTGGCCTAACCTCAGTTCCAGGAAGTCTGGTGAGAGCCCTCGGATGCTCTGTCAAACTCCTGTTTTTAGCATAAAATCAGGAATGAATGGAAAATCTTAACCGAAAGCTTGGTTGAAGTGCTAAAGGCAGATTTGGTGAGATAATTCCTACATCTGCAACAGTGGTGGATGATTGGCAGGAAGGTCACGCAGTGATAAGTTGTGTTTCCTGCCAAAAACGTCTGTACCTGCCCCCAAAACCAGAATGTGGTAGGAAAGACCTCTGGAAAGCCTCTGGGAAGTAGTAAAAAGAGGAAGAAGAGCAAAACCACAGCGTGGGTGATAAAACACCCCAAAATATGTGCAGAGCACTCCCCAGCCAGGCGGATTGAAAGGTTTTATAGTGGTGGTTGGATTCTGAGTTTGTGAAATCCCCCAGAGCGAAGTGTGGGGTTTTGTGATTGGGTTCCTTTAAAAACACAGCTAATTTTTGGAGGCAAACAAACCCGAGTGCTGGCTGAGTTCCTGCTAAGTCTGGGGACAGTCTGTCACTTTGGAAAGGGCAAAAGCAAGTAAAGGACATGTCCCTGTGAGCACAGCTTTGCCCGATAAGAGGCTGGCCGTGAAAAAAGTGGAGGGACGGCGCAGGCCACACCATGAAACAAGAAGTCTCTGATAGAAGGGAAGGAAAAAGTCATCAGCTGTTGATCCTGTGCAGCTTTTTTTGCCTCGTTCACCTCTAAAAGAAGTTGAATTTTCATGTAGAGAGTAGAGGAGATTCAGTGAGGTTTTAATGAATTTTTGGCACAACCTTGAATGATGTGATTCACGAGCAAGCCCGGGAAACACGAGCTGGTGAAAATGCTGGGGAATGGGTGCAAAGCTAGGCACAAAAACACCCTCAGAGGGTCATTACTAAGGATAATTGGTCAAACCAACTGGAGCAATGGAAGGAATTCCTCCCTGGGAGGGTGGTGAGGCCCTGGCACAGGTTGCCCAGAGAAGCTGTGGATGCCCCATCCCTGGAAGTGTCCAAGGCCAGGTTGGATGGGGCTTGGAGCAACCTGGGATAGTGGGAGGTGTCCCTGCCCATGGCAGAGGGTGGAATGAGCTGATATTTAAGATCTCTTCCAAACCATTCCACGATTCTGTGAATTTAAGTGATTTTGACACATGGATGCAACAAAAGAGTGAAAAAGAAGAGTGGATGCAATTAAATAAGGAGAAATAAATTACAACAGATAAAACGCAGACACTTAAATGTAGGATGACAAACAATTGGTTCGGTTAAAATTCACAACCACAGTGGCAACAGCAGAAATCAACAGCATCACATTCCAGCCGTGGAAACAGACGTCACCCAAGGGGACATGGGCAGAAATGTCATGTGCGAGATACGTGAAGCGGCCTTTCCACCCTGGCAAGGCCTCAGCTGGAACCCCGGTGCCCAAATCTCTGCACGGCACTTCCAAAACTATGCAGAGCATTTGGAGAGGGACCAGAGGAGAGGGAGGAGAAAAGGTCAGAGATCTTGGAAATGTGGCCTTGTAGGAAAGGTTGGAAGGGTTTAGTTTGTTTGTTGAAAGTGAGAATATGCTGAGGAAAGTCACAGGGAATTGTCTTCATTCAAGAAAAAAGAAGCAGCAAGGAAGAAAGTAATAAGATATTTTATGTGTCCCGTGGTGGAAATATGGGAGAACAGTACAATAAGAGATGCTAAGAGATATTAAAACTAAGCTCCTAAAGGGATGAGAGTCTCTGAGCAATTCCAGGCTGTGGAATCTTCCTTGCTGGAAACTTTCAGAGCCACCTTAAAGAGACATCTGCCTGGTTTTGTCCAACATTGCAGCAAGGACTTGATGATCTTAGAGGTCCTCTCCAACCTTAATGATTCTGTGATTCTATGGAAAGGACCTTTTAGGATTTTTGCTGGACACAAAATATCCATAACAGTGGGTTCATGGATGGAAAAGACGAAAGACCCTCTTTGGCTGGCTGAGAGCTCAAGTGTTTTGACCAAAATTTGGTCATTAGGGTCTTGGATGGGACCCAGGATACCTGAGAAAGGTCAAAAGACAGTTTCCATATTTTCCTTTGTCCCAGTTTTAAGCCAGAAAGCTGCAATTTCTTATTCTTGCTCTAGGCTGGGCCACAGAAAGGTGCTGTGTAAAAGCCTGTCCTTAAATCCGTTGGGAATCTGATGCCAGTATAAGGTGTCACCAGTGAGGAATCCCACCATGAACCTATGGTCCTGGATCTCTGTGAGCTTTCTGCTTCATCCTGGGTCGCACTGAGAACGTTGCTGTTGAAAATTCTCCATGCTATGTTGCTTCAATCAGGAATTGTGGGCACAAAATCCATTTTTTTTTAGGATTGAATAGTCCTTTTCCCACCCCAAAACTGGCTGAAGCTCCTGCTCTTACAGGCACGCTGGAGAACCACCCCAAAGGATGTAGGAGTAGGGGGTTGATACATCAGTGGTAATTGGTTAATTAGATGCCTCTTTCTCAACCAGATTCATATCATGGTTTCTGGGAAACCATCAGATGTGGGGAAAATTTTGGCACTCTGGTCATCATTCCCACGTGCCGGGAGCGATGGAGCAACACATGTGTCTCACTCCCAGAAGGAGGACAACACTCAGCCTTCCCTTTGGGAGAGGGGTGCCTTTAACATGAAAAGTTCTTTCGCCTCTGTCGCTAATTTAATCTACAGAAATTCCCGCTGTTGCATTTCCTAGGAAGACACATGGCAAACCACTGCAAGGGATGAAGCAGCAGAGCAGAAAAGTCTCCAAAATACTCAAAAACTGAAATTACTAAGAAAAAAACCATTTTGTTACGCTTTCTATCACTCCCAACTTGCCTCCTTTTGGAAGATCCCAAAGACCACCGTGTGGATTTAACCTGGCATCCAGCACCACCAGAGCTCTACCACTGGAAAGAAGAATTAATTAATCAGGTTCTTATTTCTGCATCAAATCACCGATTGAGGTGCAAAAGGTGACACCATCACAACGCTGCCAAGTTGGTGACAGCCCTCTAAAGTTCTGCCACGTGGAAAACTGTCACCATCTTCCTTCTAATCCTTGTCTTAAGTAGGAACAGCAGGAGAAGCTCACCTTGTTCCGCACACAGGACAGCAGCCAGCAAGGTGACAAGAGGAGTCCTCATCTCCGGCAGATCCTCCCAGCGGGACTGGGAAGCTGTTTGGAGGGCAGGTTTTATACCCCAGCCCAGCGGCAGCAGTTTTACAGGTTCCCGAGGGCTCGCGTGTGGACATGAGATCAACCCAAGGGTGTGGAATGTTCATGTGGGAGTTTTCCATGCTGGAGCCCTCGGAACGGGCTGGCACCTTGGGGAAAAGCCCTTTCAGCCACGCATTTCTTGCTCTTCCGGTTGTGTGAGTGATGGGAGGTCGGGATCTGCTCTCTCCTCCTCTGAATTTCTTCCTTTCCTTCCTTCCAGAGCCGCTGCTCTGATGAAAGCAGAGCCTGGAGGCACAGGGAGATAGTCCTAGGAATGAATTTTTCTAATCCCTTTGCATAGACAGCACATGATGTTCCAGGGTTTATACCGTTCATTGCCTTTAATTATTCAACAGCACCAGACTCAGCCTCTGAGCTGGCCTAAGCTGGTTTACCTCAAATAAAATCTGTGTTTTACACTGAATTAAATTAGCTAATGGTTGGTTAAACAGAAGATTTTACTCAAATTTTCATGTCAGTCTTCATTTCTTTATCAATTTTCCTCTGGTTAATCCCTCTACTTGCTCTTTTCCTGCTTGTAATCCTCAAATACCTTGTACGGTTTTGATTTAGTGAAGTTTTGCTGCTATCCAGGGATTCTTTAGAGGAGCTGCTTTTCTCCACGCCCAACAGTTTCTCGAAATCAGGCCTCTGTTTCCAAGCCCACAAATTGGCACCCTGGAATTGCAGCTCTGCTCTGGAAAGAGCCATCCCTCAAAGTGTCATTTTTTTAAATCTCTCCTCTTAAATCAATCCTTTTGTTTTTATTCCTCTGCATCGCTCCTCTCCTCTGAATTCCTTAAAATCTGTTTCTGACAGTCTGGGATAGAGACCCTCGTTCAAGATGCATCCTGTAAGAGCTCGAGCTGCCAGGTTCACAGAGCTTCTTCTAAAACAAGATTAGTCCTGGACAGCAGAAAGAAAATATTGTCAAACCCCGCTTTTTCTGGCAATTATGGAATAACTTCACAGGCAGTCCCCTGGATGTAGCCATCAGCAGGGTATTTTTGTGTGTTTGTAAAATGAGTCATTCCAGCGCTGGATGATTTCTCGATCCATGTGATTGTCTGACACTTTTTTCAGGCCCTCCTGATCTGCTCCTGGGATGACGTCATCAGGTGGTGAATTCCAGAGTTGTTCAAGCCGCGTGTCCAAATAGACATTCCCTGGGTTTGGAGGTTGGTGAGGTCAGCGGGGTCGTGGTGATGATCAAATTGAGCCTTGTGCTTCACACAGGACAACTTGGTCTTCTGCCCCAGTGTTTTATAAACAGGTTTTTCTTCCTAATTAGTGGGTGTGGCTCCTTGCTGGCATTTTGCAATGAGGGTGAAAAGAAAGAACCATTTTTTTTCCTTATTTTTGGTCTTATTTATCCCATAGACTTGTTACGTTTATTCCTTTCCCCTTTCATATCCCTGCTCATGTTGATTTCCAAGGAATCATAGACTGGGTTGGTTGGAAGGGACCTTAAAAATCACCTTGGCCCAGCCCCCTGCCATGGACAGGGACACCTTCCACTATCCCAGGTTGCCCCAAGCCCCGGCCAACCTGGTCTTGTTGACTTTTCCAACATCCATTTTATTCCCCCATGAACCTTCTGGGAATAGGATAAGCACAAGTCAACTTTGACTTTGACTTTGACTTTGACTTTGACTTTGACTTTGACTTTGACTTTGACTTTGACTTTGACGGAGCAGTGAGGCTAAAACATTCCCAGCACATCCAACAAATATGTACTGAGGAGAGAAATTTGGGTTGGAAATGGGATTTTCTGTGTTTTCTGGGAGCTGTTTCCAGGACATGAATGTCTTCCTTAGTACCATGGTTCTAAGGTGCCTTGGAATGCTGGAGCATTCCCTCTTCCCGGTGCATGGAGAGCTGGAAAAGAGATTTATTTCCCAACAGGACAGATTACAAAATTCAAAAGCACTCAGAGGCATCATTCAAGGACCCAGCACAGAGAGGTTGTCTCCTGCTGCCCAGGATCCCAGCCCAGAGGAGGGCCTGGAGCAGGGTCACCAAGTGAGGAGTAAGATTGAGGAAGACTGGGGAAAAAAGAATCCCCAAGGAAGCTGAGTCACCTCTCTGGAGTAATCTTATCATTATCCATTCAGGAAAATTAAAGTGGATCTCAAATTGGAGCCATGAGTTGGCAGTGGACTCAAATTGGAGCCATGAGTTGGTTCCGTGACAAGAGAACAGCACTCAACTTTGGAAAAAGGGTTTTGCTTTTGTCCCTTTCCATGGCTTCCAGGAGATTTTTAGACCCATTGGAGGCCTTGCTTTGATCTCTTGCATCCATCCTGTCTCTTGCTTTGGCATTGAGGCACTGTGTTGGATCTGGGCAAATAAACAGGGAAAAGGAGGAGAAATCTCGTGTCGTGAAGGAAAAGGGAGGGGAATTATTCAAGGAGAACAGAAGGCAGCACAGATCCTTCAAAACCAATGGTGGGAAAGCCCTGAGAAAGGGAAAAGAAGGGCCAAAGTTAAAGCACCTCCTGCAGATGCCTCGTGTAGGCAGGGAAAGGCCTCCTTGGCTGATCCGGGTCCTGGTGCAGTGACTCAGAGCTCTGAAAAATGAGTTTTATATAATCCACAGGGAGAGAGCAGCAGTTACCTCCCAGGAGCAATCCCAGCTTGAGACTCCCATCTCCTTCCGAAAAGCCCTCCAGGCATCTCAGATATCTCTGCTCATGGGGCAGCTCGACGCTCCCATGTGAGGATTGTGCAGCCATGGGAGGCACCAGAAACCCGGGGTGATGGAAGGATTTGGAATTAGGGAGCAGCACCTGCGTGGGAGGTGTCAATCAGGATTTCTCAGGACGGCTGGCAGAGTCTCCTCTTACACAACATTCCGAGGGCAGGGTTCACTACCGGAGCTCTTGTGTTTTTAAGACCTCCTGTGCCTCAGGGAAGTTGCTGCTCCCACCTCCAGATGAGGACTTCGGGATGTGGGTCAGCTTTGGAGCACATGGATGTGTTTTGTTGGGCACTAGGGGAAAAACCTATGGGATCAGGGGGAAATCAGGCAAGAAGGAGCCAGCCAGGATGGAGCTGCTCCCTTAGGGATGGCACTTCTGGATTCCCAGAGCTGTTTATAACAGCCGTAACCAGGGCATGAAACCCTCCAGGGGTGTCCCACGTGCTTCCATCCCCTTTGCCATGCCAGGATCCTTCCCATCCCAAAACAGAGGCACCTGCCAAGTTCAGGCAGCTCAAGACATGACCTTATTTTAAACCTGGCTGCCAAGGGCAGGTCTGGACTCCCAAGCTCAGCAGAACAAGACCTGAGGCCGTACGAGCCCCATCTTGGCCTTTTGCTGTGCCGGCCATTGTCCCTAAGGAATCCTAAACCTGTGGATAGCACAGGATGAAGATAATTCCAAATAGTTCAGTTGTTACCATGTTATGATCAGGGTGTGGGGCAGAATATGGCCAGCCAAGGTCACAGAATTGGCTTGTTTGGGGTTTTTGGATCTGTGTCACTTGAGTATCCCTAAATTTGGCAGGAAGGGATGCAGGGTGAGGAGAACAAATAGGGCAGATGGATGGAGCCAGCTTAGTTGGGATAGGCAATAAAATCCGTGGGAAGAATGGAGAGACTCATGGCCAAAATCGAAGTATCCTTGGCCAACCTTGCATTTACACCGAGGAGGAAACAATGAGCTGAGGCAAGGAAATAGTGTTGGGATGGAAAAACCCAGAGTAAGACTGGAGGAAGAAGCCAGTGAGGAAGTCTGGGAGAGAAAAAAGCCGGGGAATGCGGAGCTGGGGTTGAGTGTGGATGGGAAGAGGGTGGGCAGGAAGGGGTAAGAGCAGATCGGGGTGAGCTGGGGCCATGAGCCCACGTTTCCTCTGCAAAGCTGTTGTAAAGAACAAAGATGTGGCTGCTCCCGAGCGTTGTTTTTCTTCTGCTCCTGGAAAATACCAGTCGGAATGAGCAGAACATGGAGCTGTGAAGGAGTCTACAGAGGGAAAACCATCTGGGTGAGCTGCACCCAGCTCATTACCCTGGGAGATCTTTCTTGGGATGATCCTTGTGGAGAGCTGCTTCATCCCAGGAGAAAGCAGTTCAGCCTCCCTGGAAGGGTCGGAGTGAGCGAACCTCTCATTCCTAAGACTATTGCCAAGGAGGGTCAGAGCAGGGTAATGAGTCCCTTCAATTTTAACTTGACGAGCTAACATGAAAGATTTATTCGCAGTGTTAATATTTCTTCATAGATGAGTCTGAAAGATTCCAGGTTTCTTTCCGGAAACCATCTGTCTTTTCCTGCCATTTTCCTTTAAGCACCATGCGAAATACTTCTCTCCCTTTTCTAAATAATCCTAATGCTTCCAAAGGAATTTCCACTGGAAGATCTTAAACCAGTTTAAGGAAAATTCTCAAGATCCCTTCCCGTCAGGCCCTGCCTTGCCCCTTCTGTTTCCTGGACAGCTCAAGAGCCATTTCCTTCCAGGCAGCTGCTCCAGGAGAGGAGTTGAAAGGAAGTTAAATAGAATTCAGTTTATTCCAAAATGGAGTCACAAAAATGCCATTTCTGCCAGTGCAGGAAAATAAAATCTGGGGAGAGGCTTCCTGAAGTGAATACAAAGTAATTTTAATATATTTCAGCATTATTCCCATTCAACTTGCAGGCAAACGCCTCCGCTTTTATCCCGTAACACGGATACATCCAGCAGCTACACCAAATGTGCCACACCACGCGGTCACACAATAGAATAAAATAACACTTTATTGTGCCCAATTTCTGTTTAACGACTGGGATATTAAAGGCTTTCTCGGAGCAAAATGATACAGGGCGGAAAATGGGAAAAAAAAATGGCACAAGAGAATGGCGGGGATAAAATGACAGGCAAAAAATGCACGGAGTTATAAATGCCAAGAGTAGGAGAGATGGTGACCACATGGCGCCATTCTGCATGTGCAGGGCTCCATTCTATCCCTTTCTCTCCCAAACATCGTTTGGAGTTGTCGTCAGAGCGTGGAAAGAGCAAAAATATCTCCTGATGGGATGTGACCTTCCAGGTGGGAGGCACAGGGCAGCATTCCCACCTTATGGACCGCGGCTTGAACCATGCCATGCAAAGCCAAGCAGCTCATTTCCCCCAAAAACCCCTCAAAAACCCTTCAAAAACCCATCCTGAGGATGCAGGCGAGACTGGCCAGGACCCCCAGGGTGAGGATGGTGGAGCTGGTTTTCACGCTGCTGGCCCCACTGATGTTGCACAAGGAGGTCTCGCAGCAGCTGGTGGCGACTCCGGCTATGCCGATGTTCAGGTCAATTGTTGGGCAAA
The DNA here is from genome assembly GCA_013397725.1 of Rhagologus leucostigma. Taxonomy (NCBI): domain Eukaryota; kingdom Metazoa; phylum Chordata; class Aves; order Passeriformes; genus Rhagologus; species Rhagologus leucostigma. Next base: position 289,668 of record VZTD01000361.1, on the reverse strand, counting down.
ATGCAGAACATTTCTTGGTGATTCGCTGGTTCCGGTCGTTGCCTGGAGTGGGAGGGAGAGAGAACAACAGGAAAAGTCTAGTTTTTCATCTTGGATTTTTTTTTTTTTTTTTTTTTTGCAGGTTTCGGTCGTAGCCTGGATGTGCAATTCCGTGTGGAATTTGTTATTCTGCACTTGATGCCGTTGGGTTTTCCCTTGGGTTTCATTGCATTCCGTCATTATTTGTGTATGTGTGACCTATGGACGCCATCTCCAGGCCTTAGAAATCCTCTGCTAGTTTCAGGGCCAGCTGAGGGCAAGAATTTGGGACTTATTTGTACAATGTGAGGTTGCAAAACATCAGCACCGTGCCTCAGGATTGCTCCTTCCACAGCACCCAGCCCTTTCCATTTCCACCACCTCATGGGCATAAAATTGAGCTTAGGGTTGAGACAAGGAGTTTGTGCAGGGATAATAAAAATAATTATTTCTATTCCAACATCTCCCTGTCCTGAGAATGTTTAATCATCAGTATCTAATTTTAATTGAGTTTAATCAGTATTTTTACGATACATTGCAACAGACCCAGGCTATGCCGAGATCCCACCTTCCCAAGATTTGTTCTCTGCATCCTAAAATCCTCATTAATTCCTCCGCCGCACCTCCTGGTGGGAGGAGGCTCAGCTGTCAGCCCCACCTGAGCCCCATCTTGTCCTCAGAGCCTTGGGAAAGCTCCACACTCACCGGTTCCTGTGGTGGAATATGTCGTCAGACAATACTTCTCGTTCTCCGAGCATTTGGTGGTGCCGAGACAATGGATGTTGGACGTTGCATCTTTGCACGAGAAGCAGGTCAGGGAGAAAGCTGCAAAAGAAGCGCAAAAACATCCATCAGTCACCTCTGGGAATATCCCTGGGAGCACAAAACTGGGGGTGGATGGAGGATCTGTCAAGCCCAGCGGCCACAGGCAAAAAATTCCAGCATGGGTTAAACTTGGGTTAAACTTGGGTTAAACTTGGCCCCGAGGATCCTCCAGGAGCCAGATTAAGCTCAAATTGGTGCCTCAGCTGTGGTTTGCTCATTTAGGAACCCTCAGGGAACTTCCTTCTGGATATTTAGTTAACTCTCCCTTGAATCCATTAAAACATATGGCATCTCCACTGTGTTTTTGGGAAGAGCAGCCCAGTCTCTCACCACTTGTAGTGTGAAACTCTTGGGTTTTCTTTCCAACCTGGCTCCTCCAAGCCTCAGTTTCTGGCCACTGGTTCTTGTAAGGGGACACTGGACCAGGGCATCTGTGGCTGGCCCATCCCTGGAAGTGTCCAAGGCCACGTTGGATGAGGCTTGGAGCAACCTGGGATAGTGGAAGGTGTCCCTGCCCATGGCAGGGGGTTGGAATGAGATGGTTTTTAAGATCCCTTCCAACCCAAACCTTCCTATGATTTGGGTTGATTTTCAGAGCTCTCCTGTGCCAGGAGGAATATCTTGGATCCGTAGAAGGGCCGGGCTCAGCAAATCCCTGCCTTGGCTGCAGCAGGTTCCTTTTTCCAGCCATCCATGGGTGGTAACTTCCTCGCTCCACAAAACGTGCACAGCTGGAACGCTCTGCATCTGCAAAGTGCCTCGCTAAAATCAGTGAATGAGAACAGCTGGCACTCGACGAGGCTGAAGCATCATTGAGACCAAAGAGATCCTTGGGGAAGGGTTCTTTGCATGATAAGGGGAATTTCCTCCTCATCTGTTTATCTGGCTGCAATGTCACCCTCCAGGGATTAAACTCATCCTCATTTCCAGACTATCCCTGGCTACAGGCAGTTAATGCCCAGCTAATTCTTGCAGCAGCTTTGTCCTTTAGCTTTGCCTTCCTTTTTCTTCATCTTCCTCACTCCTCTCCCTTGCCCGGGCTCCCTTGTCAGCAATGTCCCAACCTTGCCACTGCCCTTGTTTGACCTTGGACAAGCCCTTCTGGCCCAAACAGGCTCCTTAAGTGTCCTGCTAGCCCAGATCTGGCTCCAGCTCAGTGCATGATCCCAGAATCACTGTTTGCATTTTCAGTCTCTATTCTTCCTCTGTCTTTGTGGAAACTCTGCCTTCTTTTCCCACTCCAGCCAACATCCCCTTCTTTTCCGTGGCCTTTCCTCTTGTGGTCCATAGCCCTCACATTCCCTAGTCTTCCTCTGTTGTCCCTCATTGACTGGCACTGAGCAGAGGCCACCAGACAACTCCAATCCCATCTCCCACCATTCCCATGGTCATTCCAAAGGTCTCAGATTTGGCACCTGGCTCTCTTTGTCTTCGCATCCAGACTATTGCAATTTGCCTCCTATCATGGTCATTCCCATCTCCAGAACCTCCATTTGTCCTGCTTTGCTCTTGCCTTTTGTGTTGTCCTGACCTTGCAGAATAAATTTAAATTTTCGAGTCTGGGACTCTCCTTTAGATTGTCCCTGTCCAAATTATCTTTTCTCGTGCAAATTCTATACAGGAATATTTCGGCTCCACCCCACCGGGAACCACCCTTTCCTCACAGGAACACTCAATCCCCAAACTGGATTTTCCAGACACAGAGCTGACTTTAATCCTTAATAAATGCAGCGTCTTTAATCCAAGCCCATTCCCGGAAAAACTTCCTGAATCAGTGCAGGAAAGAGTGGAGCTGGTTATGTGCCCAATTCTTGTTTCATCCCAACCTCCCAAAGCTCCTAATTTCAGACTCCAGTTGCCCTGGGAGCCTTCTTGGCCGGAGAAGGGGGAAGATTCACCATCCAAAGGTGAATTTTCCACCCTGTCTCTGTGCTCCAGAGGTTTCTGACTCACCATTTAATCCAGGGCTCTGGGATTGGCTCTTAAACTGGCACACCCTGAAGTCAGGGAGGACAATTTTGGTCAAACTGCTGAAAAACACTTTAATTTTATTTAATTTCTTGAGGTATCTGTTGCAACGAGAGCTGAGAGGGGAAGGAAATTTTATTTCTTCCAGCTGCAAACCTGGAGTTAATCTAGGCTGCCTTTGGATGTCGCCAGACCCACCAAGATTTCTCCTCTAACTGAAGAGAAGCATTCCTCAAAGAATTTGCTGTCTCATTTCATGATCTTTTTAAAGAATGGAAGTAAAGCTGCAGGAAAAGATCCTTTTATCGGCCTTAACATCCTCAGCTTGAGCACAATTCCAAGTTTCAAGCCTGTGAAATCCGACAATAGGAATATTTCCATCCTCAGATTAAGTGGGAGCCAAAGAGGTGTGTTAGCCCAGGGCCAGAATGGCCAGGAATTTGCAGGTCAAATCCCGGGAAAAATTCAGTTTGCAAACAGGTAAAAGCCCCCCGAGCTGAGGGAATCAACCACTCCCCTGAAACAGAGGGATATTCCAGGCTGCACTCTCTGTTCCCTGCCCGACCCAGAGCACAAGTTGTGGTCCTTGGCAGAGTCCAGCCAGGAAAATTGAGGTGCAGGTTCCCAGTGCTCTCCCAAAAAAACCCCAGACAATTATCAGAATGAGAATGTGACTCTGCATCTCCCTCCCAAACCCGGGATCAGCTGGGAATCATGGAATCATTAAGGCTGGAAAAGACCTCCAAGATCATCATTCACCACTAAACCCTGGCTCTGAGCACCACATCCATGTGTTTTCTGAACGCTTCCATGGATGTGATTCCACTGCTTCCCTGGGCAGCCTGGATGCTTAACCACCCTTTCAGGGATGAAATTTTTCCTGGTACATCAGACTCCATGATCTTAGAGGTCTTTTTCCACCCTTAGGGATTCTGTGATGAGCAAAGTTGCACCTGGAAGCAACAAGGAAGAGCTGGGAGCCGGAATTGCACCTTCTTGCGGCTCGACCATCTCTGCTAATTGAGGTAATGATGGTTTGGGGTGCAGCCAAGAAAAAGTGAGTTAAAAAATAAATAAATCAGGCTGTAATGTCAAATCCGGAGTTTTACTGCACATATTGCCCCTGCCCTGCCCTGAATATCCCTCATGGCTATCCCTATTCCCGTGGAGCTGCCCCGAGGGCTCTCAGCTGCCACTGAGCCGTTCCACGGGCTGGGCTGGGTCTGCAGGAATCATCTGAGGCAGGAACCTCACCCCCCACTCCTCATCATCCCTCCAACTTCTGGTTGGGATAAATCCCCTGTCTCCTTATCCTGGAAAAACTCCTTCATGACCCTTCAGCTCCACCATCCATGCTGCAAAATCCTGGGATATCAAAGCCGTGCCCCAGCTCTGGGGGGGTTCGGTGCAAAGCAATCCTTTCGGGACTCACCACTTTCCGTGCACAGGGCGACGCCGAGCACGACCAGGAGGAAAAGCTTCATCCTTTAGAGGTCTGGCAGCCTCTAAAATAAGCAGGACGCGGGCAGGGCAGGTTTTATACCTCCGCAGTGCTTGCTTTGATCCAGAGATAATAACCAGAGGCTGCTGTGTCAGATGATGGATAATTGGGAGCAGCGTGTCCGGGCTTGTATGGAGAAGGGCGTTTTGTTGGGAATCTGGAAGGGGGAGGTGTGTTTTTCCCCAGAATTTCTCCTTTTTCTGGTTGTTTCACAACGCAGCTGCTCCAGCTGACGTGAACTCTGCAACTGTTTCTAATTCTGGAGAAGTGAGGGGGAAAGCAAAACGCAAAAACAAAGCAATTTTGCCAGAAAAGAAGGAGGTTCTCCTTTCCAGGTCTCAGAGAAGGCTGCATGCTCTAGGATCGTGCCCTTGCACGTATGGAAATGGAGGGAATTTGAATTTAAAATTGAATTTGGGATGGGAACTTCTCCCAGCTGTCTTCCAGGATTGTCAAGACAGTGAGATCAGAAGAGCAGAATCTTTCCACTGCTTTTCATAGGGGACCAGGCATCATTTTCTGCCTCCTTTTTAAGGCAGCAGTTCAAAATCAGAAATGGTTCTGGGATATTTTTTATGAGGAGAAAATGTTATCTTATTAGAAAATAAATTTCACAGAGCAAAGAAAAATTACCATTTATGTTAAAAAGTAGAAATAACACCCACTCCCATGGCATGGAACAAGCTGGGAATTTTTTCACAAATTCACCAAAAAAAAAAAATAAATGTCAGGGAGAAAAACACAAACCAATTAAAGCACGGAGAAGGAGGGGTTGGCTGATCAATGATCTCAACTCATTAATTCTTCAGAGGAAGAAAATTTGTGAAATGCCAAACAGCAGTATTCCATCAGATTCCCAGATTGTGCTCTTTATTCCTCCTTTTTTTTTTTCCTTAAAATCGTGTTTCATCCAATCTCCCTGTATAAAATCAGAACCTTTCCCATCTTCTTGGGATCCTTGTTGTTTTCCCCTCCCACTGTTGCCTTTCTGCCGTCAAGTCATGGGAACAGAGGCAACAATCCCAGGAAAGGTCCAGCTGGATCCTCTCACGTGACCCTCGGAGCTGTGGGAGATGCCCCAAAGCCTCTGCCAGCGCCTCTGCCCCTTGCTGCTCTCCATCTGCTTTATTCCCTTTTTTCTAATCTCCAACTTGCTCAGACTCCCATCCCCCATGGCATATTTCGGGCTTCCAACGTGACCCACCTCCCACCATCGCCTCACCGGGAAAACACGCCAGGCTCCTGACGTGATGTCAGTTTTTCCAACACCTCCAAACTGGATTTATAAACATTGTCCCTCTGGAGCCCTGCATGAGTAAGGTGAGGAAATTTTGGCTTTCCCAACAGGCAGAGCATGAAACTCAGTTGGAGCAGAGGTGGCAATTACCCAGAAAAGCTCCGAGGAGGGGCGAGGTTTGGCTCCCTCGGCCTCCTCAAGGCACCTGGCAGGAGGAAAACAAAGCTCCCCCATGCCAGCGCAAAATATTGCGAAATGCTTTGTTTTCCCCAAGCCAGAATAGATTTAATGAGTTTTTAGTGGTAAATCCGTGTTTATTGGGGCCTATCCGGAGGGCTCCAATCCCAAGGAGATGCTGTTCCATTCCAGAGCCAGCCCACGCTGGGATTTGTCTCCAGCAGCATCCCCTGACAGGTTCAGAAATAGCAGCTCAGGCTCTGCTTTTTTTTCTCTTCCCTCAAAATCTCATCCATGCCAAACCCTAAAATACCTCCTGTCTCCTGCAAGCTGCTGAGATTTGGAGAAGGCAAGGCTGGATTTCTTAAAGGCTTTATTGCAGGATTCCTGACAGATTTTCCATGAGATATTCCTGAAATCTTCCAGCTGGTGCCATATGGCCCTCTTGATATCTTGTCCCTTGCCAGGGCCAGGTGACAGAATGAAAGGAGCCCACGTGGGCAGGAAGGACACGGAGGACACGAGAAGAACCGAGGCAGAGGAGAAGATAAAGTCCCAGTTTGCAAGAATCTGAAATTCATGAAATTCAGGAGGATTTTGTAAAGAGTAACAGGGGATTTAACTGGAGGTGAAAGTGGGAGGTGAGGTGGAAAGATTTATTTCCCTTGACAGTGAAGTGGAGAAGGAAAAGAGGAGAATGTTTTGCTTATCTTGTTCTAAACGTGGTTGAAATCGTGACATGAGAAGGGCAAACAATTGTTTATTTTGGGGGAAAAATGCAATTTTCATCCAACAAGTGCTGTAATGCAAAAGTAGCTGTGAAATTCAGATGTTGTTACTAAATGTGGAATTTCGAGTTGGCCGAAAGATTTGAGAAGCATCTCAGAAACGATTGTGATTAACATGAAGTGATGGGAAAAGTGATTAAAAAAAATGCAAAGCCCCAAGTTTCTGGGAAAATATTCCCCACAGAAATTCTACAACACCTCCACTTCAGTTATCCCGTTGAAATAAATTCCAGAACACCCTTCTTGACCAGAAATTAAATCTTTATAGGATGGCTAAACCTAATCCCATCTTTACAACCTTCACCCAGCACTGCGGTTTCTCCCCGTTGCATGGAAACACGTGGAATTTGCAGTGCTGGTGGAGTAGGATTCCCCTCAAATCTATCACAGGACTGATGTCAAATCCAGCACAGGATTCACCTCAGATCCAGCACAGGATTGCCCTCAAGTCCAGAGCAGGATTCCCCTCAAATAAAACTGGGCTGCAGGCGTTTTTTCCAGGTGCCGCTATAAAAACCCTCCCAAAATTCAGTGCTGCACTTTTAAGCCGGGAATCCCGCGCTCTCCAGCTCCAAGATTATTTTATTTGCCTGTTTTAGCTGCAGTTCTGCTCCTCCAAGAGCAGAAGGGAATCTCAACCCCAAGAGAGGAAGGGAATCTCCATCCCAAGAGATGCAAGGGATCTCCATCCCATCTCCTCCATCCCCAAGCCTGGAAATGCAGCAGAAACCCTGGAAAGGGACGGAGCAGAGACCTCCCCACCGACTCAGACACCATCGCCTTTCCCAGGCTCTTCCTGCCTGTTTCTCACGGGAAAATCAGGAGCAATCACTCGGCAGCATCTCCAAGCAGGCACGGGGATCTCCTTTCCACGAGGACAGATTCCAGCAGCTTTTTCCTTACCTTGGACATCTCCAGCATCTCGGGGTGGGACCTTTACCTGTTTTAAAAGCTGGAACAACCCACCTTGCAGAGATCACAGGAGAACTTCCCAGTGCAAATTCCTGCAGGACCAAATTCCCGGTCCTGTCTCAGCATCTACAAAACAACTCCCACTGTTGTTTGCGATGGGAGCAACACAAACATCTCTGACCTTTCCAGACTGACACCGTTCCATACCTCTGAGGGATCTGGGAGACCATCTGGCTTTGTGGAGCGTCTGGAGCTGCTGGATGGAAGAAAGTTGGGAAAGGCAGCCTGGAGAACACTCCCAAGTGCTAAAAAGAGGAATTCAATGTGAAGCCGAGCTGATTTCCCAGGCTGGTCCTGGTGTGGGTACAACAAACACACTCTAGAATAACACAAATCTTTATTTTGCCCGACAATTATCACACACATGCTATCAAAAGAGCTTTTCCGGGGAAAAATTAATATAAAACAACAGGGGGAAAAACAGGAGCTACACTGCCGAGTCATGTTGGGATCTGAAGCAATGTCTTGGAATAACACAGGGTCACTGTTGGAAACACTCGGCTGAGGTTTCTCACTTGGGGAATACCTTGTGGCTTCTCGGGTGGTCACATCTTCTGCCACCCTTGATCACAATCCTGCCCTGAGGACACAGATCAAACTCCCCGCGATTCCCAGCAGGATCACGGCGTAGTTGATCCGGATGCTGTTGGCGCCGCTGAAGTTGCACAGGGAGGTGCTGCAGCACTTGGTGGAATAAGCGGCCACCCCGAAGTTCACGTTGGTCTCGGGACAGTCCACGGAGCATTTCTTGGTGATGCGGTGTCCCATGTCCTTCCCTGGGTGGAGAAGGGATAAGAAAGGAGAGCTGGGATTTAGGATTCTTCTGGAAGAGCTGAGCGGAGAAGGTGGATTTGCAATTTGCCTAATTTTCCACACAGCAATTAAAGCTCACAGGGGGTTTGACGGAGCTGAGTGTGAATCCACAAACAATCCTAGATCAAATGTGGGACACTGGAAAGTCCTTGATGGAAACCCACACCAGCCTAAATCTCTGGTCTGGTTGCCCAGGTGGTAGCCAGTCAAAGGTTGTTGGCCTTGAGCTCTTGGAGGTCTTTCCCAACATAGATGATTTTGTGATTCCTGTAGGACAGCAATTCCAATGCATTCCCAGCTTTTAAAATCCTGTTACTGGCACCCAACCCCTTCCCATTCTCCATCTCGAAACATCTCAGATCAAACAACAGAGGCTGCTCCTGAAATCTGGGTGTTCCAGCCAGCCCTTCCACCAGGTGGTGAGGCCCTGGCACAGGTTTTCCGGAGAAACTGTGGCTGCCCCATCCCTGGAAGTGTCCAAGGCCAGGTTGAAGCAACCTGGTCTAGTGGGAGGTGTCCCTGGAATGAGATGATCCTGAAGGTCCCTTCTAGCTCAAAGCACCACCGAGGGATTCACACTCATCACGCTGGGACCCTTAAACCTCAAAATCATCACTTCTTTCCAACAAAACCAATCAATTCCCTAAAAGAAATTCTCCAGCGATGTCTCTAGAGGAAAAAAAATCCACTTTCTGGGACTCACCAAAGCCAGCAGAGCTGTACGTGGTCGTGCAGTATTTCTCATGGTCCTCACACTTGTAGGTTTTCAGGCAGTTCCAGTTGGAATGTTCGTTTTCACAGGTGTAGCAAAACAGGGAGGAAGCTGGAAAAAACACCCACGACACAGATTAGTGGTTCCCAGCGATTGCCTCCTGGGGAAAAAGGTGCCAAAAGCCTTGGAAAATACAAGGGGAAGAGTCTGGTGTGAGCAACATTTCACAGCAAGTGAAACAAGTTTGGGTTTAATTAATGGAGCTGAGGAAACAAATGTAGAGAACAAACCAAGTTTTCTTCCTGCACTGGAGATTTTAGGGGGTTAAATTTACATTTTTCAGCCTGAGCAGCACTTTTCAGGTGATTTTTTTCTTCTCCCCAGGATCCACATTGGCCTTGTTGAAAACCAACCTCCAAAAGCAAAGTCCGGCAGGGAGAGGAGGAGCTGGCCCAGTTCTAGAGCTGAATTTTAAATATTTTCACTCTACATCTGCAAAACCCTGCCCAGACATGAATTAGTTAATGCATAATGACACCCCTGGGAGCCAAATTACTGAGGCTCCACAATAAAGGGAGTTCCCTGGGAGAAGTTGCCCTGGGCAATGGATGGATTATTCCTATCAGCACCTGGAACAAGACATTCTCCGTGGTATTTTTTCCTCGGTGCCGAGCCAAGTTTATCACAGGGCCAGAAAAAAGTGGGATATTATTGGGCACAACTGGAGTAAACGGAGTCAAACCTCCAGGCTGGCCGTTAGAACACAGATGTGCCTTCTCGTTCCCTGGAGGTGGACTCACAATTGGTGGAAATTATTTCCCTCTCGCCCAAAATGCTCCTCGTTTCGGGGCAGGGGTGACAGAGGCAGCCGGGCTGCTCTCAGGAAATCCTGCTCCATTGTCACCAGCGGTGAAGAGCTCTTGGTTGAAGGGGAACAAAAATTACAAACCAGCGAGGGGTCTCCATGAGGCTGAGATTGCCCTGGTTCTGTTTTTCCCGACTTTCTCATCCCGGGAAGGCTGTTTTTGCACAGAACAGCCGCTTCCAATCGAACTTGGACTTGTTTTTAGCAAGGAGTCCCCTCCCAGTTCTTGATTCAAGCTCTCGTCCGAGGTTGCGTCTGCCCATGACAATTGGTTAAACAATTCCAGCAGCAGTTTCAAAAGAGAGTTGAAAGCCCTTTTAGTCTCTAACTATCCCAAGGAGGAGAAAAAACGGCCTCACTTCTGTGATCTGGGGAGTTCTGGGTGTCTTAGCACGGGACTGACCTGCTCTGAAACCTTCCCAGATGCTTCAAGGAAGGTTGGACAGGGCTTAGAACAACCTGGGATAGTGGAAAGTGCCCTGCCCATGGCAGGGGGTGGAACAGGATGGGCTTTAAGGTCCTTTCCAATCCAAACCATTTTGTCATTTGCTGATTCTCTGCTCTTTCCCAGTGCCAGGTGTTGCAAGCTCAGGTGTTCTCCATTGCAAGAGGTAAAATCAGCCTTGTTGCAAACTGGATTTAAGTTCTCCTTTTCATCTCTCGCTATTTCTCAATCACTTGGGAGTTTTCAGCCTCCCACCTCTCCTCTGGACGTTCCCCAGCCAGAGCTGGAGGCTTCTGTCCTTTTGCAGGCAAAGCAAAACCCAGACCCGGCAACAATTATTGCATTTTACAGACCCTGGAGCTCTCCCTGATCTGCTTTTCTGCCAAATTTCCCAAACCACTTCCTGCTGCAGATGGAGCCGAGTCCTCAGCACGTGCCTGAGAGCAGCCGAAAGCACTGATGTTCCCTAAGTGATCCAAGGAAAATCCCTTCCAGCCAGGAAACAATAACAGCTCTAGCCATTAGAGCTGCTCCAAAGCCTTCCCCGCGTCTGCCCTCCACCCTCCATTAGCTGGAGTTTTGCAAATGCAGCCAGAAATAACCCTAACGGTGCAAACTGTGCTCCTCGGGCTGGCAAATCCATGCCCAGAGCCAGTATTTCCCAACTGGATATTCCCCCACAATTATCCAGGTAGGCCTGCACCTCCTTTCAAAGAGGACGAGAGCAGAGCGTTGTGCGTCCATTCCAAACACTCCCAGGCACTTAACAGCTCCTCCAATTTAGGAGCAAAGAGCTCTGAGGCTTCCAAATATCTGCCAGCAGCCTTTTTACTTAATTTACTTAAGTGACTTAATGGGAATTGTGGGGAATAAAGTGAAACGCTGGCAGGAGATGTGGTGCCAAGACCAGCCATGCTTTTGTCCACAATAGCTCCTCGAGTTTCATTCAGGAACAGAAATCAGACCAAAGGCAAAGCTCTGAGCCCTGCTCAGTTCCTGTCAGCATTTTTCGGGTCGTGTCTTCAGCTGCGAGTGGTTGGAGCTGGATATCTGAGGGTGTGAGAAACCAGAATTCATCTCCTCTGGGTTGCAGAGAACCCACGCGGGAGCGAAGACTCAACCACACCAAATATCTCTCGCCATGGCTGACGCCGAAAAAACCCCACCAAGACCTCAGCAGCTGCAACAAAAGCTGCCAAACCCTCTTGTCCCTCATTTATCTCCTTGTTTTTCCTCTCCTCTGGCTCTCCCAGCCTCCGGACCTCCTTACCTTGCTGGGCACACAGGACTGCAGCCAGCAGGGCGACCAGAAAAGCCTTCATGGTTGGTCCTTGTGCCCTCGGAGCTGGAGCAGTGTGGGAAGATGCACCCCGAGAAGGTTTTATAGCAGCACTGCCTCGTCTCTGGCTTCCTCTGATTGCAGCAATTTGAGGTTTGGGCTGTGCCAGCACCCAAGATGTGATGAGTGCTGGGTGTGTTTGTGCGTAGGAACCTATTACGAGGCTGCAGATAGCGATGTTTTTCTACCTGTCCATCTCATCCAATCATTTTTTCCGAGGCCTACTCCTGTCTGCATTGCTAATTTGGGGAGCAATTTAGCTGATCCAAACGCGCGAGTCCCTTTCTGGGCTGAGCCACGAAACCTGGAGCGAGTCAGAGGCGGCTGTGCCTGGCTGGGGTGGCTCCTTGCTTGCTGGCACCCTCCATCCTTTTCTCTCTGCTGTGGAATGGGAGCTTAATATCTCTGGGAGGTGGGGGAGGAGGCAAGGAAAGATTTCTGGATTGTCCAGAGCCATTCAGAATTGCCTCACCCGTACAAAATGCTTTAAGCAGGAAGCAGCAGCGTTCCTACAATCACGGAATCACAGGAAGGTCTGGGCTGAAAGGGACCTTAAAGAACCTCTTGTTCCACCCCTGATCCTGCTGTTTGTGCCTGGAGATGTCACTCAGAGGCTCCAAAGGTCCAGGCAGGGGTGGGATCCCTGCTTTGTTCCTCTGTCCTCCAGAACCATCCAGGGTTTCCAGGTGACAATGTTTGTTGCTCCCTGGAGACCAACCCTGGATTCCGTCAGGTTTTTCCAGTCCCCCGTGACCTGTCCAGTCTTTCTGGGCTCCCTCCTTCTGCTCCCACAACACCTCTTGACTCAGGGTGCAGAAGAGCCAAATGACTCAGGGTGCGGGAGAGGCACAAAGTGCATGGAAACACCTGCAGGAGTTAAAAATCGACGAATGGGAGTGAAAACGACTGAGAAATGAAAGAAATCCTGGTCAAAAAGTCTTGGCAGGACCCTCTCGAGAGAGAAATGACCAAGGGGAGCTCAGGGCCAAGGTTTGTAAGGTCCCAAATGGTGTGGAAACAGAAGAAAGGACATCCAGGTGCTGTTTGTTTTCCCCAAATTAATCTCAGAATCATGGGATACCTTGAGTTGGGAGGGACCCAAAAAGGATCAGTGGGTCCAACTCCTGGCCCTGCACGGGACACCCCAAAAAATCCCACTGAGGGCTTTTTCCAAGCTCTTCTGGAACTGTGGCAGTCCTGGGGTCGTGGTCACTTCCCTGGGGAACCTGGAAGGTCTTTTCCTAGTCTCTTCCTCTGCCCACCTGCCTGCAAAATCCTGGGAAGCTGGACCCATTCCCAACCCTCGTTAGGAGTTGTTTTGCTTCCAATCATTTTTCCTTTGCCCAATTCCTCCTTTTCTGCAGCAGCTTCAACCCTCAGCGATTCTGTCTCGGTGTCCGGAGGGTGGAGGGGATGAGCCCCCGGTTTTCCAAGTTTTCCATTCTGCTCTCTGGACTGACCTTGAGCAAGAATCTTGAACTGTTTCATCCTTTGGGGAGGATGCGAAAGGCCGGCGTGACAGATAATGCAGCAACAATATTTCAGAAATAATCTGGGGGAAAAAAAACATTCTCTCTGAGCAAGATTCCTTATAAATACAGGCACGAAAAACATCAGACAGGAAACAGGATCCTCTGGAGCAGGGAGGGAAAAAACAGGTATTAATCCACACGTTTGTTTAATGTATAACACCAGGGTTGTCTCAGACAGCTGGAAAAATGGAAAATGAGAATTCTTTCCCTCCATCCCATCAAAAATCCCAAAATGAAAATGAATTATTGCCCCAAATCCAGCTCATCTCGGAGCCAATCGAGCTGAAAAACGCAGCTCCTCAGCGGGAAGAGGGAACAAGGCTTGAACACAGCCCCCAGTAAGCAAGAAGAAAAGCTTTGGAATTAAAACAAATAAATGAGCAGTAAATAAATGAGGCTGTTAAAGCAAAGTGCAGCTGAATAGAAAAAAAAGTCAAGTGAGAAATGGGCTGTGGGAAGTGGGAATGTGAGAAAGCTTTTAAATAGATTAGAGAGAGGGGAGGTATATAATAATAATAATAATAAACAAGATTAATATTTCACACAGAAGTGGAAAGAGAGAAGGAGGGAGAGGAGAAATATTGGTGCAAAGCAAAATAGTTCAAGGCAAACACACAAAGCTTGAGGGGGAAATAATTAAGGACAGGCAGAGTGAGGGAAAGGAATAAGATGGGATGGGAAAGAAGTCCCTCTTATGTGGGAAATGTGCATTTTATTATGTGCAGACCCTGTTCAGGTGCTAAGAACAGCCCGTCAAGGGGCTGGGAAGCTGCAGAATTCCCCAAATCCCAGTTTCACCAACCACTGCGGGCTCCTGTGCGACCTGGATGGGGAAAGCATCCAGGTCATCACCTGACCGCTGTCCCTGTGTCCCTGGAGGAGGCTGCCAAGGCTCTGGGAGGCATCCCAGGCTCTGGCCAGGTCCCAAATCCCCGCTATTCTTGGGCCCTGTTGGCATTGCAGTCACGCCCAGGGCCACTGCAAGGGCTCTGGGCTCCAACCAGCACCACGGCACCAGGGGGAGAACGGTGCCTTTGGAAGCGGAATCCAGTTTTTCCAAGCAAGGGGTGAAAAGAGATGGAAGAAAATCCAGGGCAAAGACAACCGAGGGAGTGGGAGTGCAGATGGTGCCAGGAGAACACGGCGGGGAGGTGTTAAGACTGTTTCCCAGGGACGTAAAAAAAGCAGGGTGAGGGGAGGGCAGCAGGGTGACTCTTGCAGCAGAAACTCGGCCGGGTGGGTGTCCCCCCGTGGGTGTCACAGAGGGAATTAAACGGTTAACGGGGCCTGGGAGTTTTAGGAAAAAAAAACCTTCACCCACTTGGGGCTTGGCAGCCACGGAGGATGTTTGTGCCAGAGTTTGGGAATGCCTTGTGCAAGGCCAGGCCTTTCTGTGTAACTGGAGTCAGACAAAGGGTGATTTCAACCCAGGATGGATGGATGGGATGGAGCCAGATCCAGGGATGTTTAAATGTCAACGCTTCCCAGTTGCTCCCCTTTTTTCTCTCCAGAGGATGGCTCCAATCTCAGCTCTCCTCAATGGTGCAGGGAGGAACCTCTCTTTCAGCACGGGTTGTGAAGTGCAGCCTCAAGAGAGGGAAGGGAGAGGCCACGGATAAGGTGGGAAGACAATGATGGTGCTCCTCATGTCCCTGAGTCACACAGATGGTGCAAGAAGTCCAGCCTGACTCCAGACAACACCAGGATGATCTGGTTGTGCCCTCTCCTCCTTCCTTGGAGGGTCAACGAAGGCCGGGTTGCTTCATCTGGACCTGCAATGGGTTTGGTGAAAGAGAAGAGGGGAAATCACGGGATCCAGAAGCACCCGGAAAAAAGGAAAAGCCGAGTGTGACATTTTGCCTTTTCCACCTAAGGCCTGTTGCAGGCAGCCTGGTCTATTCCTCCCTTTCCCAAAGCATATCTGGCACAGCTGTTCTGGCAGGCTCCAAACAACAGGGCACAGCTCCTCAGGCCATTCCCATGGCAGGTGACAGAGGCTACCAAACTTCCGGCTGGGAAGGACAGGAGTAGCCCAAATCCACCATGTGTGGCTGAAATACAAAGTGATCCAGGTGGGCTTCAAGGCTGGATGGAGCTTGGAGCACCATGAGGTAGCGAGAGACATCCCTGCCCACAGCTGGGGTTGGAATGAGGTGATCTTTAGGATCCCTTCCCACCCAAACCATCCCATGGTTTTGTGACTTCCAACTCAGTAGCTGTGATGGTCACCAGGAGCCTTCCTGTTGATCTCAAGAGCTGAGGAACTTGAGTCTTTTGGGGCTGCAGCCAACAGGGAACCGAAACCATTTTGTCACGTTCCCTCAGCCTCCAAGATCCTAAGGGACGTTTCAGCCCCATCAGCTTGGAGCGACATCAAACAGCACCATCATGCCCGGAGTCAACCTCCATGATTCACATTCCCACCAAAATCCTGATGGAAAGGCCAGATCCAGACTCTGTCATCAAACTGGGCACCAACGCCACCCAAGCCATCGGGCCACCAACACAGCTTGGGCACACCCCAGCCTGGACGGTGCCCTGGCATGAGGCTGCTGCTTGGAAGCCACTTGGATGTAACCACCTGTTTGTGGAGGAAAGGGAGTTATGGATGTGAATCATCCTCCTTGGAGCCAGGGCCAAGGTTTGTTATCCACATCTCCACAGCCAGGAATGGGAATGTTGGAGACCTGAGGGGAAAAGGGCAGTGAAGAGGGTGGCTGGGAATAGAAAGAAAAGGAGAAAAGAGAGGGAGAAAAATCCAGTATCCTCTTCGAATTTCCCAAAAATAATTAATTCCAGTCTCCCTCAAGGAGGACACCACTGGCTGCAACAGTATTTGGGAAGAAATAACCCCTCTCCCTGACAAATCCCACATCTGCCATTGTTTTTTCACTGAAAGTGGGAATTTCCTCTTGTCCAAGTCCAACCCTCATGATCCTGTTTCATAACACGAGGAGTCAACGTGCAGGAGCTAAAATGGGATCGTCCCCTGCACCACATGATCCCACAGGCCCTGGCAAGCTCTGATCCCTCTTTGGAAATCTTGCCCCGTGATAGGAATCTCAACCATGCCAGGACAAATATTTACAGAAAAACGACCAAAATCTTTGCCACGGAGAATTTTGGCCGGGGTTTGAGGAAGACAAGTAAGTGACAGCTGCCGTGTTTGTCTTCACAACATCTCTGTGAGCGCTGTGGGGGTTCTGTGTTTATTTTGTGGGTGTTTTTAAATTGAACTCTAAGATCCAGGGTGGTGTAGCGAGCTGTCACTGGAACCTGCCAGGCTGGTGTGACACAGCTCTGGTGGCATTTTGAGGGCATCCCCAGGTGTCTGCAGGGCCTCCAAGACGGCTTCAGTCTACTGCATTTTGGGTCATCTTCCCTAAGAACCCAAATTTTCCATGTCTGCCCATTTTAATGTGCTTTGGGTTCTTGACTCATCTCTTCCATGACGGGTGTTCCAGGCATGGAAGTGATCCTCTGCACTGGAGCCAAGAGCTGGAATTTCCAAGCTTAGGTGAAAGCTGGGAATCAAAAGAGATAAATGAGGGTTTTTTTTAATCTGTGGAAAATGTAGGATGAGCTCCATAGAAAATCTGTCTGCTCTTCATGGAATCACAGAATTGTTTGGATTGGAAGGGAACCTAAAGATCATTGAATTCCCGCTCCCTGCCACGGGCAGGGACACCTTCCACTATCCCACGTTGCTCCAAGCCCCATCCAGCCTGGCCTTGGACACTTCCAGGGATGGAGCAGCCACAGCTTCTCTGGGCAACCTGTGCCAGGGCCTCACCACCCTCTCAGGGAAGAATTCCTTCCCAATATCCCATCTAAATCCAGTTTTAATCCATTCCCCCTCACGCTATCACTACTCTTCATTTATTTTAACTTCTCTTGGTCGGGTTTTTTCGCAGGAAGATCCCAACTGAGAGCAGAAAAACTCAATGAGAATGGAAAAACTCAGCCCACGTGTGGGAAGATCTGGATGCTCCGGTTTCTGTCCTGCCCCGCTCCCGCCACCACAGCCAGGCACGGCATCAAAAGCCCCGTTGGGTGGTGAGAACAAGAGCTTGGGCTGGTCCTTGTTACGTCCAGAAACTTGTCACACCTCGTGTAATGACCCTGCTGAAACCTCCCCAGCCACGGCCAGGCACAGCAAGGCTGTCCCCAGGGAGAGCCCACGCTGGCGGAGGAGCTCCAGAGCCAGAAAAAATCCCGGTTGAAACCATCCCAGCCCCACGGGTGTGGCCACCAGGGCACAGAAACAAACAGTCCTATCTGAGAACTCCATCATGTCCTTTACTGGAAGAGCTGATGGGCATTTTCCCAGGAGGGTTGGCCAAAAATTCAAGGCTGTGTTGTTGTTTGGGTTTGGGTTTGGGTTTGGGTTTTTATTATTATTATTATTATTATTATTATTATTATTATTATTATTATTATTATTATTATTATTATTATTATTATTTTGGGAAGGCAGGGAATGGTTTTGTTGGGGTGGGACAGAAGAAGGGAAAGGAATTAGTCCAGCTCAGGTGCATCCCTGCACATTTCAGCTGGGTTTGGCTTCTTCCCACCACCCCCGGGGTTTCGTGAGAGCAGCTCAAGTGCCGAAATCAAATCCATCCACTGGCAGAGCATCCCCTCCGAGCCCAGCTTGGAAACCTCATGGATGGCAGCCTGGGAGGGGCATGGGAATCAAAATCCACCCACATGATCCAGGGATCAACAGAAGGGTTGAAAATCCACCCTGGCTCTGCAGGCACCACCTGCTTGCCAAGGAAAGGGCATGGTAGGAACAAGTCGCCCCATGTTGATTGTGCACATCGCGTTCCGGGCTTTGACTCATTCCCAAATTATCAAACTGTCAGGAGGAGGACAGCCAGGTCTTGAGGGGACTTTAAAAATGTTTCAGCAAAGAATTCCAGAGCCTTAAAAACGTGTCTGAGCAGGGAGAGGCATTCCCAAAATCACAGGCGTGGGAGAGCGGTGGTTTGGGCTCCTTAGTCTCCCTCCTCTCAAGGGGCAGGGGAGGAGGAAGGAAGCAGGATGCCCAATGGAAAAAGAGGTCCATGAAAATTTCCAGAAGCTTATCCTTCCCTTTCTGGAACAACATTCTGGAATGCCATTTCTTGGCATCAGGCCCCAGTTTTGCTCCCTGCCTCCCCACATGGAAGAAAATCCACTTTCCTTCAAGCTGAAAGGGAGATGGGATGAAGGAAGTGCCAACAGAAACGAATTTGGGATTGGCTGAGCACCTGGAGACCAAAAGCTCTGCCCTTGTTCTCTGGGCGTGGCTTTCACAGCGGCATCCTGGGAATCTCCTCTCTCTCCACGGCACCAAGCGGAGCCTCTGGTGGCACTTCCAGAGCCAAAATCCAGCCACGACATCCTCTCTGGTGGTAGGATGGGTCCTGCCCACCCCCTCTGATCCATCTCACTCCCCTGGGGAAGGGTGGCCAGAAAAGCGGATGCACCACGCCGTCCAAGCAATCCTCAGGAATCCTCAGGAGTTGCTTCCTTTGGGCTTCTCAGCCACTTGGCAGGTCCTGGGCAGGTTCACAAAGTGCTCTGATAATGAAGAAGAGCTGTGAGTCAACTTCTACACCAGTAAATCAGTCGAAAACTTGGCATTTTCCCACTATCAACACTCCCATGCCAAGAAACTCCTCCCAGTCCATGCCCAGGAGACGGATTTGGATGTGTTTTGGGGATGGAAAGGGTGCCACAAGCACGTTGTGCCACATGTCCTCACAGCTAGGGGACATCCTCTGCCCTGTGCTGTTTATCTGCCTGGATGGAGCCTCTCCCCGTAGGATTTAATCTCGGGATCTTTCACGTGTTTGCTTCTTCCTGTTCCTGCGGTGCCAGATTTAGGGTGGAGGATTTGGGGTGGGAGGTGACACAATCTGTGGGGACGCTGATGGGACAGCCTCCAACCCAGCTCCCTCTCGCTGCAGAGAAGAGGAAAGACCATTTCAGGAATGCCTGAACACCACTCCTGCCGGTTTCCTTGGAAGTAGGACAGCATCCAGGGGAAGCTTTCCGCCACCAAACCTTGGGGACTGGGGGTATTTTGCGGGAATAAAATGTGGTTACATGTAGAAAACCTCCAGTCTCTGCTTCCCTGGAACCCGTCAGCCTCAGAGCAGGCAGCAAAGCTTGGGAAGATCATCTGTCTGCAGATAATCCAACCCTGCAGCAAGGACCACGTGTCCAGGGAAAGCTTTGAATTATAAGCATAGGGAAAAGAGAAACATTTTTAAACTAAAAGAGGGGAGATTTGGATCAGATATTCAGAATAAATTCCTCCCTGGGAGGATGGTGAGGCCCTGGCACAGGTTTTCCGGAGAAGCTGTAGCTGCCCCATCCCTGGAAGTGTCCAAGGCCAGGTTGGATGGGGCTTGGAGCAACCTGGTCTGGTGGAAGGTTAGGGGGTGGAATGGGATGAGCTTTAAGGTCCCTTCCAACCCAAACCATTCTGGGATTCTTCGGGGTTTTTCTGCTGTGGGGAGGGGGGTAAAGCACCACCTTCCTTACTCCCTGCTGACATCCAGCTGGGAGCTGGCTGGATGAGCAGACAAACCAGTTTCCCAATTTTCCAGGGTGGAGCTCATCCCTGAGCTCCTCCTTGCTCTCCTGGGTGCTGTGGCAGAGCTGTGACAGTGCTGGGGAGGGGGCGGCTGCTGGAGCGGGAGGCAGATCAGTGGAGCTTTCCAAGGTTTTCTGAGGACACAGGGCTCTGCATCCCATCCTGGAACCTACCTCGTTCCAGGGACCAAATCCTGGTCTCAGACCTCCTCTGAGGTCCTCTCATCAGGGCCCTCCAAGTTGAACAAGGGGTCCTGGATCCCACCAGACCTGCTGGGCAGCCTCAACCCATCGTGTTGTCACCCTGGTGACACCAAATCAGGCAGTGGCCAAGTGACCGAGGCCCTGAGCGATGGCCACACCCTCATCTTCACCTCTGTGTCCACATCGAGCTCCTTTGTGGCAGGGAAGAGGGCAGGGATGTCTTTCTGCAGCATTTTCGGGCCTGGCTCCTAAGAGAACTCCCGAAAAAAGCTTTCCAGTGAGTCAAGGAACAGCATTTCTGGAGGAGGGAGCGACGCGTGAGCAGCCCTGGCGTTGCGTCGACAGGTTGTGGGAAGGAGGAGTTGGAGCAGCACGGAGCTGCAGGGACCTGGGAGAGGCACAGAGGCTGTGGGTGGGCACCTGACCCTCCTGATCCTGCTCCAAGGTCATCCCTGGGCCAGCTGGATGAAACATTCCCAAGGGACGGAGATCCAAAAAGCCCTAAGGTCACCAGGAGTTGTTATCTCCATTTTTATCACATGAATCAGACACCGAGTGACTCTCCCGAGGTCAGACACAGGGAAGTGGTGGGAAAGCTTGGTTTGAAGTCCCACCTGGACCACCCTCCCCCAAAAAAACCCAGAGAACTTCTTCCCTGCTCCACTTCCCTGGAATTGCTGAAGGAATCAGGTTGAGGACAGGGTGAAAGCTCAGAGAAGAGGAGGAAAAAAGTGGAATTTCCATTATTAGTCCAAGTGCTGGCCCCGTGTTTCGGCTGTGACCGTTCCTGGAGGGAGCCAGCGGAATTCAGAGGGGCAGGAAGATGCTCAAGGAGTCACTGCAAAGAGGGGATGTGTAGGAAAATCAGGAAAAGTCACCCAGAACAGGGAAAAAAGGCACAGCCCCATCCAATCGGATCGCCTCTTTACTCCCCAAAACTCCATGGGTGCCAGGAAAATAAAGTTCCCTTCATGCTGCCAGGCCCATCCCAACAATTTTGGGGATTCCCAAGAGTGGGACAGAGGGTCACATCCCCTTCCAAGCTGCCCATGGTTACAAGCTCTGGATTTAGAACCTTGCAGGGCTTTGGGATTTGGATGGAAATGCCCCGTCCTAGCACAGGGTATTGGATGCTCCAGGATTATCCCAGAGTCCACAGCAAGGCACATGCCGGATTGCCGATGGTGCGGGAGAGAGCGGACACTGGAGAACGGGCAGGACCTGGAATCAGCAGGATGGACCCACAGCCTGCATCGATCCTTCCTGGGCTGCTTCCAACCCAGCCGGCTCATCCCTCACGCGGCTGCTCGCTGTTTTCCTTGGAAATTGCTCCAGGATCAGCGGCTTTCCACGGGCTGGCAGCGTTCCGTGGCCTGGGACAGGCAGCAGCTCCCTCTCGTGGGCTTTGTCTGGCTCTTCGTGCTGGAAACCGGCCAGAATTTCCCAGGAAAGTGGGTTTTTTATTGTTGTGTCTCCCCCTCCCGCAATTCAGAATATTCAGTAGTGCCCCAGACGTGGAAATTTTATGGAAAAGTGCCAACTTCCATCAAATTCCACCTCGTAGGCGGGTGGGTTTTTTTATAGTTTTGCCACCTTTTTTTTTTTAATTGGTTTTATTTTTCTCACTGAGTCTGGGATTCAAAACAACTCATTTAGGCATGGAAAGGGTCGATCCTTCGGATTCACTTGCCCAGGGCCTCTGGAAAGATTTGGGGGTCTCCATGGAGCCATTCAGGTGCTGTCCTAGCAGGGCAGAGTCACCCCAATATCTGCAATTTGGGGGGCAGACACAGACTGAGGCATCCAGCATTTAGATAAGGCCAGGACACGAATCCCCAGAAGTTATTTCAGTCTGGAATGCTGGAAATCCAATGTGTTTCATGAAGTCAAAAGTTCAAAAAAAGGAAAATTAAAATTTTTTAAACCACAGTTTTGATTTTTTTTTGTTTCATTCCATCTTGACCCCAAACAGCTCCAGGGATTTCAGCTTCCAGCTTTTGGTTTGGAACGCTCCTGGTTTCCCCCAAAAGCTGGAATTTCCCCCAAAAGCTGGAATTTCCCCAAAAGCCACATTCCCCGCGGCTTTTCCACCCAAACTCCCAGCAGGAAACATCACGAGCTCAGAGATGTGCTCGTCCATCCCTGGTACCTGCTGGGAACAGCCAGGTCACTTCTCTCCTCTCCATATTCCGTGGTTTCCATGCCCCAGCCGGTCACTCCGGAATCCCAGTGATGCTGGCTGCCTCCTGAAACCAAACGAGGACCTCACCCCCTTCCCCAAACCCTACAAAGAATTAGGAAACAGCTCTGGGGTTGCTGTGCCTCAGAGAGGAGGTTTGGGGTTTTCCTGCCTGGCCCAACACTGACCTCATGGTGGGGGTGGCAGGGGGACAATGGGGTGACCACTGGTCACATGTCACTGTCTGATGTCCCCTCTTCCATTGATCCCTGCCTTGGGAATTCTTCTCCCTCTTTTTCAAGGTTTGACGGCTCTATCCCATTCCCCCCTCCCTCCCAGCGCTCCTCAGCCTTGCCCACACACTATGGATTGGCACAGGGATAAATTTCTCCGCAGGATTTGGCTGCTGGTGGCTCTGATAGCAAAGGTGAAGGGTGACAACTGTCCTGGAGCCGAAGGAACCATGTCACAACTCCATCCAACACGTCCCTGAGGTATTGAAACTGGTTATTATCCAAAGCCAGGCGTTTATTACTCCGTTTGGGATTGTTGCTCCATCTCAATTCCACGTGATCCTGCTGGCTCCAGCCGCTGAAAGGGCTCTGTGTTTGCTTTGTGCTGCCTCTGTCAGTGCCATGCTCAGGGAATTCTGCCTCCAAGGAGCTTTTCCCATGCCCTGGAGGAAAATATCTCCCTCTCCCCTCTGTCCCCATGTTCATCAGGTTGGGTATTCCCTCCCCAAATTCCTGCAATAACGCCGGGATGGGCCTCTGGAGCACCTTCACCTCTGTCCAAGCCTTTGGATGGGGTCAGAGAAGCTCCGAGTGGTCTGGAGTGCAGAGAAAAAGATTTTTTTCCCAACCCTTTTTTGTTTAGGATCCACCTTCCCAATCCAAGGGGTGGATGTTGCCTTGCGGGACACAGCTCAGGATCATTTTCTGGGCAGCCTCATCCGTGTGTTAATGACTCCCATCTTTCTGTGGTCCCGACTGGCCCTAATTCCTGGTCAAAATTAGTGGTTGGGAATCACACCCTCCTCTCCTTCCTGCGCATCTCAGATGTCTTGGAGAGGAGTAATTGCCACCAGGGTTGATCGGCATTACGGGAGGAGGGATTTCCATATCCTTGAGCTGCAGTGGGAATTACAGGACCATGGAACGGTTTGGGTTGGAAGGAACCTTCAAGATCATCCAGTTCCAACCCCCTACTACCATGGGAACACCTTCCACTATCCCAGGTTGCTCCAAGCCCCATCCAACCTGGCCTTGGACACTTCCAGGGATGGGGCAGCCACAGCTTCCCTGAGAAATCCATTCCAGAGCCTCACCCCCTTCCCTATAAAGATTTTCTTCCCAATATCCCATCTAAACCCCTTCTCTTTTACTTTATTTTTTGTGCTGTAAAAAAATAACCCTTTGCTCTTCAACCATGCCCAGGATGATTTATTTTCCCTTTCTATTATCCATGGATACAAGGAAGTTTTTCTGCAGCAAAGGCACAGCAAATCAAGCAAAAAAACCCAGCCAGTTTTGCTTTAAAGCAGCAAAAAAAAAATTTCCTGACTGTGTTTTCCTGCAAGCTGGGGGAGCCTCTGTCTCCACGACTGCAGGAAGAATAAATCCAACCCAATGAAATATTAATTATTAGAGTCTGTTCAACTGGGATTCCTCAGTGCTTTCAGAGAGCAGAAAAATTCTGGCACACAGGAGAAAAAACACAAAAAATCCCCTTTTTTGTTGTTGTCTTTTGTTGCTTTTATAAGGAAATATTTTGTGATGAGTAAATTAAGAGCTTTGGGTTGAGGGAAGGGAGGGGGCTTGGATTGCTTTAGGGTGGGAAATAAAAATTCCTGAAGAGGAATTGGGAAGAAATCCTGAAGAGGGTTGGGAAGAGATCGTGGTGTAAATAAGAGGAAAAGGTTCCTTCACACAGTAGGAAGGGGTGAAGGAAAGCAGAAGCTGATTAATAAAAGAGAGACACATCCCTGAAAATTCCCTGTTCTGCAGAACTTGGGAAGAAATCCTTTATCCTGAGCAGCCCCAGGCTCCAGCCTGAGGCAGCCCCGCTCAGCACAGCTCAAAGCCCCTTTTGTCCCCGTTGTTTACCAGGCTTGGGCTGGAAGCACAACACTAAGCGTCATCCCTTGTTTGAGGAATGTTGTGCAGATCTGGGAGCTTTGACTCGAGTTAAAGCATTCCCATGACTTTTCTAGAGCAAAATTCCTCCAAAAAGTGTTGCTTAGGAGAAAGGAGAGGCACTCAGAGCACATCTGGCAATGAAAAACCTCTGTTGTCTTTGTCGTTGTTTATTTTTCCAGCTCCTTTTTACCCTCGTTTCTCTGCAGCCTCTGGAAACACCTCCGTGAAATATCTGGCCTCTCTGGAATCTCTGTTCTCCTTATAAACCTCTCCAAGGTTCCTCAGCAGCTCGACCCAAATGCTGCAAATGCTTTTCATGAGGGGAAGCAAAGGAGGAGGGATCGATTTCTTCTGCCTGGTGCCCGGGACGTGAGGGAACAACTGGAGCTGAGTCAGGGAAGGTTAGGCTGGATTTTAGGAAAAGGTTCTTCATCCAGAGGGTCTTTGGGCACTGGAATTCCCCAGGGAAGTGGTCACAGCGCCAAGCCTGACAGAGTTCCAGCAGTGCTTGGAAAAAGCTTTCAGGCACAGGGTGGGATTGTGCAGGGCCAGGAGTTGGACTTTGATGATCCTTGTGGGTCCCTTCCAACTCAGGATATTCCGTGATTCCATGATTCCCCTGCTGTTGCTTTGGGAGATGGCAGAGGGAAAGCTAGATGAATGGATTGTTGGAAGACACAATTCCAAGTGGTAGGAATTGTGAACCCAGGGAGCCGCTGGCCTCCCAGCAACAGCAAAGCACGTGAAGGAAGGGATTCCCAAGGATGCTGGAAGTGGAGGTGGGGACAGGTGGGCAGATAAGAGGGGTTGTTAGTTTTTCCCAGAACCTGCCACTCTGTGGCTCCAACTGCACCCAAAATAGGATAAAATTCCAGAAGAAACCCCTCTGGAGATGCAGGAAGTGCAGAAGGAGCATCTCTCTCCCAAAGCTGCAGGACAGGGCATGACAAGAAAGACATTGAGGGGCTGGAGCATGTCCAGAGAAGGGAACGGAGCTGGGGAAGGGGCTGGAGCACCAGGAGCAGCTGATGGAGCTGGGAAAGGGGCTCAGCCTGGAGAAAAGGAGGCTCAGGGGGAAACTTCTGGCTCTCCAAAACCCCCTGACAGAAGGGGGCAGCCAGGTGGGGGTCGGGCTCTGCTCCCAGAGAACAAAGGACAGGACAAGAGGAAATGCCCTCAAGCTGTACCAGGGAAGGTTCAGGTTGGACATCAGAGGAATTTCTTCATGGAAAGGGTGGTCAAGTATTGGAAGGGGCTGCCCAGGGAAGTGGTGGAGTCCCCATCCCTGGAGGTGTCCAAGGAATGCCTGGACGTGTCACTCAGAACTCCGGTGGGGATGCTGGAGGCACAGAGCTCAGGGTTGAGAAGAAAATGAGAAGGTTGGGAGACACCACAGGACAAGATGATGACCACAGTACTTTATCTGTTCCTCATGTTTGATGTCTACACCTTCCTGGAGGAATCTGGCCAGGCTCTTCTGTCCTTCAGGATCCATTTTCTCCCAGCACCACTGAGCAGGTGAAGAAGGACACGGAATGGGACTCCCTGGCACCTCATGGCCGAGCCAGCCGGGGCCCCGGGCACGCACTCAGGTTGCACAGGAAGCTTTGGCAGCAGTAGGAGGTGTAGGTGGCCAGGCCCAGTTTGAAGTTGTGGTATGGGCAGGTGTCGGAGCACTTCTTGGTGATCCTCTTCCAAAAGGACAATAAGCCTGGCCCAGAGAAGGGACAGAGCGGGATTAGCAATGAGATTTGTTGAGTGATCCTTGTGCAGATGGATTTGGGTTGATGAGTCCCATCGTCCCCCCGCAGCCCTAGAGATGAGACCCATCCTGGTCCCTCCACAGCCTAGGAATTGTTGGTGACCTCCTACACAAGGAATTCCATATCCATGCTGGGCATTCAGCACTTCCCAGAATGGATCCTCATATCAAGACTTTTTTAGGTGTGCAATGACAACGTTTGTTTCCTGGATTTAAATCACATTTCCAGGCTTCTCTGCTTGAGGGAAATAATTCTGTTTCCCTCTGTATCTGGCGTGGATCAGAAACAGTGTGACCAGCAAGATCAGGGAAGTGATTTTTCCCCTTTCTTGTCACTGGTGAGGCCACACCTCAAATCTTGGGTTCAGTTTTTGGGTCCTCACTGCAACAAAGACATTGAGGAGATGGAGAAGTGTCCAGGGAAGGGAATGGAGCTGGGGAAGGGTCTGGAGCACCAGGAGAGGCTGAGGGAGCTGGGGGAGGCTCAGCCTGGAGAAAAGGAGGCTCAGGAGGGACCTTCTGGCTCTCTATAACTCTGAGGGTGTAGCCAGGTTGGGGTCGGGCTCTGATTCCAGGGAACAAGGAATCAAGGTTCAAATTTATTTATTCTTCCTCTGAAGGATCCTTCCTCTTCTCTCAATGTCCCTTGATTTTCCATGCAGGAATAAAACAACAGCTGAAGAGGACAATCTCAGTGTGTGATGGGCAGGAGGATTTCAAACCTCCAGCACTGCCAGGCTGGGTTAGGAAGGACTCCACCTCCCACCAGTGCTTCCCAACCACTCCTCAGCCCATAACAAATCCAGCCCAAACCTCACGTCCTGTTCCCAAGTCCCCACGAGGGGATCCAGAGCCAGCACCTACCGATTCCTACAGAGGCCACGTTGGTGACACAGTACTCGTCCTTGTCCGAGCACTTCGCGGCCTTCAGGCAGCTCCAGTTGCTTTGTTCCCAGTTGCAGGTGTAGCAGTACAGGGCATTTGCTGGAGGAAGACACACAAAACATGGGAGATGGAATCATCCTGGCTTGTGCCAGCCATAGTGTGGCCAGGAGGACCAGGACAGGGACTGTCCCTCTGTGCTGGGCACTGGTGGGGCCACACCTCAAATCCTGTGTCCAGTTTTGTCCCCTCATGACAAGGCAGACATTGAGGGGCTGGAGCGTGTCCAGGGAAGGGAGCAGAGCTGGGGAAGGGGCTGGAGCACCAGCAGCAGCTGAGGGAGCTGGGAAAGGGGCTCATCCTGGAGAAAAGGAGGCTCAGGGGGGACCTTCTCACCCTCCACAACTCCCTGACAGGAGGGGGCAGCCAGGGGTGGGTTCGGGCTCTGCCCCCAAGCAACAGGAACAGGACAAGAGGAGAAGGCCTCAAACTACACTGGGGGAGGTTGGACATCAGGGAGAATTTCTTTATGGAAAGGGTGGTCAAGCATTGCAAGGGGCTGCCCAGGGAGGTGGTGGAGGCCCCATCCCTGGAGGTGTCCAAGGAATGCCTGGATGTGGCACTCAGAGCTCTGGTGGTGATCGGTCAAAGGTTGGAGTCGAGGATCTTGGAGGCCTTTTCCAACCTAAATGATTCTGGGATTCTGTGAAATGCCAGCAACAAAAAATTATCCCCTACTTTTCAGGGAGTCTCAAACACACGAGGTGCAGGTCTGAAAAAAGCCATGAAGCTGAAAGACCCAATCCACTCTTCCAGTGCCCCATCCAGCCTGGCCTTGGACACTTCTGGGGATGGGGCAGCCACAGCTTCCCTGGGAAACCTGTGCCAAGGCCTCATCACCCTCAAAGGGAAGAATTTTTTCCATATATCCAACCTAAATTTCCCGTCTTTTAATTTGATAGGCCGAGGGCGCCAGGTTTGATGTGATGCTTGGAGCAGGGAAGCGCACGGACTCCTGGAGGAGTTTCCAAGGATGTCCCAAGGCCTGAGGTCACCTTTTCTACTTGCTGGGGACTATTAAACTGCAGACTAATTAGGCAGAAAGCATTGGCAGATGAAGAGGGTTAATTGGGACCTCCACAGCCTAAAGTCAGGCTCCCACGCCTTTGTCTTTGGGTGGGACATCAATGCCCCCAAAAATAAATCCAGAACCTGGTTTAAAGGAAAAGGAAGATGAGGAGAAGGATTTTTTACTCTTTGCTGTGAGAATTCAGCCCTAAGACACATGCAGTGAATGCTTAATTTTTACTGCCTGGATAATCCAACGTGGATTAGACCAGGCTTCATTTTAGCACTGAGGACAACCTCCCTGTCTCCCGGGCCTTGTTAACACTTGGAAATCTGTCAGGATCACTGTTCTGGTGAGTGAACAAAGCTAAATAGCTGAAAGGTATTCTTAGGCCACAATGAGCCAGAAAAAACTATTCCAAGGAATTCTTTTTCTGCACCAGACGTGTGGCACAATTCCAAGCGCTGGCAAAGCCTGTCCCGCTCTCCAAAATGAGGATGAGGTTTATTCTCTCTGGTCTACAGAGAACATAGGATCATATCCCTTAAAAAGGATCTGATTTAATTTACCATCTCTCCGTGAAATAAAACGCACCATCTATAACACAATTACTATGAAAATACCCACCACCATTAACCCGTTCCGTCCACATCCCAACTTCTCCCTAATTCCCTGACTTTGTCCCAAAATCCCTGAAGTCAGCAAGCTGTGGGGTCTCGGAGATGGGTAGAAACAGCTGCACAAGGCTAGATGCTGGAGGTGTGGCCCCATCCTCGTGGACCAGGAACGCAGAGCGTTGTGCTGTCTTCATCAAAATTTAGGAATAACCACAGCCTTGCACCACCCCGACAGGAAAACTCCCTAGAAAGTCTCTCAAAGGCAGAACAGTGGGAACTGCCTCCTATTTTCTGTCTTGTTTCCATAAAAATCCAGTAGGACAGGGAAATTTCCTGTTGGAAAATAAACTTTTTGCACGCCCAGACTGAGATTCCAGATAAAAACCCCCGAAACGAGCACTGTGTCCTTCACCTGCACCATTCCAAGAGCTGGGGAGCTCTCTTCCATGATTTCTTTCCCTGGATATGAGGCATTTCTACCTTTAAAACACTCAGCTATACATTATCTGGGAGCAAACCTCACCTTGAGCTGCAAATAGGACCAAAGCCAGCACCGCAAGGAGGGAGAACTTCATCTTCTCCCGGTTGTCTCCGCAGCCCAGGAAAAACACCCTCACCTGGGGACAGGATATAAATCTTCCCTGCCTTTGGACGGAGTGATGAGGAAGCCAACAATTTGGAAAGAGTGGGCAGGGATCATGGATTAGATGAGAGGCCAGGAATGCACGTGGGTTGTTTTCTCACCTCGGCATTGCCTTCAGGCTGGGCTGGCGATTCCAGGGAGCAGTGAAAGCACTCTGGGAATTCACACCATTTATTGGGATTAATCCTTTAATTCATCTCTGGTCAGGCCAGCAGTGCTGCTGATGTCTGGGTGGGGGTTTTGTTCTGATCATCGCATCTGTGCCCGGGTTGTTTCCGTTTTCTCAAAGGAAAATGGGAACAAGTGGCATAAATTAATGGAATTCTCTGGGTGGATTATGCCAAGTGCATTTCCAGGGTTAAACCTGGAGAACTCCCAACATCTACAGTCAGGGTAAACCAAGCTGGATATTCATGGGGACAGGAAATGCATAACTTGGTTACGTACAAAG
Organism: Rhagologus leucostigma; assembly: GCA_013397725.1. Taxonomy (NCBI): domain Eukaryota; kingdom Metazoa; phylum Chordata; class Aves; order Passeriformes; genus Rhagologus; species Rhagologus leucostigma. Next base: position 259,943 of record VZTD01000361.1, on the reverse strand, counting down.
TTTTAAATCATAAAATCATCAAATGGTTTGGGTTGGAAGGAACCTTAAAGACCATCTCATTCCAACCCCCTGCCATGGACAGGGACACCTTCCAGGTGCCTCCAAGCCCCATCCAACCTGGTTTTGAACACTTCCAGCAAGGGTTAAGAATATCTTTGTCCCCTTTTTCCATGGACCATCCAATTCAAAGTCCTGCTCAATACCAGCCAGACGAAAATGTCCTCAGCCTTTAGGATTTCTCTGCGTGAAAGGGGTGGAGCTGGAGTTGATAACTTCATTCCTTCTGGAGCTTCCATCTGACTGCCTGTCCCACTTGTGCTTCCAAGGAAAGAGTTATCAGGATGCTTAGTGCTGGATATCAGCAGACGTCTCCATGAATCACCAAGCCACCAAGGGGCAAAGAGGGGGAAGCAGGAGGAGCCCCTTGGAGTGAAGACGCTTGGGCAATCAGGTGTCTGCTTATCCCATTCTTCTCCATCCTGCAGGAAAAGAGAGCAGAGATCCACACAGCCTGGGATTTAGGAGATGGAGAAGCAGAAGAAGAAGAGACAGAGGCTCCACAAACGTGTGGAAGAAAGATTGGGTGAGGTGAGGGTTAAAATGATTTGGGGTCAACATGATTTTCTTGGCAGGAGCTAAGTGAGATGAACAAAATTCCCTGAAGCAGAGGAGATGCTCATCCAAGATATTCAGAGCATCCAGTGGGATCAATCCCTGATCACAGTGAAGGCACAGCCAGAGGAAGTTCAAAGAGACGCCAAAACCCACCACATCTTCCTTTCCAAGGAAACAAAAGGTGGGGGGATTCTTGCAGAGAGCTTTTTTTTTTTTGTCGATTCGCAGATATTTTTGAGGTTTCTGACACCACCGGCTCTGCTGACGTAAAACTGGATCAACAGGATGGGGAAGTCAGCCCTGATAACCCCAGGAGCACCAGCCATTCCTCTCCCATGGATCTACACGTGGGTGTGGAGAGGATAAACCACATCTCTTGCCCAAGAGATGAAATGGTGCCAGGCTCGGGGACTGCGCGCCCCGGGAATGCCGAAGGAGGTGTGTCAGTGCTGCCAGGTGTCACAAGGCAGTGATCAAAGAGCAGGACGTGTTCCAGGGAATAAGGATTGGCCAGCGTGATTCATCGTGGCATCAGAGGTGACTCTTTGGGGGAGTCTGGAAATCAGCCTGGGAAGGCAAGGCTCAGCGTCCTGCAGCAGTGGGAGAACCCTGGAAAAGCGCTGTCCTCTTTTTTTCGCCAGTTTTGACTGGTTTTTTGAGGAAAAAAAATGGAAAAATAGTTGGGTTACTCTTCAGTATGATTGGGATTGTGGACTCCGCACCCCTAGAAGTGTTCAAAGCCAGGTTGGATGGGGCTTGGAGCAACCTGGTCTAGTGGAAGGTGTCCCTGCCCATGGCAGGGGGTTGGAAGAAGAGGACCTTTGAGGTCCTTTTTAACCCAAACCATTCCATGATTAACAGGGTTTATTCCCTCAGTTCCAAGGACTGATGACACAAATATCTCCTGCCTGACACAGAGCCAAGTCCAGGGATTCAAATCTGCTCCTCACTGACAGCAGGAAGAGGATCTCCAAGGCCATGGGAAGTGGTCCACCACAGCTCCACTGGCAGGAGTGGATTGATGGACAAGTGAGATGGTGGACAAAGGTGCACAATGGGTCAATTCCCACTTTGGGGGTTGCCAGTGGCCCACTGAGCCAGATTTTTGGGAAGTTACCATCCAGGCCTTGGGGATGTGTGTTGCACATGTGAGGTGTGGCACTGCCATGGCTGGCATTTCCTCAGGAGCCTCGGGATGGTGGTGTCACCCTGGAGGGCCAACACATGGAAGCAGCATGACTGGAGCATGGAAGGCTTGGCTGCGCCAGGGCAAAGATCCAGCAAAAAGATGTCCCAGTATCCACAGGCTACAGCTGGGGCAGTAAATTCAACTTTTCCAGGACCATCCCCAGCACAGAGGCCAAGAGGCGGGTATCAGTCTCTTGGGAATAATCCTTCCCTTTGTGCCACCTCCTTTGTTTTATTCCAGGAATTCCATGGAGTAATGGTGGTTGATCCATCCCAGAATCTTGCCAGGGAACGTGCCAACAATTAAAGCGATCAATTAAATGTCGTGGATGATGTTCCAGACCAGGGATGTTCCTAGCAACTGTTTATTTCTCTAGCTTAGGTTTATCCTTGGGGATCAGGGCCTTGCAGGTGCGTGAATCACATCCTTCAGGATGAGAACTTGATCCTGGATTTATTCTTGCCTCTGGAACACTGCACTACAAGCCTGCGTTGGAGCCATGAAAATGTGGCTTTGTTTGCCTGGCCTCTGGAATGTTCTGTTGAGTCTTCCTGGATGCAGAACAGAGACTGGAAGTCAAGGAACAGGGATCTGCTCATTTTTGGGAGCCTTATACTGGGTTCTTCTCAAAAATGGCCTCAGGAACAGTATCCACATAGGAAACCCGGTGATGAGGAAGGACAGAAACATCATGGACCTTTTCTCATGGGACCTTTTCCTGTTTTTTGTCCTGAAGTTTTCACCTACTCAGCTTCCCTGTGGTCAGAGGGTGACACACCTGCCTCATCCCCTCTCAGGTGGCATCTCAGAAGATTCCCAGATAATTCCATCTATGCCAATCTCTGTTTTGCCATTCCCAACCCCGTTCTAGTGCACCAGAGGTTGCAGGATGGAATTGGTTCTCAGCTCCAGGGAGATTCCAGCCCTAAATAAAACCTAGTGAAGCAATTGCAGAATCTTGTTCCCCATTCTTCATTTTTTGTGGAGTTTTTGAGGGAGGAAGAGGCCGGACATGGCATCACTTATTTTTTGGCAGGGATCACAACATTTTGAAGGACACACGGCCCTGGGAGAAGAGGAACTTTTTGTGTTGAGCACCTCCTGGATGAATGGGAGCTCCAGCTCTTCCCTTCCTCGACCCAATGACAGTGAATAGTGATTTTTCCTTCCCTCTTTTTTCCATCTTTGTCCTTCTCCACAGGGATTTCCCTGTGCCGATCCTGCAAGGCTCATTCTTTGCCTCCTTCCTGGTTGTGACCTCCTCAAAATCAGGACACCAAGGTGAGCTGTCACCACCATCCCCCTGACACAGATTTATCCTCACATCAGACCTTCACAGCTGCTCAGATTCCAGGGAAACCAAGAAGATCTTGGATCCACACAGGTTTAAACCCTTTGCATATCAAACACTGAAGGACTCGGTCTCTGTGGCTGCTCCTGCCAATCTCCCACACTTTCCCCATTCCCGGGTGCTCTGGAGGTGTCCAGGTGCTCCCCATGTCTATTCCCATGGGGAAGAGACACTCAGGATCAGGAACCGAGCGTGGGCAGCGTGAGGCTGGGATACAACGAGGTGTTGAAATCCCGAGTATTTGCCCTTTGGCTTCCTCTCTTCCAAGCAGGGCAGGGAAATGGTGCCCCAGGGCCATCCCAAGTCCCTGGTTATGGATATTACCTGATTTTATGGTGTCTCTGGGACTCCTGTATTGCCCAAATCCCAGCTGGATCTGGATTAAGTCACGTAAAGGATTACACCTGTCACTGGGATATTAATGGGGGGATCCAACACAGATGTCCAGCTCCAAAGGAGCCCTTCAAGGTTCCCTGGGACTGGAATCACTGCAGAAGAGCTGTCATGGAATCTATGCCAATAATACCTGGAAAACCCATGCACAATTCCAAGAGCTATCCCACAGCTGGCCACACTTTTTAATTGTTAATGTGTTCCTCAGTGTGGCTTTGACCTGACCAAGTATGTCCATCCCTGAAAATCTCATATCCAAAATCCCAGACCTTCTCCAGAGCGGACACTGGAACAATACTACTGGAGCTGTAAACCCATTATTTTTCAAGACTTTTTTTCCATAAACATTCTGAAATTTCCATCTGGCTGAGACATACAGAGAGCTGGGGCTGTGCTGATCTGGATTGGATCTTCCTCCTACTCACTTCCATTTGTTTTATTCCCTGTGTAATTCCATGAACAACCTGTTCCCAAACCACCAGCCCTGCTATGAGTCAGCTCTCCATAAAAAGAGAATAAATAATAAACATCTTGGAATTGGTTTGGGTTTTTTTTTTCAATGCTGGATGTAGAAGGAATATTCAGATGGGATACTGGGAAAAAATTTTTCCCTGTGAGGGTGTTGAGGCCCTGGCACAGGTTGTCCACGTAAGCTGGAATCCCTGGAAGTGTCCAAGGCCAGGTTGGATGGGGCTTGGAGCAACCTGGGGTAGTGGAAGGTGTCCTCACCCACAGAGGATGGAACAAGATAAGCTTTAAGGTCTTTTCCAACCCAAACCATTCCATAATTCTGGGGAATCAGGATGGGAGAAGAAGCTTCCAAGGGCACTTCAAGGCTGCAGCTCAAGATTTTTGGGAGCTGTGACAGCAAGAAGGAGAAGGAAAACCAACCCCCAGGCCAGCCCTTAATATATCCCTGTCTACTGACTTCCTAAACACCCCAGGATGGGGATTCCTGGATTTCCATGGTTCTAGAGAAAAGGGGGTGTGCTGGGTCCAGCCAGGAGAAACCACTCTGGGAGGACCAGGACCCAGTTGGGGTCCATCCTGGAGCCTTGGGAAGAGCTTGATCCCACTATGACCGTGTGGATTCCTCTCCTGTGACTCCACAGAATATCCTGAGGTGGAAATGCTGCTCAAGGATCATCAAGTCCTGCCTACTACTCCAGGGAAAGAAAGACTAATCCTATGCGGAACACCAGGGGAAAAGCTGGACGGAGGCTTTTCCATGCATGTTAATTCCTGTTTCGAAGATGAATCATGGAATGGTTTGGGTCGGAAGGGACTTTGAAGATCATCTTGAACCAACCCCCTGCCACGGAAAGGACACCTTCCACTATCCCAGGTTACTCAGATCCTCATCCAGCCTGGCCTTAGACACTACCAGGGATGGGGCAGCCACAGCTTCTCTGGGCAACTTGTGCCAGGGCCTTACCCCATCCAATCACCCCATACCTACCCTTCTCTCCCATCCCACATTTCCCCTTCTCGAGACCTCTAAGCCAGAATTTCCCTGTTCTGTGTCCTTGGATCAGAGGCACAAATCCTTCATCCTGCACTGAATTATGGCTTGGTGCTGCTATTTATACAAATCTACAGCTGCTCCATACAAAGCTAAACAAAAGCAGAGCTAATTAGCCAGAACCACTTGGTCAATTAGGAAAATTGCTCTTCCCACTCAGCCAAGATTAAAAAAAAAAAAAA
>VZTD01000361.1:238010-254594 GCA_013397725.1 Rhagologus leucostigma | reverse complement strand
AAGTCCCTCTCCAGCTCTCCTGGAGCCCCTTTAGGCACTGGAAGGGGCTCTGAGGTCTCCCTGGAGCCTTCCCTTCTCCAGGCTGGACATTCCCAGCTCTCCCAGCCCGGCTCCAGAGCAGAGCGGCTCCAGCCCTTGGATCATCTCTGTGGCCTCCTCTGGACTTGCTCCAGCAGCTCCATGTCCTTCTAATCCCAGATCTGGACACAGTGCTCCAGGCGAGTCTCACCTGAGCAGGGCAGGGGAATATCCACAGAAAATACCAAATTAAAGGGACAACAAACAACCTTGTCTTAGACTCAAAGAGGAAGACCTGGACTGAGAAATTCTCTGTTCTATTTCTGGAATTTTATCTCCTGCTTTTTGTCATTTTTGTGGCGTTATTTTATGTTTCCCAGCACACAGGAAGGCCCTGTGAGGATGACCCAGCACAGTCCCTTGGAGGAGCTCTGTCAAATGTGAGAAGAGGGAGGAAAATCAAACAAATAAAATAAATTAAAAATAAAGATAACTTTTTTTTTTAATCACAGAAGGGAGTCAGGGGTGATGCACCCTCAGTTCAGCCAGGTTTTTGCTTAAAGGGCCACACTCCAAAGGCTGCCCAAGTGGCTAGAGGAAAAATGGAATGAAATTATGGCTGTAGCCTTCCAACAGAGGGTCCCACAGGCAAAGGAAGAGAAGCTAAATTTAAAAAAAAAAGTGGGATTCTGCCAAGTTCCTGGGCTTGGAAGAGCAGCCAGACCTTCTAGGTCCAGTTTATCTCCCCTCACCACCTTCAACTTCCAGCCTCAGCAGCAGCAGGATTTGGGTTTGAGGACATTTGAGTCCATTCCATGCCTGTTTTTGTCAGAAATCCTGTACTGGATCCAAGGATGCACAGGAGAGGGGTGGAGGTGGAGATTTAACCCCTCCAGGTGTTCCCTTCCAACTGAAGTGCTGCTTCCTGCTCCAGGAATGAACTGTGGGAAAGTCAGGATCTGTTTCTGCTTGGGGGACAACCAGGAGTGAAGTAGGAGCCCTAATTAAAGCTGGTTGAGTTCATTGCCACCCCATTCTCCTCCACTTTAGCAAATCCAGCCTTCAGGAGTAGAAGATCCCAACAAAAGCTTGAGAAAGAGATGGAAGAGATTCCACGGAATGAGCTCATTCAACGCCAAGTGACCCTGGGAAAGGATTGGAGACTTCCTTGTTATCCCATCCTGTCAAGGAAATCGTCTGCCCTGTCTCCAAGAGGAAGGGCAGCCTAAATTCCACCCAGCGGCCTGGAAACACGGCATTTTTGGGGAAGTAATCAGCCGCCTGCCTACTGCAACACAGGGCAATCCCAGGAAACGTCTGGAAGCTCCTACAGTCTGGAGAGACCTCACATCACTTGGAAGAACGACTTTTTACACTGGGACGGGGGGAATGGCTTCCCACTGCCACGGGGCAGGGTTAGATGGGATACTGGGAAGGAATTCTCCCCTGTGAAGGTGGTGAGGCCCTGGAATGGAATTCCCAGACAAGCTGTGGCTGCCCCATCCCTGGAAGTCCTCAAGGCCAGCTTGGATGGGGCTTGGAGCAAGCCCTTCCATGGCACGGGGAGGGAATTCCATGATCTTGAAGGTCCTTTCCAACACAAACCATTCCATGATTCCATGATCCCTCTTCCTTCCAAGCTCACGGCAGCAGAAGGAACTTAGGAGCCTCGATGCAGCTGGGAGAGCCTTTATCCGAAGGCTTATTCCTGAGCCAAGCCAATCAAATCATAATTGCAGCTTAAATCCTGACTTGGATTAAGCATATTAACAAAGTAATTTATTGGGATTTCTCCTGCCCCAGCCTGCAGTGGGCTTAGGATTAAAGCCTGGAGAAGCCAATCTCAAAGCTGGGGACAACTCAGCTGAGCTTTGCCCTGATTCTTTATTTTGTTTTGAGTAAGAGACGTGTCCACTGGCCAAAAGTAGGGATGGGAAGACCCAGGCTGGATGTTATCCACTCATTCCCAGTGGGATACCCAGGATGTGCAGCCATCCTCACCTGACAGCCAGTGTCAGCTCTCCTTCAGTGGGTACAAACCTGATATCCTGGAGTTTCATCCTTCCTTGGAAGCTTTTCCTCTGCCCCTCATTAGCCAGTCCTTCCGTTTATCCCAGGGCTCCAGTTTCTCCCAGGTTGCTTTCCCTGCGGCCACTTTCCTTGGCATCAGCACTTCCAAACACAGGGCCTGGGATAATGGCTCTGCAATTTGGGCTGATTTTCCATCCGTCTGAGCCTGGCTGAGTGTGTAGGGACAGAGATCCAGGGAGCTCTTTCAGCACATGTTTTATTTATGCCAAACCACAGCCACGCTCCTGTCCCCCACTAAAAAAGGTTGGAAAAGGAAATGCCTCCATTCACTGAGTTCAGAGACAGCATCTGAACCCACAGCAGCCAGAGCCTCAAATGTTCTTCTCCTTTCCTCTCAAGCCGACAAAACACTCCCTTGAAAGTTTCTGTTCTGTATTTCCCTTTTTTTTCTCCTCATTTTTGCAACATCAGACCTCATGCGGAGAAGGGCAGGGAGGAAAAACCCTTTGGAAACCGTTCACCTTTTCCTTCCTCAAACCCCCACGGGGGTTTCCCACCTTTCACGAGTCTGCCAAGCTGCAGCTGGGTGGTTTTCCCTTCATCCCATCGCTCCAGGGATTGGATGCAAGGGAGAAGCAGCAGTGGAGCAGCTAATGCCCCATCACCTCCCCTTCCCTCTTTGCACCAATTAAGATAAATCGGCCAAAATTCCATCTCTCGAAAGTTTGAAGGCCCCACCATTAAGCAGATGAAAGAGCAGCCACGCAGAGCTGATGAGTTCCCGTACTCAAAGTGGTTGAGTCACCATTCCTGGAGGGATTTAAAAGACATGGAAATGTGGGGGGACACTGTCTTGCGGTGAACACAGCAATTAACGGCCGCACTTGATGAATTTCAAGGGCTTTTCCAACCTAAATGATTCCATGATTCATAAATCATGATTTAGATCCATCTGATGGGCCAGGGGAGGGGAGGAGCCCTGCGAACCTGAATCTATGGAATGCGACTCTGGAAAACAGGAGGCTGATGAGATTTTTTTCATCCATGAGGACCAATAATCTGTTGGATATGGAGCAAGACTCTGACTCATCCCAAGGAGAGAGCACGACGTGGGAAGGTTCGTGATGTGCACAGCTCTGGCCAGTGGATTTATATTCCCAAATCTCCAAGACGCTGATGCAGAAGCAACGAGCAGTGATGGATCCCACTGGAGCTTCCAGGTGCTCAAACAGCTTCTGTGGGAAGAGGAATTGCTTGTAGAGCCCCCAGCCATCCTTGGATTGGGGGCACCAGAGCTGGAGCACTGAATCCAACTCTGGGATCATCAGCACAAGGATGTGGAACTGCTCGAACAAGTCCAGAGGAGGCCACAGAGATGCTTCCAAGGGCTGGAGCCCCTCTGCTCTGGAGCCAGGCTGGGAGAGCTGGGAATGTCCAGCCTGGAGAAGAGAAGACTCCAGAGAGACCTCAGAGCCCCTTCCAGTGCCTAAAGGGGCTCCAGGAGAGCTGGAGAGGGACTTGGGACAAGGGATGGAGTGGCAGGACAAGGGGGAATGGCTTCCCACTGCCAGAGGGCAGGGTTAGTTGAGATATTGGGAAGAAATTCTTCCCTGTGAAGGTGGTGAGGCCCTGGAATGGAATTCCCAGACAAGCTGTGGCTGCCCCATCCCTGGAAGTGTCCAGGGCCAGGCTGGACAGGGCTTGGAGCAACCTGGGATAGTGGAAGGTGGCCCTGCCCATGGCAGAGGGTTGGAATTCCGTGATCTTTAACATCTCTTCCAACCCATACCCTTCCATGATTCTTTGATTTAAGTTCAAAATCCCAGATTTGGGGCTAAGTGGTCCCCGGGAACAGGACAGGCTGAGGGGGGATGGGGTTGCTGCCTTTAACAGGGGACAATTACAGAGCTGATATCCAAGGGTAATCTGGCTCCGCACAAAGGACAAGCGGCTGGTTCCAAGATGAATCAAGGGAAACGCCAACCACACAAAGGAGGAAAAGCTTTGCCAGGGCAGTGATTCATTTCCAAAACAGCGACCCTGAGAGATGGTGGAGGAATCTCCCTCTGTGGAAACACTGAAATTAAGTTTGAGAAAACCCTGAACGACCCAGCCAAAGTTGATTCTCCTTTGATGAGAAGGTTGAACTCGAGCCCTCCAGAGGCCATCCCAACCCTGGATTTCTGGGACGAGTCTGGGCAGGAGAAGCAGATACCACAGCAAGACAAGAGGAACTTCTCACCACCTCCTCCCACCCCTAAATTTAATCTTCTCCAAAAGCCCCTCTATCAACACTGCCCAGGGCCATCAGTGTAGGACATCCCCAGACTACAGGAAGGGGACAAACTTCCCAACTCCCCAGACGGTTTTTTGGGATTTTCTTTTTCGTTTGGGGATTTTTTTGTTTGTTCTTTAAAGCTCCATCACGTACCTAGAACAACCCTAAGCTCGTCCAGTACCAGCCTGAGCAGTCAACTTTGTCCCTGGTAGGTTTTGGGTGAGGTCTCCTCCCACCCACAGTGAACAAAAAGCTTTTATGAAAAGCAAATTAGGCAACCAAGAAGTCACAGGGGAAGGTGTCACTTCTGGTTGTGTCACAAACCACAGCTTCCCTTTTTTAAATAAAAAGGGGAAGTCATCACAATGGAAAAATGCTAAACTTTTGATTTTGAATTTCACCAGATGTCGTCATTGTCTTGATTTTGGGTTACCAAAAGGCATCAAACGCAGGTTTTCCTCTGCCTGCATCAAAGTTGGAAAGGACCTTTAGGATCATCAAGTCCAACCACCACGTTCACCACTAAACCATGTCCTCCAGCGCCATTTCTCAAGGTTTTCTGAGCACTGCCAGGGATGGAGACTTCAGAAGAACACTGGAAAAATGGTGTTGAAACCATGCCTGGAAGGGCCAAAGTGAAGAGGGGGTCATCTGAGCACACCAGTACTGCTTGGAGCCACTAAATAACCCCAAATTATTGGGATGGGAGAGGGATCCTCCTCTCTGGGATGGGAGAATGATCCTGCTCCACATGGTCCTGAGCAGTAGGAAAAGCCCCCGGGCATTAGGCCATGGGAAAGGTCTATGGAATATTGCCAGAAACACTTGGAGGACTCCAGGAAAAACAGGGTGAGGATGGACAGGACCATTTGGGACAGCAACAACCTAGCCTTTCTGGAATTACTCCTTTATTTTATGGAGTCCCAGCATGGTTTGGATTGAAAGCAACCGTAAAGCTCATCCATGGGCAGGGACACCTTCCACCATCCCAGGTTGCTCTAAGCCTCATCCAACCTGGCTTTGTACACTTCCAAGGATGAAACATCCAGAACCACCCCTGGAATGAGTTGCAAAAAACCTCCAGTCATGGATCCTCAGAAAAAAATCACTCCCAGTTTTAATGAAATGCATTCCAAGACCTCAAATTCCAACCAAAAACAGCAACAATTTGAACACGAGAAGGAGAGGAAATAAACACTTGGGAAGCACCAGGAGCTTTGGAATACAGAGCCTTGGACATCAGCCCTGAGGTGCTGGAAGGTTTTGTTGCCAATGCAACAGTTCACTCACATCTGGAATCTATTGGGATGTGGGAATTCTGCCAGGAATGGGCTGATACTACCTTTTTTGGAAAGCAGACAATTAAGCAGCAAACACAACCAGTTTATGCCGTTGATCCCCGCCTGCTCCATTCCCAGCTGGAGCGGGAAGGATGATGCCAAAGGTGTCATCTCAACACAGGAACAGCTCTGGGAGTATTGATCCCACTCCTCACCACCCATCCCACAGAGCCTGGGCCCAGCATTATCCTATTTCCTAGGAAATTCCCCATTTCCTAAACCTCTGTCTGGACAATTCAGTTTCTGCTCTGGGTACAGGAGCTGAGCCAGGGCCAAGTGAAGAAAATAAGGGAATAAACATGGCCTCAAGTGAGATCTCCTCTCCAAGAACAAAATTTAACCACATGAGGGTGCTTAAAATACACTTTGTTCATGGCCAAGGTGAATTTTAACCCCCTGCAATGTGAAACTGCTCTTAAATCCAACATCTTCGCTTCCCACCTTCTCCTGCCATGACACAAGTTCCCTCCCATGGTTTTTCCATTTAATATCCCTGCCATTGCACAACTTTCTCCTCTCCTGGAGGTGAAAGGGCACAAAGTCCCCCAAAATGTAAAATCTTGAGGTTTTTCCTTTTCTCCCGGTGCATCCCTAATCCAGTCCTGGGTTTTATATTGCAGTTCCCTGTTTTCCTGCTGTCATCACCTCGTGTTTCCCCACCCATCCCATTCAGTCTGGAAAGGGCAGCCCAATTCCACTACCCCAAGGAGACAGGATTAGACCTGATCCTGTTGATCAGCACAATTAAGTCTCTTATTTAATCTCCTTCCAAGAGTTCAGAGGAAGAAAGAAAAAAAATCCCAAGTACGTGGCAGCTCTGAAGAGGAATTAAGAGTTCCCAAAGTCCCAAATCCCAATCAGCAATACCTGTTTCAACTGGAAATCTAGGTGTTTGCTTTTCCATACAAAAAAAAGGCATCAAACTCAGACAACCCTCAGCTCCTAGCAGCAGCAAATTAAAAGAAGCAAAGCTTCCCGACAGCACCAGATGAGCAGGATTTGGGATTTAACGTGGAAGGCACCAGCTCAGAATTCAAAGTCCTCGCCAGCCATGTCGATGGCCCAGGCAAACTTCTCCCTCTGGGTCTTGTTGTAGATCCTCTCGATGGGAATCCCGAATTTCTTGCACCTGTGCAGACCACAAGACACCAGTGGGGACCCGTTACCCAGCAGTGTCCTCTCTACTGCACCCCTGGAAGTGTCCAAGGCCAGGCTGGATGGGGCTTGGAACAACCTGGGATAGTGGAAGGTGTCCCTGCCCATGGAACAACAGGAATTTTAACATCCTTTCCAACTCAAACCATTCCATGATTTCACACCCAAGACTTACCAAGCCACACTAATCCTGGGATCCAGGTAATTCAGCTTGGATGTCCCCAGGGCTATTTGCTTGTTCTCCTCCTTGTCCGTGGCCTGGACATTCAGCTTGGCCAATTGCTCCTCCAGCCTCTTCAACAGCTTCTTCTTCTTCTCCACGTTCCTGAGGGCAGAGAAGGAGCAACACAGAATGTCCCAAAGGCCAGGAATTCTCTGGAATGGCAGTCAAAGGTGCAATTCAGGACTAACCTGTTTCTCAAGGATTTGGATTTGGCGAGATGCTTTTTTAATATTAAAAATTACCAATAAAAAAATTGTAATTTCCACTGCCAAAGATGGGCAAACAAAATCCAGCATCCTAGAATGGGTTGCCCAGGGAAGCTGTGGCTGCCCCATCCCTGGAAGTGTTCAAGACCAGGTTGGACAAGGTTTGGAGCAACCTGGGATAGTGGGAGGTGTCCCTGAAGGGAACCATCCACAAGATCTTAAACATCTCCCAAACTTTCATGGGCCAAGAAGAACCCAATCCCAAACATGGACATTTCTGTTCTGATGGGGTGTTGGGACACACCATCCCCCATCCATGGGCCCTCTGGATCCCTCTGCAAGAGAGGATTCCAAGGAAGAGTCACTCACGCTTCTGCTTTGGCATCTTTTGTGTCTTCAAACTCATCTTCAGCTTTTTTCACTTCTTCCTGGGCTTCCTCCACTTGTTTCTTCTTGGCATCGATCTGTGAAGGTGAAAACAAAGTCAGACAACACTTCCAACCTCCCTGAAGGTTTCCGCCTCCTCCCTCTTTTCCTTCCCACACCATTCCTCAATTTCTTACCAACCCTACTTCCCAACTTGTCCCTGCAGCATTTTCTGGGCTCAAGCACTTTTTAGCAACTTCTAAAATATCATCCCAGCCCAGATGCCACAAACACTTGGAGCTCCTAAATCTGTTCATCTTCTGCACCTGACTGAGACTGAGGGACTTGTGACAGCACCAGAGACCTCAGAAAAGTCCCAGTCCATCAGTGGGGTGTGAGCAAAAGCTGAGGACAATTAAAAGTGGTAATCTGAGGTATTTCCAAGCTGGTCTTTCTGCAAAAAGACAGGAAAACAAATTTCCCTGATCTTGATCCAACCGGGCCAGAGCTGCCATCACAAAAGGCCCCCAGCTTGGTTTGAACACACAGAGTGATGAAAAACGCCCCAAACTCATAAAAACTCACCCAAGTTCCATCCCAAGTTGCTTCCCCCAGTATTTGAGGTCACCACATCCCTCTCCACCCCTGGGCGGCAATCCACTCTTCCCAGGACATTCCCTGATGTTCTTGACCGAGGTGATTCCTTCAGACATCACCCCAGCCCAAAAATAAAATTCAGAGGCCAGACTAGGTCTGGGATCTCTCAGCTGGGTCTGTCTCACCTTTTCCTGGAGGACTTGCATGGACCTGGAAAAGGTTTTTGGTATAGACCTCTGATGGTTGCACAGGATGGCCACGGCTCGGTTGGCTCGGTTGTAGGACAGGAGCTTTCCTGCAACGTTGTCTTCAGCTGGAAAGAAATGAAAGCATCCCTCTGTCTCCATTCCAGGAGTTGGGAAAAGCAGGGAATACAGCAGAAGGAAAGGTAAACAAGTTGCTGTTGCATTCTGTCTCCAGGGAGAGCAATAATGGTTGTAGAAGTTGGGGAAGGACAATTGAGCATCACAATCTGATGCTGTGACTCATCACTCATGCACACAAAGAGGCAAAAATAGTGCAACCAACCAGCAGCACAAAGAAAAGAGGGAAAAATATTCCCGTTTTGGCAATCAGTTAGTCAGAGCATCCCCGAGTTCACCGTTTCTCACTTACCAACACTCCCAACCTGCTGCTCGCCCCCATAAGTTACTCCCACCCTGCTATGCGGAGCATCACCTGCCCAGGTGGGACATGGGCAGTTTTAGGGATCCCAAAGCAACTGAAGGACATTCCTGAGCCCTTTGGTCCCAGTATGCAGCTGGTGACACCACAGGTGACACCACAACCACTGGAACTCACGGTTGGTGAGGGCCTTGAGCTGCTCCTGCAGGGTGATGGAGGCGTTGTAGGTCCTGAAGACTTTGGCCGTCAAACCATCCATGAGGTGCTGGAGGTGTTTGTTCAGGAACTTTGTCTGGAGGACGGAAAACAGGGAAAAAGTGTTGGGAAACTCACATCAAGAATTCTAGTGGCAGTACAAGGAGGAATGGCTTCCAGCTGACAAAAGGTTTGATGGGATATTGGGAAGGAATTCTTTCCTGGGAGGGTGGTGAGGCCCTGGAATGGAATTCCCAGAGAAGCTGTGGCGGCCCCATCCCTGGAATTGTTCAAGGCCAGGTTGGGCGGGGCTTGGAGCAACTTGGGACAGTGGAAGGTGTCCCTGTCCATGGCAGGGATTTGGAACTTGACAGCCTTTAGGGTCACTTCCTACCCAAACCATTCCATGATTCCATGAAAGAATAGAAGGAATAGAGCAAGCAGAAGCCGGGACAAATCGTTTTTTTTTCAGACCATCTTCTGCCCAAGCAACCAAAATTAGGCATTAAAAAAAAGAAATTAAGTTCTGCAGCTTGTAGAGCTACTTGTGGGGTCAGGTCATCATCTACCCAAAACTGGCCTAAAATTCCACCTGAATCCACAAAAAAATCTCTCTGGAAGTCAACAATTCCTGCGCATCTATGTCCAAGAGGACACACATTGGCACTTGGGCACATGGTTTAGTGGTGGACCTGGCAGTGCTGGGTTAACTCTTGGATTTGATGATCTGAGAGGTCTTTTCCAGCCTTAATGATTCCTGATCTCACATCCAATATCACAGCTCTGTTCTACAGAGAACACGGGGCTGCTCATGGATCACACATCCCATCCTGAGGAAGATGAGGGAGAAGGTTTTTCCAGGAGGGAGGGCAGCACATCCCTCCAGCAACCTCTCCCACTTCTGTGGAGCCCTGACGAGGTGCAAAAGCATCAAAAAGCTGAGGTCTGGTACCTCCAGGAATTTCCCAAATGTGGGCAAGCCCTTCCAAGGCTAAAAAAAGCCCAAGTGGATGAGCTGGAGGAGGGAAGGAGCAGGAATCCAGCTCCTCAGCAGGGACACAGGGAAGCAGAGATGCTCCAGTGCAGAAAGAGGCTGGAAAACATCAACAGGGCATTCAAACAGTGACCGTGGTGTCCCTGGAGAGCAGAGAGTTAAAACCAGGCAAAGGGATGATCACCAAAGGTGGGCAAGGGTGTCATGATTTGGCTTCTCCTCCCTCAGGGCCACCAGTGCTGTTTGAAAAGCTTCGAGGTGACAACTCACGGAGAGCTGGTCAAAGAGGTCATCGGTGGGGTCCTTGTTCTTCATGAACAGCTGCAGGTTCTTGAACACCTGAAGAGGAGGAAAGGACAGCCCTCGTCAGGGCCAAGGAACGAATTGTTCCCAGACATCTCCCTCATCTCTGCCTCCTCCTCTTTCAGATGGACTCTGATTCACCCTCATGTTGGCACATCCCACCAACCTTCTCAACTTCAAGGTGCCAATAGGTGTTTCCCTCCATCTTTCCCATCTCCGACATTCCAGTTTCCCCACAAACACCATTAAAATTTTCTTTCCCGTGGGCAAAGGAAAATAATTCAATATAAATGGAGATATCTCAAGTCCTGATGCCCACGAGCCAACCGAGGGTGCTCCAGCAAGAGGTGGGACTTCTTCCTCATGGTTCATGGGGTCGAACAACCTTGGAAGTTCTATCCCAAAATTTCTCCCATTCTCCAGGGCTAAAGCACAGGAGGCATGTTGGTAACAGGTTTTGGATGGAAATTTGGGACTGATAAACACTGAGGGAATCCAGATAACCAAGCACTTCCTCTATTCCTTCCCCACTCACCGGCTTCTCCACGGACACTTTGTTGTAGTAACGGATGGAGTCTTTCCCAAGGAAGTCAAACTCCACCACGTGCTCCTGCCCATCCAGCTGGGGATGCAGCTGGATGTGCTCCACGCGCAGGGAGCAGCAGCCGACCGTGTCCGCAGTCTCCCCTTCCTCCTTCTCATTCCCGGCTCGCAGGGCCAGCTGGAAGGAAACAGGGAGTCATCCATCCCATCCCACCTCAATTCCCCTTTCCCAGGTTGTTAAAGTGGATCAGGACTAGAGGAGATCAGATCATCTCCATCTATAAATTCATGGAATGATTTAGAAGGGACCTTCAAGATCACTTGGTTCCAACCCCCTGCCATGGGCAGGGATATCTTCCATTAGGGACAACTTTCATCTTCCACACCTCTGGAAATATTCAAATCCAGGCTGAATGGGTCTTGGAGCCACCTGGTCTAGTGGAAGGTGTCCCTGCTCATGGCAGGGGGTTGGAATGAGATGATCTTGAAGGTCCCATCCAACCAAACCATTCCAGGATTCCATAATCATCCCCAGATTCCTCATGTAGAGTCCGCCCGGGTGGTAGAACCAGCAAACACCAAAAACTACACAGTGGGATGGATCAGGGAAGTGAATTCCCAACTTCCACATGGATGGGGGACCTGGGGCGAGGCTGTGGATACCTTATCAATGAAGTAGAGGGCCACTGCTCTTTGCCGCGTCTTTATCTCCTTGGATTTCCAGTCTTTTCTGTACTGAGCCCGGATTTGGTGGACAACATCCTTAAGGCGCCGAGCTACCTCATATTTCTGCCAGTCCTTCTCCCCCTGGAATGGAAAACCAGGATATTTTCCACTCCATGCCCCGTCTTTATTCCACCCCTACCAGTCAAATCCTGCTCCGGAAACACCTCCAGCATCTAAATGCTGCTCAAATCTCATTGGTTTTTTGGGAAAAATCCATGAAGGGAATAAATTAGAGAACAGCTCATCCAGGGTTTCTTTGCCCTCTGGTGGCCATGCTGGATCTGGATCCTGGCCAAGTCAGGGTGTTCACCACCAGCCAGAGTACAGCACAGGCCAAGTGGTCAAACCACACAGGATTTGCTCAGTTCTGTCCACTTGGGCAGAGTTCCCACTTCCTTTGAGCTCAGGAATTAACCTTAAATCCCCTTTCTCTTCCCACAGAGTCCAACTCCCACCTCTTCCTACCCTCCCACTTCCTGGTATAAATGAACTCAACCCAACTCTGGTCCATATGATCTTCTCAGCCCCTTCCTGACTTCCAGCAGCCTTCCCTGGACACACATGAGGAGTGTGGCACTGGGATGACTCTGCCAGGAGCAACCCACCCCCTGGGATAGGTTTGATGCTTCACAATCATCTGTCCTTTCCCTCTCCCCACCTTCATTTCGTTTATCCCTTTTTTACAGAAGGGCCAAAAAGAGGAAGATTTTTGTTGATATTCCACATCCCACCTCTCCCAGATTTTTTCACCTGACCAAGGGCACCATTCCAACCTTCAGCTTGGAGCTGGGATTCAGCATGATGTACTTCAGGGTGTTCTGGATGTTCTCTGTCCACGAGGCCAGCCAGGTGACCGTGTTGTCAAAGCGCACCTCCTTCCACTTGTGACCTTCTGGGGGCTCAGGAATCTTGGAATCCCTGTGGGAAGAGCAGGATTAGAGCCCTCAGACCATGAAGAAAGAGGTTTTCAGTGAGCCAAGGATGGTCACCACACTGAGAAAACATGGAATCCACCCAAAACTGCTCCACAACATGGAATAGTTAAAGTTGGAAAAGTCCTCCAAGATTGAGTCCAATCATGAACCAGCACTGCCAGGACCACCAAACCATGTCCCCACGTGCCACATCTACACAGCTTTCACATCCCTGCAGGGCTGGTGACTCCACCACTGCCCTGGCAGCCTGTTCCAATGCTTGACAATCCTTTCTGGGGAGAAGTTTTCCCTAATATCCAACCTAAACCTTTCCTGGCACAACTTGAGGCCATTTCCACTTCTCTTATCATTTGTTATCACATAGAGACCAAGCCCCATCTGGATCCAACCTCCTGTTGTGGAGAGCAATAAAGATTCCCCCCTGAGCCTCTTTTTCTCCAGGCTGAGCCCCCTCAGCTGCTCCTGGTGCTCCAGACCCTTCCCACAATCAGGTGTTTACCATTTGGATGCTGGGAACAACAGGAGAACTTTCTGGACTGGTAGGGAATGTTTTGAATCAAGGTCTTCAAGTGGGTGGCTTAAGACCAGTCCAGCTCCCATAACTCAGAGGGAAAAACACTCTCAGGATATGGAAAACAGGGATTGTAGAAGATGGAAAAACCCCAGCTCTGGGCAGAGGAAGTGCCCAGTTCCCCCCCAATCCCAAAGGAAGCCCCAGGAGCTCAGCACTTCCAAGGACAACCCACCTGCTGCAGTTGATGGTGACATCTTCTGGCATGATCCTCTTCTTCAGCATCCCCATTTTGGGGTGCTCCCCACGGCCACGGAAGAGCCCTGGAGGCTCAGTTTTGAAGTTGGCAATCTTCTCCCGGTGCCCATCTAGGATGCAGTATCCATATTCCTCCTGGATCTTATCCGCCTCCTCCTTCAGCTTCTGAAACCAGGACACCACAGAAAAAATCAGGATGGATTGGAAGGTTTCTTTAACATTCCAACCAACAAGCCTGAGTGCCATCATTCCCTTAGCCAGGTCCACAATTCTCTGGATGGGGAAGGACTCCAAAACATCATCCAAGGATAACTGGCACCCTGCAAAGCCATGAAATGTGCAGGATCTGCTGATAAAATTCAGGAAGAGGGGGGTGATGGCCATGGAGACAGAGCTGGATTAAAGAAGTCCAAGCTCAGGGCATAACACCAGGAAAGATAACAAGGAAGAGCCAAAATTCCCAAAACTGGACCCAGAAACATGTCATAGGAACCAGTCCTCACCTGCTTTTCCTCCTTGGGAAGCGCTTTCCGGGCCTCATTTTTTTCCACAAAATATTTGTGGATCTCCCCGAAGTCGCACTTGTCCAGATCCTTGATTATCTCCTGCTCCTCTGAGGTCATTTCCTGGGAAAGAGATAAGAGGGGCTGGGAAAAGCCAGGAGGCAAAACTAATTCCACACAGAGCTTCTGCTTGGGCTTCTCTTTCCCAGAAAAAGGAATAGAGACCCACATCCCAATTCTTCGGAAAAAGCAGGGCCAGTTCCAGGGTGGAAGAACCTCACAAGGAAAAAAGTCCCCAAACACAACTGCAGGGACAGCACCAAAGGTATTCGGGAGGTGTAAACACTCCCTAGAATGAGTTCTGCTCTTTTTTGGGATCACAGGTCATTCCTTCGTTCCTTTGGTGTCCCAAACTGGTTTTGGAGCTGTTTCCAAGACCCTCCACCTGCTTCCGTCACTAAAACTCAGAGGAAGCACAGCAAACTCCAGCCCAAATCCACAAAAAAACACGGAAATCAATCAGGATTTAGAACTTCATCATTACAAATAAGGAACAAATCCCGCCCCATTCCCTCCATCCCACACCGCAGCCTGGGGATGAGGGGTTTCATGGGTATCAAGGAGCCATCCCAGGGAAGGTACCTTCCTCCAGTCATGGAAGAAGTTGTTCTGGAAGATCTCCTTGGTCGTGTACTCATGATCCAACATTTTGGCGTAGAAGGTGGCGATTTCCTCCGTGGCCAGGCTCAGCTTCAAGGGTTTCCCTGGGAAAAGAGAGGCAGGGACACCTTCCACTATCCCAGGCTGCTCCAAGCCCTGTCCAACCCGGAACACTTCCAGGGATGGGGCAGCCACAGCGTCTCTGGGTAGAATCTTGGATCATTTCTTAGATTCTCTAAGGATCTTAGATCATTTTTTGGAGGTGGCAAAGCCACCATCCCCTCCTGAACTCTTTGGCTGGAGAAACACAACAAAACCAAGGAATAGCTTGGCTCATCCTAGGAATTACTTGGAAATAGCTTTTTTTAAGGAAAAAGTGCCCTGCAGAGATCCAGGGAATAGCTGAATCCTACTTGAACCACTGGTTTTTGGGATTCCTGGACAGCAGGAAATGGAGGCTTGGAGCAGCCCCGTGACAACCCACACACACACCAGCTCATCCATGGGCCCTTCCTACTTGGGGTTGTTGCCTGCCCACAAATTTTTCCATCCAGGAACGGTGACTTTTTTAGGAAAAAAGTCAACATCAAAGATCCCAAAGTCCAAAGCAGCCAACCCAGATCCACAACACCAGAGGTCACAGAGAAGGTCCAAACCCTGTCAAGGCTCCTCCTCATGGAGCCAAAATCCCATGGATATCTCAGCGATGCCCTCTGGTGCTGCCAGGCACTTCCTTTTCCCAAACTGGGCTTTTTCCTACTGGAAAAAAAAAACCCATGGGAAGCCCCAGGGAACTGAGGATCACAAAGATCCCACGGGAATGTGATCCCGTTCCATCTCCAGCATCCCTTGGCTAACCCCCAATGTCCTTATTGCCCCGTCCCCTTGATCCATCAGAAATGAGTTCAGGGATGAACTGAGGGCAGGGAATGGGAGGAAATCCAGCAGGAATGGCAAGAAAACAAGGAGGCAGCAAAGGTCTGGATCTGCCCTGCCAGTGACACCCTGAGCTGCTCTAAGGTGACGCGAGGTGAGCCTGGGGACATCAGGAGCTTGGAGCAGCCCAGCCAAATCCTTGGATGTGTCAGTCACTGAGGCCATGGATCAGTAAAATCCCATTTTTCCAGCTTGTGGGAAAACACGGATGAGCTGACAGAACTCAAACCCAAAAATGCAGCTTAATGAGAAAAAACAACCATTGGGATCAGCTCCCCAAAAACCCCGTAACTCCAACCACGCGTAAGATCCTCCCGTGGCTTTTCCAATGGGATATTCCTCTTCCCTAAGGAGAGGACACCACCCCAAGCCCCATGTCCCACCACGGAGGTACCATCATAATAAAACTGCACATCCTCAGGCAGGGGCTCATAGGGGGGCACGAAGTAGGGCCCTCGGTGCTCCAGCTGCATCCATTTGATTCCATCTTCCTTCTTCTCCTCTTCCCACCTGGAACAGACACACAGGAATCCGTGAGAATATCCCGAATCTGGGATCTGGCGCCTCCTCCCAAGGTCGCACCGGGAAAATGCTCGGAGCAGTGACAGCTGGCACAAACTCCAGGTGAGATCCTGTTTTCTCTGCTGCTGCCTCAGTTTCCCTGTTCTTTGAAAGAAGGAAAACTGGAATGGAATCCAGGGAATCGAGGAGGCAAATGTTTGGTGTGGTGATGTGGAAGGATTCAGGGGGAGAGTGAAGGGATCCCAAAGGCCGCCTCGTTCCAACCCCTTTCCATAGGCAGGGACACCTTCCACTAAACCAGGTTGCTCCAGGCCCCATCCAATCCAAGGAATACTTCCAGGGACGGGGCAGCCACGGCTTCTCTGGGAAACCTGTGCTCCATGAATATTCATAACTTGGATTTTAACGCAAATAAGATCTTAAGGCATCTCCCTCCTGCCAGAGCAAACGGGATTTTAAAGTCACTGCAAGTTTTAACCGCGAAGATTTAAAAAGCAGCAACAAAAACTCCAATAAAATTAAATTTAAAAATTAAAGAAAAATAAAACTGTTGAAAGATCCAGCCGGAAAATCAGGTGCAGAACTTCAAAAGAGGAAAAAAAATCCAAAACACAGAAACCCTTAATCCCAGCACCTCGGGGGGGGGGGAAGCCAAGGATT
>VZTD01000361.1:226396-237980 GCA_013397725.1 Rhagologus leucostigma | reverse complement strand
AGGATTTCTGGGAAAACACAGCAAGATTCCACAGGGAGAAAGCAAAATTCCTGTTTCTCGCTCAGCAGTGCCCCGGAAGTTATTTATTATTTTTTTCCCTCCCCATGGGAAGCAGAGTGGAATAAATCCACGGGATCCAAAGGTTCGTTTTGCCATAAAAACAGAGGAAACAAAATATTCGAGGAAATTCAACAAGCTCCTGGAATTTGGGCTGAAAGCATCGAAGAAAGGCAGCGTCAGGATCATTTTGTGACCGCCTCTCTTCCCAAAATTCTGGGATGCCAAATCCCGGCAGAGCATTCCCCACACTCACCTTCCACAGCCCCCCGAGCCCATCCAGAGGCCAAGGGGGGTGACCCATGGGAATTTCCTCATCGGAAATGCCGTTCTGGATGGGTTTTTTGGGATGAAATTCCTACGTACCAGCCTCTCTCCTCCATGACGGGATCCAGCCATTCCAAACAACGCATTAATTAGGAAAAAAAAAAAAATATAAAATCCTACTTTTCACCCCAGCCTGGATCCTTCAAGAGCCGCCTCGAAGCTCCAGGTGTCCATGGATATCCCTGTCTGGGATAACAGCTCCTCCCAGATCAGGGTTTGCCACAGGCTCCCAAAAAAAACCATCCCAAAATTCCTCCTGTCCTATCCCAGCTCTTGGGGAGATCCGGGAGAGAGTGACACCAAGTGGTTAAAGCCGCATTTCCAAACATAACCCAGCGTCCAGCAGCCACATTCCACATTCTTTCCTATAAAATACCTGTCTGGATCATCCCAAAACTGCTGGAGAAGGAAGTGGGGAAGGAATTCAGCCCCTCGATAGAGGTGCTGCTGCCTGGGAAGATGTTTCATTACTATTATTATTAAAATATTATAATGATCTCCTTCCAATAATTATGAGCTTCTCTCCCTTCCCGGGATGGGCACCAGGAAAATCATTGGAGGAGAAATAAGTATTATAAATAGTTATAAAAACAACAATTAAAATAATTATGATACAAATCCTGCTGTGCGTTCAGGACCTTCCCTTATCCCTCACCCATTTCCAAGAGTGGCGAGTTCAAGGCTCAAGGAAATAGAGGAAAAGAGCCAAAAAATAGCAATTTTCACCGTTTTGTCCCACAAAATAAAATTAAAGTCCCAATCCCAGGATTAGAGCTGCCAAAGGCACGCTGGAATTTACCATTTCCATTTGTTTTCTGCCTCTTTTTCTTCCTCCTTCTGTTTTTTAGTCTTTTTATTGTTCTTTTCTTCCTCTTTGTTCTCTTCTCCTCCTTCCTTAGATTTCCTTTTCCCAGTTTTCCCCGGGGTTTCCTCCTCTTCACTCTTCTTCTCCTTCTCTTTTGTTTCCCCCTCCGGGTTTTTCTTCTTGTTTTTCCGCTTTTTCTCTTTCCCTGGCTCGTCTCCCTTCCCTTCATCCTCCTCCTCCTTCACCTCCTGCCCTATCCCTGCGTTCCCAATCTCTCCCAATCCTTCCTCCCCTTTCTCATCCACCTCTTCCTCCTCCTTTATTCCTTTTCCATCTCCACTTCCCTTTCCCACCCTCTCCTCCAGTTCACCTCCCACTCCTTCCTCTCCCTCCTCATCCTTCTCCATCTCTTGCTCCTCTTCCTGCATTTTTTCCTTCTTTATTTTCCTCTTCCCCACCTTTTCCACCCCCTTTGCTTTCCCCTTCCCCCATTTTTTATTCCCATCACCCCACCCCTGGCTGCTGTTGCTTCTCCGTCTTTTGGCTCTTCCCTGTCCCCCTTCCCAATTCCTGCCCTCATCCTCCTCAATGCCATCCATCAAATCCTCGAATTTCTCCTTCTTCCCTCTTTTTCTCTTCAATCCCTTTTCCTGCTTATTTTCCTCCTGTTTCCTCCCTCTTTTTCTCTTCAATCCCTTTTCCTGCTTGTTTTCCTCCGGTTTCTTCCCTCTTTTTCTTTTCGGGGCTTGGGAATCCTCTTCCTGCTGTGGGATAGGGGTATCCAGCTCCTTCTCCTCACTCTCCCTTATGGCTGTGAGCCCCAAATCCATCTCCAAAGGATCTCCAGAGGGGGATGCAACCCCAACCCCACCAGCAACACCTTCATTTGGAACCTGTGGGAAGCAGGAATAAGGGAAGAGGCGCTGGAAAAGGAGAGAGGTTATCCCAAATCCCAAGTGAATGGAGAAGATGTAGGATTAGGTCCAGGAGGTGACAACCCCCCCCCGGTTTTCCTACCCCAATTCCGTTCTGCGTCTCCAAGGGCTGCTCTCCCACGGCAGGTCCTGTTCTTTGGGATTTGTCCCGGGATCTACAACGACATCACAGCCAGTTCTCACCAGCAGCATTCCCCTTTTCCATCCCACATTCGGGAATCGCTCCCTCATTTCCCTCCAACCATGGCAGCACCGCAGACGGAGATCTCCCAAGGCAGCAGGGAATGGCCCCAAGCTGGATTTTATGGGATGAGGAAGCCCAAAGGAGCAGGACCACGAGGTCTCCAGACCCAGTGGGGAAGGCCCCAAGGAAATATTCCCAGAAAAACCTCAGGGGAAAAGCTTGGAAGATTTGGCAGCACCAGCAGCACAAAGGATGGGATCACATCGATCATGGACACACGGGAAAAGGAGACAGACAGGACACAACTCCTGGGACTGTGGGGATGATTCCAGCAGGGAATGGGAAGGGAAGGACAGGGAAGCAGCCTCATCAAGACAACAGGACAAGGAGTGTCCAGATCCATGATCTCCACCATCCGTATGGGTCAGGAATCCAGGAATGTTTCCCCGCTCAGCAGAGAGCTTGGGTGAATTTTTGGGAATTCTGTGGGATTTGCAACCATAAAGCACCAGCCTGCCCCTACAGTTTCTCCCAAGGCTTCTCCAAGCCGGGCAGGGAGTTGGGAGTCTTCAAGTTGTTCATATTCCATAAAAATCAAGGAAAATAAGAGGGAACAGCAGCACAGCCTAAACCAAGCTTATGTCTCTTAGACTGAGCCTACAACTCCATAGGCTGTATTTAGGTGAGATATTAGGAAAAAATACCCCACTGAAAGGGTGGTCAAGCACTGGAAGAGTCTGGAATCACCATCCCTGGAAGTATTCCAAAAACTTGGAGCTGTGATGCTTTGGGACATGGTTTAGTGGTGACCTTGGATGTTTTTTTCCAATCCTAAGGATTCCATGAGTTTAATGTTGAGGTGATGGTGTCCCTTTCCCATGGGGAAACCTGGGGCTTTTCCTTCTGGGTCATTGTCACCTCCCAACCAAATCCTCCGGCCCATCCTAGGTAAGCCTGGAGCTGAGCTCAAGCCGTGGGTCAGATCCATTCCCTGCTTTTCCCAACTCCTGGATCCCCCCAGCAGGAACTCTTTGGAAGCACAGCCAGCTGTCCTGACCCATCCCAAAAAAGAGTTGGAAACCCACTTTCCTCCTCCCAAGCAGGATAATGATGGCTCTTCCTGGACTTCCAAAGAGAGAAGAGCCACAATTCCTGGTTTTAGCCAAAATATCCCAAAATTTCTGCAACAGAAAGTGGGAATCTTGGCCCCTTTCCATAAATTAATTTAGGCTGATAATTAATTATCCAGCTGTGGGACATCAAAGTAACTGAGGAAAGCCTTTGAGCTGGCTTGGGACAGAAACAAGTTCCCAAAAAAACCCCAAAAAAAACCAGGAGCCGGATACTTTTTCCACACTGGAACACACGTTACACAATCCCCACTAAACTCCTTAGGGAAAATCATCCGGCAAAACACGCTCCCATTGGCAGGGAGCGGATCCATGACTCAGAAGGCAAAATCCCAGCACCTTTTGGGATCAGCTCCTTCCTCCAAAGGTTTTATTAGGGGGCCTCTCACTGGGAATTTTTTAAGAGGCAGAGAGGATTAGCCAGCTTCAGGAATTCTGCTTCCTATCTCTGCCAGGATCTAGAGGGAAAGAACGGCCTTTTCCCAGGATTTGGGAGGGTGGTTGCTCCCACCAGGACTTCCCCAAATTTATGTAGGAATGTGCACCTGAGAGATCACACCCTGCTGGCTGGGGAGGGTGGATGGGGCTGGAACTTCCCTCTCCACCCTCAAATCCCAGGACGGAGCCTCAAATTCCACTTGGGAGGCTTTTGGGAAGCTTTAAAGTCATGGAAAACACCAGGATGTGGAGACGCTCCGTGAAGGCACCAGCGATCCAGGAGGGAAAACCAGGATTGTGCAGCTCCAGAGGGAGAAGAAAAAGGACAAAATTCCAGTTCCCTGGGAGAAAAAACATCTGAAAAAATGACCCAACTCACCTGGAAGAGTCTTCCAGCCCCACTGGTGGCCCTTGGGAGAGGTTTGCTTTGGTCTCCTCCTGGAAAATATCAAGGATTTGGGAAAGGTTCCCTGGCACAGGTACCCCAAACCAGCACTTTTCCCTTCCTCAGCCACCTTGGCTGGAGTCCAGGAGCCCAAAATCCCAGGTTTTTCCAAGTTTGGAGGTTTTGTGGGGGTTAGGAAATCCCTATTTTCCTTCCATCAGCACAACAGAGGAATTTCATGGATAAATACAGGAAAACTCCCAGCCCTCACCAACCACCTGCTCACTGGAAGCGCTGCTGGGAGAGCAATCCAGGGAACAGAAGGGATGGGAGGGCTCCAAAAAAAAAAAAAAAGATGGATCAAATTCCAGGTGCTGGGAAGATGAAATCACCCTTGCAGCAGATGGCAAGAGGTAAAGAGAAGGTGGGGGGCAAAGCCATGGGGTGGGAAATACAATGAGGACGAGCAGAAAGCAAGGAAAAGGAAAAAAATATGGAAAACGGGGAAAGGATCTAAAAGAAAATGAGCTCAGAGGGGACACAAACACAACCTTAAAATCTGACTCTTGGAAGCCACCAGAAATCCTGAAGAAAAAGAAAAAAAAAATCAAAATATAGGAAAAATGGGGATAGGACTTAAAAGAAAATGAGCTCAGAGGAGACACAAACACAGCCCTAAAATGCGACCTGTGGAGGCCACCAGAAATCCTGGAGAAAAGAAAAAAAACCACATCAAAATATAGGGAAAGTGGGGACCTAGAAGAAAAGGAGCTCAGAGTGGACACGGTGCCCTAAATTCTGACTTATGGAGGCCATATCCTGAAGAAGAAGAAAAAAAATCAAAATATAGAGGAAATGGGGATAGGACCTGGAAGAAAATGAGCTTAGAGGGGACAAAAACAGATCCCTAAAAATGTGATCTCTGGAGGCCACCAGAAATCCTGGAGAAAGGAAAAAAAAAAACAACTAATATAGGGAAAATGGGGATAGGACCTGGAAGAAAACGAGCTCAGAGGGGAACACAAACACAGCCCTAAAATGTGACCCACGGAGGCCAACAGAAAACAAAAAAAATCAAAATATAGGGAAAACAGGGATAGGACCCAGAAGAAAATGAGCTCAGAGGGGACAAAAACAGATCCCTAAAAATGTGATCTCTGGAGGCCACCAGAAATTCTGGAGAAAGCGAAGAAAACATCAAAATATAGGGGAAATGGGGACCTAAAAGATAACAAGCTCAGAGGGGACACAGAGCCCTAAATTCTGATCCATGGAGGCCACCAGAAATCTGGAGAAAGGAAAAAAAAATATCAAAATATAGGGAAAACGGGGATAGGACCCAGAAGAAAATGAGCTCAGAGGGGACAAAAACAGATCCCTAAAAATGTGATCTCTGGAGGCCACCAGAAATTCTGGAGAAAGCGAAGAAAACATCAAAATATAGGGGAAATGGGGACCTAAAAGATAACAAGCTCAGAGGGGACACAGAGCCCTAAATTCTGATCCATGGAGGCCACCAGAAATCTGGAGAAAGGAAAAAAAAAAACAACTAATATAGGGAAAATGGGGATAGGACCTGGAAGAAAACGAGCTCAGAGGGGAACACAAACACATCCCTAAAATGTGACCCATGGAGGCCACCAGAAATCCTGGAGAAAGGAAAAAAAAATATCAAAATATAGGGAAAACAGGGACCTAAAAGATAACAAGCTCAGAGGGGACACAGAGCCCTAAATTCTGTCCCTTGGAGGCCACCAGAAATCCCACTCCACTGTTTTTACACTTGTTTTCCAAGCTGGAACCATCTTCTCCTGTTCCTGACCACACAAGGCATCCCAAAACTCATCCCAGCCTCATCCAGGGCTTGCCAAGCACTGAGGTTCTCACTCTAAATCCCGACTTCCCCAAGTTTCTCTTCCCAAGGCTTTCAAGGGAAGCCAAAACCACACAGGGATTTTTCCTGAAAGCTGGCTGGGTGAACTCATTAAGGGGAAAATAAAGCCCTGAGTTTAATTACAGGTTGGTTGTGTCCATATAAACTTTCATTCCCTGGGAACACGCCTGCTCTTGGATTCACAATCCTTCAGAAACCCCATCGGGAAATTCAGGAAGAGCCACGACCTTCCAAAGTCATTCCCGCCTGCAAATGCCTGATGGTTGTACCGGGAATACCAGGAACACCAGGACCACAGGCACCCCCGAGGGGTTTCAAGGCTGCTCCTTGAATTTGATCCATCCAGGAGAGTTTGGGGACATTTGGGATCCTGTTTGTGAGAGGGATGGGAAAAGGGAAAAAGGAAAAGCATCTCTACTGGATTTGCACACCAAGAGGACAAATTAATACGGGAAAAGCAAAATACTGTGGGAATTTGCTGGGATTTAGGCTCTCCACCACCAGACAAGATTCATGGAATGGTTTGGGTTGGAAAGGACCTTAAGGATCATCTCGTTCCACCCCCATCTTCCACTAGACCAGGTTGCTCCAAGCCCCATCCAACCTGGCGCTGGACAATTCCAAGGAATGAGGCGTGAACAAGGAAAGCAGTGAAGACCAAATTCCTGAGGAAGGGATTCCCAATCCCAAGCTCCTGCTTAGGAAGTGAGAGTCACCCACACCCTGGTGCTCCCCACTGGTGCCAGTTTGGGCCAACACCAAAATGTGGTGGATTCAACCCCAAAACCAGGAGATTTATTCCTTAATTTAATTCCAGATGCTCAAAAACCCCTTTTAGGGGCTTGCACCAAACACCAGGACCTCACCCTCCCAGCTCCCTTGGGAACAAACCATGGGAATGCTCCCAAATCCTTCAGCACGGCGACCACCACGTACCAACCCCGATGCAGCTCCCTCCTCGGCTTGGATCCCGTTCCAGAGGCCTTTCCCATCTGCAGCCTCCTGCTTCAGGGAGCTTCTTGGCCAGAAAGGGGACAGAAAAGGGACAGACATTTTTTTAGGATCGTGGAATGGTTTGGGTTGGAAGGGATCATGCCGCTCCAAGCTGCTTCCATGGGCAGGGACACCCTCCCACTATCCCAGGTTTTTCCAAGTTCCATCCAACCCGGCCTTGGACAATTCCAGGGATGGGGTAGTCACAGCTTCTCTGGAAAACCTCTGCCAGGGCCTCACCACCCTCCCAGGGAAGAGCTCCTTCCCAAAATCCAACCTAAACCTTCCCTCCTTCAGCTTTTCCCATCACTCCATGCCCTTTATTTTTCCCCTACTAAAAACTCCTTTTGATAATCAAAGCACCACAAGGAAAGCAGGGCTGGACGTGGCATTCCCACACACAATTCTGGGATAACCCAGACGGAAAAGCCCAGCCCTGCAGATCCCATCCCCAATCCAAGGATTTACCTGCTGATGATGTTCTCCTGCAGCGGCTTTTCCTTGACTTTTGATGGTTTCTTCTGCTTCCCTTTTGCCATGGGAGGCTTTGCACCAGGACAAAGGAGAAGGAAGTTCATGCCCTGGGTTTGATTCCCACAAAATCTTTGGGATAATTATAAGGGTCACCACAATGCACATGGGGGGGTTGGTACCTTCACTGGGCATTCCAGCTCCTTCTTTTTCTTCTTCTTCACCGGGAGCGTCTTTGGCTTGTCCTGCCCCTTTTCCGACTCCTTCTTTCGCTTCCTGGGACAAGGAAAAATTGATCCCACTGATCATTGTCTCAGTGGTGACAATAAACCACAGCAAGATGCCATAATTCCTAATCCTTATGCCCAGCAACACCAAAAACGGCTTCCCGAAAGGAATTTTGGAGGAATTTCTCTGCTTGAGCGCTGAAATTCCCAGAAAAAACCAGTGGGATAAAGCTGGAGGCCCCCAAAATTCCCTGCTGTGCCCCACAGCACCCACCTGCTGCTGCTCTTCACCCCACTGGGTTTTGATGCCCCCATGGCTCCGTCATACACAGTTTCTTGGGAATGTTATGGCAGAGGATCCAAGGATGGTCACTGGAACAAGACAGAAACAGCACAGGGTTGGTGACACCCCAGTTTTGCTCTCCAGGGAAACCCAAACATCCCAATCCCAAAGCTTGGATTCCACAGGGTCAAGCTCAGCTTTAACAAGGACCCAAGCTGAGAAAACAAAACAAGGAAAATCCTTGAGCTCAGTCCATGAACTGCTGCTGGAGGTGGTAAAATAAAAGGAAATAAAAGGAAAGAAGAGGAAATTCCCCAAAATTGTTCAGGAATTCACGGCTTCCACCACCATAATTAATAATAAATAAGCACAGCAGAGAAAGGGGGTAAACTGAGATATTGAGTCCCCACCACCACCTCTCCCCTCTCCTGTTCCCATGGCTGGAGCAGCCAGATTCTCCCAAATCCCTGCTTTCCCTAAAGATTCAAGGGGATGCAAGAAATACAGATCACATTCCTGGTCCTTATCCACGAAAAACCTCCACATTGAGGAAAATAACAGGATTTCTGAAGGAGAGAAGTGAAAACCAGTATAAAAACCTCCCGAAAACTTTTCTGGGACTAGAAAACACTTGGAAAAATCCCGCATTTTGCCAGGCTTTGCTGTGCCAGCAGCACTTGGAGCTGCAGTTGGGATGAAGCGCAGTCGGCACAGGAGAACATCCCTAATCCCAGCCAGCCTGGAGAAGACCTCACTCCTCACCCAGCTGCTTCCCTGAGGGAATTCCCCTTTCTCCCAGGAAACTTCTTTAAAGCCTCCCTCAGCCTGATTGGAGGCTCCCACCCCAAGATGCATCCTGGGAAATGAAGTTTTAACCCAAAAGCTGAATTTTGGGAATGCCTCTCAACAGCAGCTCCTCAGCAAGGAGGCCTGGGAAGCAGGGAAATACTTTGGACCGCTCAGGTGGGGAATGGGGTCAAAAAAATATGGATTTAAAAATAGCTTGGAAAAACCTACTCGGCAGGAGATAGTTCCTCTTTAATTGCACCATGAAATGAATCCCCAAATCCATCTTTTCTCAGCTGCTTCTCATCCACCAGAGCTCCGTGGCTGGAGTTGGAGGAGTCTGGGAAGCAAAGCCCAGATCCCAGTGGATCCTACTGCCCATAACCCTCATCCTGAAACCCACCCTAGTCCTCTCCAGCCTTTTTCATGGGATGAGCCCATTGCTTCCACCTGCCCCCGATGTCATCAGGAACCTCATCCCAGCTGAGCCTCATCCATCCCAAACCGGGTGCAAGGAGCACACCTGGGAAGGGGATGGGGAATAGGGACAATGGGTAAAAAGCCTTCCCCAAACTGGGGGAGAAAAGAAGGATCCAGGGAGACCTCAGAGCCCCTTCCAGTGCCTAAAGGGGCTCCAGGAAAGCTGGAGAGGGATTTTGGATAAGGGATGGAGGGACAGGACACAGGGAATGGCTTTAAACAGGAATAGGGTAAGATTAGATGGGATATTGGGAAGGAATTCTTCCCTGTGAGGGTGGTGAGGGGCTGGAATGGAATTCCCAGAGAAGCTGTGGCTGCCCCATCCCTGGAAGTGTCCAAGGCCCTGGATCAACCTGGTCTTGCGGAAGATCTCCCTGCCCCCTGTACTGGACGACCTTTCAAGCCCGTTCCAACCTG
Organism: Rhagologus leucostigma; assembly: GCA_013397725.1. NCBI lineage: Eukaryota > Metazoa > Chordata > Aves > Passeriformes > Rhagologus > Rhagologus leucostigma. Next base: position 228,168 of record VZTD01000361.1, on the reverse strand, counting down.
AACCATCCCATAATGCCAGGAAAACGCTGGGATTTGGGTCAATAACAGGCATTGCTCCGTGTGGAATGCCCAGCCGGGACGAGTAGTGGGGGGCCCCGCGTTCCCCAGGGAAGGTCCCGCCCGGTTCCGCGGCCGGGAGCGGAAACCCCCGGAGGAAGGGCTGGCTCTGGGAAAGCCTCTTTGATCCCAGTTGCGCCATCCAGGGAAAAACACATCCAAGCCACCTTTCTGGCTGGATGAGTAGAAGTTGTCCAGGGATGGGAGCCAGCCCCGGGGAAGGGAGCAGGGAAGGACAACTTCAAGCCGGGGCTTGTTCGCCCTTGGCCGCCTCCTTCCAAGGACAGCTTGGATTTGAATTCCTCCCGTTTTCCCTGGGTTCCGTAGGATTTATTCAGTTTGGTGGAGGTTTCTCCTGAGTTTTCCGTGTCCGCGATGGAAAGAGATGGGTTTTGCAGGGAGTTGGGAAAAAAACCTGTCCTAGCCTGGAGCAGCTCCAGTTTGCTCCTCAATCCCTCCCAAGCATAACCTGGGATAAATCCCTTAAAGATTAAGCTGAGTTTTGTGTATTTTTATGGATTTTCCCTTCACAGGTGTTCTTTGCAATGGGGGAATGGGAATGGGAATGGGATGGCTCCATCCGGAGCTCTGCTTGGGAAAAGTGGAGGACAAAGTGGGTTTGGCTCATCCTTAGGGAAAACCAGACTGGAAGGGGATCCCTGCACTGTTTGGTGACACCACAGCAGCTGTTGGGGGATGTATCCATGAAAATATTCCATCTTAATCAGCAATCCCTCCTCCCTAGTCCAGCTGTTCCTTTTGGATTGGGAAATCCAGGAGGGAGAGAAGCCTTTCCCTGGGACCACACAATCCTTGAGGCCCTGGTGAGAAAAAATGACTGGGAAAGGTGGAACTGGTTTAATAAACGCGGTTATAAAACGAATCCACACCCTGTAAAATATTTAATGTATCCTGGGCTAACATTTTCCACTCAATAAAAAGCTGGATCTGCATGGATTTCCTTGTGCTAGGAATGGGATTTATCACTCATTAATTTCACTGTGACCCAGGTAAAGACTGAGGGACCTTCTTGTGATCGGTGACAAAGGTTCAGAGCGGGAATATGGGGCAGGATTTGCCTGGAAAAGGGGAAAAAAGTGGATTTGATTTTATTCCTTCAATAATTTTTTATTGTATTTGATATTAAATTACAGTTTATACAGGAGCATCATCCAGCGGCTACAACAGGGCAAGGGCACAGCAGCCCAGATGTTGAGGAGAGGAGGGGGGAAGGTGGGTGCAGGGATTGTAGGGGCAGAACGAGGGAGGGACCACCCAGATGTGGCCAGGGGGGTAAGGGAGAACACCTGGTTAGAAGTTGAGTCGCCCAGATGTGGCTGGCATGGGAGGGGGGGGGAACTCCTGGTTGGAGGTGAGGGTCATCCAGATGTGGCCGGGACGGAGAATGTGCCCCGATATTTTAGCTGGAATCATCCAGATGTGTCCGGACTGGGATAGGAGCCCCCCCCCAGATGTGCCGCGGGGAGGGGGGGAGGCCCCCCCCGAGTCCAGCTGTTCCTGTGGGCGGGGCTTAGAGCCCCGCCCCTCGCGTGACGTCACGCGCGTTCTAATTCCCACCGTCGCCACGGGCAACGGCCCCTCCGCTCCTCCCCCCCGCCGCCTCTCCCAATTCGGCGCTTCTATTGGGCAGCAATCCTGTCAATCCACGCCGTCCCGCTCTCCTATTGGCCCTCCAGCGGTTCAGCCCCGCCCCG
>VZTD01000361.1:193423-217442 GCA_013397725.1 Rhagologus leucostigma | reverse complement strand
GCGTAGGGAGACAACAGAATGGGTGGATTTTCCCCAGGACAAATCCAGAAGTGGCAATTCCGGATCAAACTTCCCTGTATTTGCTCATGGGTGTTTCACACCCAAGATTTGTGCAGCTATTGGGGCGTTTTCCTCAAATCCCACTTCTTTTCCAGAATACTTGGGTTCCCGTGCTTCCAGCTTGTTCCTTTCATCGAATTCATGGATCATGGTAAAGCATTAATCCCACAGATTTATGGACCAGCTGGAGTCACTCTGATTCCTCAGTCTCCAAGGTGCCGATTAGGAGCTCCAATCTTTCCCTTAAATGAAAATCCCAGTGTTAATCCCGGACCCTTTTCCAAAGGAAGCAGCGCTCGGTGGACTTCAAATATGAGGAATTAATTTTAAGGAAGCCGAAGTCCATGGAAATGCGAAATTTTCCGTTTCCTCCTTGCAAGGTCCCACCGGAGTGGTGATCAAGCATTCCACTGGAATTATGGAATGGTTTGTGTTGGAAAGGACATTACAGATCATCTCATTCCATGGGTAGGGACACGTCCCACTATCCCAGGCTGCTCCAAGCCCCGTCCAGCCTGGCCTGGAATGCTTCCATGGGCATCCACAACTTCTCTGGGAAACTTGTGCCAGGGCAGGGGTCGCAATGAGATGATCCTTAAAGTCCCTTCCAACCCAAACCATTCCATTATTTTGGGATCTTCCCGTGCTTTGCAGGCTCAGAACTTCCCACCCTCTTAAACTTCCCAACCCTGTGCCTTCCCAACCAGGGATTTTTTTTATCCAGGGATCTTTCAGAGGCTCATTCCATCCCTCTGAATCTTCCCTTGCGCAGTGGGAATCATCCCCATTTCGGCAGAGCTTTTATGGCCCTGGATTTGGGGACACTCCTCAATGGCAGCCGCCATTCCCTGGGACATCCCATAATAACCCTGTAAGCCAGAGGGAAATTTGCTGGCTGCTGTTTCCTGGAGTTGGGAATTCAGCGCGTTCTCCCTGTCTGCAGAAATTCCGAGCCGAAGCCGTGGGAAGGATGGAATCAATTTAGCGCTTTGTGCCTCTCATTCCTGCATCCCCGTGAACTCCTGACTCCCTGTGCTCCGTATCCCGGAGACAGCCTTGGGATCACATCTGTTCCCGAGCTTTGGGGTCATGTCGAGCTCATCTCCAGCCTCCCTGGATCTTGGCTCGTGCCCAGAGCCCGGAAAGGGGATGTGGAATTCCGGTTCATGGCTGCGTTTGGGAAGGGCTCAGGGGAAGAAATTCCTGCTGGCAGCGCATGGGGATTGGGGCATAAAATGGTTATTCCAAGGGCAGTGGGAGGTCGGGGGGGTGAGAAACTCGAGGTGACCTGGCTGTGCGTGCTCACATCCCAGAAATTCCAGGTGTCCTGGGCTCATCCCACGGCGTGGGCAGCAGGAAAAGGGGAATTCTGCCCCTCAGCCCTGCTCAGGTGAGACCCCACCTGGAATCCTGCATCCAGCTTTGGGGTGTGGAGCATGTGGAGCTGCTGGAGCCATTCCAGAGGAGGCCACAGAGACTCTCTGAGGGCTGGAGCCCCTCTGCTCCGGAGCCAGGCTGGGAGAGCTGGGAATGTCCAGCCTGGAGAACACTCTGTGAAGACCTTGGAGCCCCTTCCAGTGCCTAAAGGTGCTCCAGGAGAGCTGGAGAGGGACTTTGGAAAAGGAATGGAGTGCCAGGATGAGAGGGAATGGCTTTAAAGTGGAATAGGGTAAGATTAGATGGGATATTGGGAAGGAATTATTCCCTGTGAGGGTGGTGAGGGACTGGAATGGAATCCCCAGAGAAGCTGTGGCTGCCCCATCCCTGGAAGTGTCCAAGGCCAGGCTGGAGCAGCCTGGGATAGTGGAAGGTGTCCCAGCCCATGGCAGGGTTTGGAATTCCATGATCTTTAAACTCCCTTCAAACCTAAGCCATTCCATGACCCTGGGCTCTGAAAGTGCACAATTCATGGAACGGATGGATTTTTTGAATCCCAAAACGTGGATTTGGGATGAGATCCTGCCCTTGTCTCTCAGCAGGGCTGTGACCCCTTTGCCCAGACCCAGCGCAGCAAACTCCAGCACCGCCGGGCCCGGATCAACCAACAGATCAACAAGGAGATGAGGATGAGAGCGGGAGCAGAAAACCTCTTCCGGTGAGTCCCGATCCCCGGAGCGTCCCCCGGCTCTGGAATTTGGTTGGAGACGGGAATACAGAGTCTTGATATCCAAGATTCAGCTGGTGGAAGTTTGTTGAAAAGCAGGGTGGGAGCAGATGGGACAATGGGAATGAATTTGTGGCTGAGGTTGGGCTCGGAATGCAGAGCTCTGGCCTGAAAACCCAGCGGTGGATCCAGTGAGTGTGGAGCTGTTGGTGAGTCCAGATGTTCCAAGGGCTGGAGCCCCTCTGCTCTGGAGCCAGGCTGGGAGAGCTGGGAATGTCCAGCCTGGAGAAGGGAAGGCTCCAGAGAGACCTCAGAGCCCCTTCCAGTGCCTAAAGGGGCTCCAGGAGAGCTGGAGAGGGACTTGGGACAAGGGATGGAGGGACAGGACACAGGGAATGGCTTCCCACTGCCGGAGGGCAGGGATGGATGGGATTTGGGAAGGAATTCTTGGCTGTGAGGGTGATGAGGCCCTGGAATGGAATTCCCAGAGAAGCTGTGGCTGCCCCATCCCAGGAAGTGTTGAAGTCCAGGTTGGATGGGGCTTGGAGCAACCTGGAATAGGGAAAGATATCCCTGCCCATGGCAGAGGGTGGAACTGGAGGTTCCTGAAGATCCAACCCAAGCCATTCCATGAAATCCAGCTTTCGAATCATAAATAGGTCAGAAAAACCCTTTAGGATTGAGTCCAACCATTCCCCCAGCACTGCCAAGGCCACCACTTGTCCCCAAGTGCCACATCCACACGGATTTTATCCCACGGGTGACATTTTTTAGCATCTCTTGTGTTTATTTCATTTTTCCTTAATATTTTGGAGCACATTCCAGGCTGGGCAGGTCTTTAATATAAAAAATTCCATAAATCTGCCTTAAAATACAATTTTTTGGGGGAATATTTTTCCAGTTTTCTGATTGTTTTTATCCCAAATAAAATTAACTTTCCACTCCTGAAGTGGAATGGTTTAACACCAACAGAGTGTTCCTGTTGCACCTGGAAGAAGGGGAACAATGGTTGATCCCTAAAAAAAATAATGGTGTTTTCCTGGGGGATGAGGACATCCCACTGCTCCATCCATGCTGCTCTGCCTCATTTAATTAAGGAAAAAAAAGCCATGGAATCCCAACTTCTGCTTCTCCTCTGTGTTATAATAAAAAAAAATTAAAAAAAAAACAACAGAGGGAAGTGTGCTGGCTCAGCAGAAATCAGCCTGGTTTTGGTTGGAATTTGAGCTGTGGGAAGGGGGAGTAAGGAAAAACGGGATGCAAAACACGTCTTAATTATCAGGGAAATGCACTGAGGGGGGGCTCCTTTTTCTTCTGGCTCAGCAATTTGGGTGTCCTTTGGAGCAGCCACTTTCCCTCCCTCCCTGCCTCCCACAGAACCAGCCAAGTAATAAAGTTGATTTCTCGGCATTCCGGTGCTCCAAACTTATGAAACTTGGGAAATCTGCGGGGAGGGGGAGGAAAAAAGAAGGAATAATCAAGCCTGAAATTAAAGGTTGAGGAGGAAGGGGGATTATGTGGCAAGTCTAAAGGTTATTGCTTCAAAATTAAAGATTTGTGTTGCGTGGATGAAATTCCTTTGGATCTTTAGCTGATGGAAAAAAAGCTGTGGATTGTCCAGCCTGGAGCAGTGTGGAGCTGAATTTGCTGGGATTTTTGCCTCTGAACTTAAAAACAAACTACCCCAATGCTTGGAAAAAATGATCCTGTTCAGCCTTTCCATGTCTTTTCCTGGAAAAGTTGGCAGGAACAGGGTGTTGGGAAAAAAAAAGATCCATGTGGTGGAAAAATCCGTTATTTGTTTGCTGGGTAAATAAATGGGAAGAGCCAGAGGACACCTTTTCCTTCCTTGTTCAAAGAATGGGATTGAGTGGAGGAATGGGAGAGAGAAAAATTTCTGGGTTTTTGGAAAGAAAGAAAATAAATCACAAAATAAATCCCAGAAATTCCCCATGTCCTGGGCTCATCCCGCAGCATAGGCAGCAGGAGAGGGGGGAATTCTCCCCCTCTGCCCTGCTCAGGTGAGATCCCACCTGGAATTCTGCATCCAGCTCTGGGGTCCAACAGCAGAAGGATGTGGAGCTGCTGGAGCAGATCCAGAGGAGGCCACGGAGCTGCTCCAAGGGCTGAAGCCCCTCTGCTCTGGAGCCAGGCTGGGAGAGCTGGGAATGTCCAGCCTGGAGAAGGGAAGGCTCCAGGGAGACCTCAGAGCCCCTTCCAGGGCCTAAAGGGGCTCCAGGAGAGCTGGAGAGGGACTGGGGACAAGGGATGGAGGAACAGGACACAAGGAAAGGCTTCCCACTGCCAGAGGGCAGGGTTAGATGGGATATTGGGAAGGAATTCTCGGCTGTGAGGGTGGTGAGGCAATGGAATGGAATTCCCAGAGAAACTGTGGCTGCCCCATCCCTGGAAGTGTCCAAGGCCAGGTTGGATGGGGCTTGGAGCAACCTGGGATAGTGGAAGGTGTCCCTGCCCGTGGTAGTGGGGTGGAATTCCATGGTTTTGAAGGTGCTTTCCAACCCAACCCATTCCAGGATTATTTTCTGCACGTGGCACTCGCAAGTACCCCAGGAAAACAGGAAAACCTTTACCTGGGGATGGAATCCTGGCAAAATCACAGAGCAGATCCTCCTGGAAACTGTGCCAAGACACCTGGAAAATAATCAGGTGCCTGCTGAGAGCCAAAGAAGTTGTTGGCAGCTGGGAGCAAGGAGGGAAAACTCTCCTTAATCCATATGGGATGAAAATTGGACTGACAGTGTCCTGGAGGTGTTGGGATGTATGGGGGGGAAAAATAGGAATTAAATCCTGGTCTATAGGGATTAAATACTGGTTTATGTGGAAAGATGTGGTGGTGCTGCCTGGGAAATTGCAGGAATGCCGAAGGATTTTTTCAATGGAAGCAGCCACAGGGACCTTTGGACATGCTGTGGTTTGGTTTTGTTTGTTTTGAATAAAAAAATTCCTTGCTCTTGGAAAATCTCAGCGAAGTGGAGGCAGGAGGAGACTCTAAACCACCAGATTTTCAAAGGAAAACCTTGGAGCTCCTCCTCCTGCCCTGAACCAGGGCAGGGCAGGACCCAGAAGGATTCAGTGCATTAAAAAATCCACGTGAAAGGCCATACTCTGGAAAAGCTGGAGGGGAAGCAGTTTCCATGTGTTGTTTTCCCTGGATCCCAGCGTGGCTCAGCAGCCAGAGCCCCTTTCAGCTCTGGGTTATCTCTCCCTGCTTTCCTTCGGAGCAGATAAGCAGGGAATAATCAGCCTGGGAGCTTGTCCTGCTGGGAACAGCTGGAATCAATCCCTGGTGTTTACAGCTCCTGCCAGGAGCAGGGAAGGGAGGGCGGGAGCTCAGCAAATCCCTTCTCTTCCACAGGGGTTCTTTGTGCCCAAAAATGAGTTTTTCCTCCTCAAATCCCACCGTTTATTTGGGACGGGGGAGCACCTGGAGTGGTCACAGCCCAAACTGAAGCTGTGCTGGAGGTGGGAGCGGGAATGGGCAAGGGGAAGGCAGCTCTGGAGCAGAAATTCCTGGATGCAGCACTGGGATGAGTTTTGCCTGGGCTCAGCCTCTACCTGGATGTTCTGACTTCCCTAATCCTGAAAGGCTGGGAGAGATGGGAATGTCCAGCCTGGAGAAGGGAAGGCTCCAGGGAGACCTCAGAGCCCCTTCCAGTGCCTAAAGGGGCTCCAGGAGAGCTGGAGAGGGACTTGGGACAAGGGATGGAGGGTCAGGACACAGGGAATGGCTTCCCAGTGCCAGAGGGCAGGGATGGATGGGATATTGGGAAGGAATTCTCGGCTGTGAGAGTGGGGAGGCCCTGGAATGGAATTCCCAGAGAAACTGTGGCTGCCCCATCCCTGGAAATGTTCCAGTCCAGGTTGGATGAGGCTTGGAGCAACCTGGGATAGTGGAAGGTGTCCCATGGAAGGAGTTGGAATGGGACGACCCTCAGAGGTCCTTTCCCACCCAAACCTTTCCGTCATCAGCTGGAGCACCAGAGGCACAATCCTGTGGGAATGTTGGGCTGGAAGCACGTGGATTGCACCGCTGGATAACTCGGTCTGGAGCGGAAAAATAAATTTGTGGATGAAAAGAGGGAATTTTGATCCATTGGTTTCTTGCAGGGCCACCAGCAACCACAAGGTGAAGGAAACGGTGGCTCTGGAGCTGAGCTACGTCAACTCCAACCTTCAGCTCCTGAAGGAAGAGCTGGAAGAGCTCAACAGCAGCGTGGACGTGTATCAGAACGACAGGTGGGTCTGGGAAGAACAGCGTGTTCCCTTGGGATTTCATTTTTCCTGCTGTTACGGAATTTTTCTGGGAGCAAGGCTCCTCTCGCCTTGTCCGCCCTGCTCTGTCCCGTGGCCGAGGGCTGGGATGGCCTTCAGAGGTTCCCTTCCAACCCGAACCTTTCCACTGTCAGGGACCATGAGGTGGTGGCTGGGGAGGATTTGGGCATGGGCCAGAATTCCTGGAAAGTTTTCGTCCTGGGAATGTCAGTGTTTTCCTTCTAGAGCTGCAAGGAGAGAAAAATCAGCTTTTCCTAGAGGATACTGGGATGTTTTGGGATGGATGGAGCATCCTTTGGACCCTGATGTCCCAAAGCAGGAGGAATAGGGAAGAAAGAACCATTTTCCTTTTCACTGTCTCCCTTTCCTGAGAATCCCACCAGAGCTCTTCCCAGCGGGATATTTTGGTGGTGGGAATCGCCATCCCTGGGAGTGTCCAAGGAATGACTGGATGTGGCACTCAGTGCTCTGGGCTGGGTGGGATCGGTCACAGGTTGGGCTCGATGATCTTGGAGGTCTTTTCCAGCCTAAACGATTCTGGGATTACGGAATTTTTTCCTCTTTTTTTCTTCCTGAGGTGGATGGTGTTGGATGGCAACATGAGGTGTTGTGTGCGTGACGTGGCGATGGGATGGGATGGGATGGGATGGGATGGGATGGGATGGGATGGGATGGGACGGAATGGGATCCAGAGGGACCTGGATAAGCTCCAGATAAACCTCAAAGGGTTCAACAAAGCCAAGTGCAACATTCTGCACCTGGGTCGGGGCAATTCCAAGCACAAATCCAGGCTGGGGGGTGAATGGATGGAGAGCAGCCCCAAGGAGAAGGATTTTGGGGTGTTGGGGGATGAAAAACTGGAAATGCCTCATCCATGTGCGCTCACAACCCAGAAATCCCCAATATCCTGGGCTCATCCCACAGCGTGGGCGGAGGGAAAATGGGGATTCTGCCCCTCTGCCCCGCTCAGGTGAGATCCCACCTGGAATTCTGCCTCCAGCTCTGGGGTCCAACAGCAGAAGGACGTGGAGCTGCTGGAGCAAGTCCAGAGGCGGCCACAGAGTTGCTCCAAGGGCTGGAGCCCCTCTGCTCTGGAGCCAGGCTGGGAGAGCTGGGAATGTCCAGCCTGGAGAAGGGAAGGATCCAGGGAGAGCTGAGAGCCTCTCCCAGTGCCTAAAGGGGCTCCAGGAGAGCTGGAGAGGGACTTGGGACAAGGGATGGAGGGACAGGACAATGGGGGAATGGCTTTAAAGTGGAATAGGGCAGGGATAGATGGGATACTGGGAAGGAATTCTTGGCTGTGAGGGTGGTGAGGCCCTGGCACAGGTTGCCCAGAGAAGCTGTGGCTGCCCCATCCCAGGAAGTGTCCAAGGCCAGGTTGGACAGGGCTTGGAGCAACGTGGGATAGTGGAAGGTGTCCCTGCACGTGGCACAGGGTGGAACTGGATGATCTTTAAAGCCCCTTCCAACCCAAACCGTTCCATGATTCCACGTTTCTGTGTCCATGCACGTCCTTTTCCAGGCACATTCCTTATCACGGATGCTCAGTTTTCCCAATTTGCCACTTGCTTGCCCTGGTTTGAAAAGAAATCAGGAGCAGCAACAACAACAACCCCAAACCCTGCCCAGGCCAAACAAAAACCCCTTTGTTTGTTCCAGGCATTGGATTCCAGTGGAATTCTCGTTAGGGAATGAGCAGTAATGGCTTTCTGCAGTAATTATAGCTCCTGGAGCTGTTTGTTCCAAGAAAAACGTGGGTGCAAATTCCCTGCCCTGCTCTCCTAGTTTTCGTAACTTCCTTTGCCTCTTTTCCTCCCCAATTAATGATTCATTAACGAGTTATCAGCAATTTTTGGGGATAATGAGAGGGGGCTGTTGGGTTGGTGAGGGCTTGATCCTACCTTGCCCACCCAGCATCCAGGATTCCTCTGAAAAGCGAGAGCTGGAAAAATAAGATGATTTCAGGGGTTTTTTTGTACCTCTCCTCTTGTGCTGCCATTCCCAAATCTTTTTGGGAAGAGCGTTTTTCCATGTGGAGTCTCTTAATAGGAACAGCACAAGCCCAGGGCAAGGAGCTGCTTCCTTTTAATCTCCAACCCACAGGATCCATCCGAGGTTTTTAATCCAGCTACCAAACAGGTTCTTGTCTTCTTCCAGTGAATCCATCAGCGTTCCCATGATCCCTCTGGGACTCAAGGAGACCAAGGAGCTGGATTTGCTGGTACCACTCAAGGTGAGCATTGGGGTTTCATTGATCGATGCTGAAGCAGCTGAAATTCATTTTCCAGCTTGGAACAGCTGCCAGAAAATAAATTCATGGAGAGCAACTGGGCTTAAAACATGGGAAAGTGGGAGATGAAGGTCTGGAGATGCTGGAAAGCAAGATCTGGGAAGGGAGGAGATGGTTTTCCCTAGTGGAGGTTTCCTTGTGGGCGGAAGTGGTAAATTCTTAAATTCTTACACAGAATTGCCAGAAATCTCCGTATAAATCATAAAAATCAGGATTTTCTCCTGTTTCCCAATTCAGGATTTCATCAGCGAACACTACGGAGAGGAGAGTGTCCTGTTTGAAAAGGAAATCAAGGAATTTATGGAGCTGCGACAGGTTGGTGTCCCTTGGCTTCCAAAGTTTGGCTGGTCCGGGATCACTCCTTGGAGATGCCTCATTTTCCTCTGGGAGTCCCCTCATCCTTTCTCCGAATTCCACATTTATCCATGTGTTTCAGGGTGCAGCATCCCCATGCTAGAGCACCTCGGCTTTTGTTTATAGGTTCCAAAATATTACAGACTCTCTCCAGGCAGGCCTCGGAGAAGAGGAAATTTAAAGCCGTCTGGGAAAGGAGGGGAAAAAGTCCTGTTTATTCCCAAGGATTTCTGTAATCAGAATTTCCACGAGTTTCCCTTAACAAAAATAAGAATGGTTTCATTCCCAGCCTGCTGCTTCCAGATCTGGGTGCCCCAGCACCCAAAATCTCCCCATGGATGGACCTTAAAATCATGGAATGGTTTGGGTTGGAAAAGCTCTTAAAGATCATCCAATTCCAACCCACTACCATGGGCAGGGACACCTCCCACTATCCCAGGTTGCTCCAAGCCCCATCCAACCTGGAATTCAGCACTTCCAGGGATGGGGCAGCCACAGCTTCTCTGGGAATTCCATTCCAGGGCCTCACCACCTTCACAGGCAAGAATTCCTTCCCAATATCCCATCTATCCCTGCCCTCTGGCAGTGGGAAGCCATTCCCTGTGTCCTGACCCTCCATCCCTTGTCCCAAGTCCCTCTCCAGCTCTCCTGGAGCCCCTTTAGGCACTGGAAAGCGCTCTGAGGTCTCCCTGGATCCTTCTCTTCTCCAGGTGAACACCCCCAGCTCTCAGTCATTCTTTGAGGGCTCTCATCCTGTCCCATGGAGCTTCCTCCTCTTTTCCCATCCGTGTCTCCTCTCCCGTTCCCGCAGGCCATGCGCACCCCGAGCCGCAACGAGGCCGGATTGGAGCTCCTGATGGAATATTACACCCAGCTCTACTTCCTCGACAGCCGGTTCTTCCCTCCCACCAAAACCCTGGGTGTCTTCTTCCACTGGTGGGTGCAGCTTTCCCCATCCCACCTGGGTGGGGAGGGAGTCAGGATCCAAATTTCCATTATGGAATTGCTGCCGGGGCTGCTGGACACCGGGATCTGGATTTGCTGTTGCCTCGGGTGGGTTAATTTGGGGAGCGAGGGGGAAACACAAATCCCATGGGATGTACCACGACGGGAACGGTGCCTGCAAGCCCACCTGGAGCACTGGAAACCCTTCAGGCTTCTCCTGCATCCATGGGGATCATGGGGTGGTTTAGGTTGGAAAGGGCCTTCAAGATCACCCAGTTCCAACCCCCTTTTCCATGAGCAAGGACACTTTGGGAACCATAACAGGGGCACTTTGGGGACCATGACAGAGACACTTTGGGGACCATGACCAGGGGATGGGCAGCTGTTGGCTCTTCTCTTCTCCAGGTACGACTCCCTGACGGGGGTCCCATCCCACCAGAGGGCTCTGGCCTTCGAGAAAGGAAGTGTCCTCTTCAACCTCGGAGCGCTGCACACCCAGATCGGAGCGCGGCAGGACCGCGCCTCCCTGCCCGGCCTCAACCAGGCCATCGATGCCTTCCAGAAGGCAGCTGGTACGTGGCTTCCCCTTTTCCTCCTCTTCCCAGGAAGCTTTTCCCAAAGGTGGGAATGATCCGCAGAAGTGCAGGGAGGGCGTCTCCAAAGGATCACAAATGGAGCACAAGGTGGCTCCACGTTGGTTGTGTGGGTTGGGAGGAGGAGTTGGGATAATCCAAGAGCCACCCAATGGGATGTCCCAGCTGAGGAGAGGAGAGATGCTGATCCGTCTCCCCATGGAGAAAACAGAGCCTGGAACTGGGATCACCCAGGGCTTTGGAGTAGAAATTGGGGTTGGACCCAAGATGATCTTACCCACCACTGATGGTGAGATGTTTGATGTCCTTGGAGGGAAACCTGCGTGATCCCGAAGTCTGATCCTCCTCCTCACAAGCCTGGTAACCTCCAGGAGCTTTTCCCTCCTCCAGGTGCCTTTAACTACTTGAAGGAAAACTTCTCCAACGCTCCCAGCCTTGACATGAGCGCCGCCTCCCTGACCATGCTGGTGAGGCTGATGGTGGCACAGGTCCAGGAGTGTGTCTTTGAGAAGATGACCTTGCTGCGTGCCCAGAACGACTTCCTGTCCCGCCTGCAGCTGGCTCAGGAGGCGGCAAGGGTGAGGATTTTGGGAAGGAGAGGATTTGGTGGGATTTTGTGGTCGGCACAACCTGCTGTCACCATCTCCTGAGGGACATCTCGCATCCCATCTCTTCCTTCTTCCCAGGTGGAGGATGTTTATTCCCTGGTGCACGAGACCATGAGCCAGCCCCACGTGAAGGATTACGTCCCCTTCTCCTGGACCACCATGGTCCACGTCAAGTCGGAGCATTTCAAAGCCCTCTCCCATTATTTCGCCGCCATCGCCCTCTGCGACTGCCCCGGTGAGTGTCCAGCCTGGAGGGAGCTTCTTGCTCATCCGAGTGCTGATTCCGTGCGTTCCCTGTTTTTTCGGGTGGGATTCCCAAAGAAAGAGGCGATGGGAGGTCAATGGGTACAACACCCGAAGTTTTTGGAATGCTCTGAGCTGCGGATTTTGGTTGTGGGCTCAGCGATTCATCCCCAAGGCAGATTTTCCCATACTTCTGGTTTCCACAGGGAAAAATCCTAAGAAGGGGAGGAAAAAGCTGCTGGAGGGATGTCACCTGCTGTCCACTTTGGGGGCTGGGTGGGGAAATAGGGGCCACTTGCCTGCCACCTCCTGCCAGTGTCCTCAGCCCAACATCCTTCGGGTCACCTTGTGTTGGGCCAGCTGAGGGTTTCAAAAATCAAAAATAAGTCCCAAAATCCCTTGGATTTAACTTCCAGCCTCATGGATTGATGTCCTGGGAATCTCAGGGTGGTGGCAGCAGGGCACACATGGTTCCGTGGAGTCACTTGGAGCGTGGCTTCAAGATGCGACCCTTGGTCTCCATCTGTGCCACCAGCGACACCCTGGGAGCGATTTTGGGATGGAGCAGAGGATCCGGGGGTGGGCAGCAGATGCCCCTGGTGACCTTTGGTGCCACCCGGTGACCTTTGGTGTCACCTGGTGGGTGGCTGAGAAGCTTTTGGAGGGCTGGCTGCCAAAACCGGTGCTGTGACAGTGACACCAGCAGCTGCCAGACTGTCCTCACACCCTCCCCCGCTCTGGAGCCTGCCCAAAATCTTCCTTGTGCCGTGTGGGCGTTGCAGAAGCTGGGTTGAGCAAGGAGATGGGAGAGACTGGGATAATGTGGAGCTGGAGGGGCTTAAAGATCCAAACAGGAGAGGGCGATGATGGAGATGGGATTCCATGGGGTTCCAAGGGCCAGGGCAAAGCTTTCCCTTAAGTTTTTTGGTGTCGTTAGGCACTGAAGGAAGCAGAAATCTGCAGGAGATGCCTAATTTGGGAATTTTTTTGCCTGCTGTTGGGATCTGACGTTCCTGCTCCCACCTCTCCCTTGTCGGAATAACGAATCTTTTGCTTCCATAACCAGCCTGGGAATAAATTCCTTACGCTGCAGTTTAATGCCTCAGGGATGCTGACGTGGCAGGAGCTGGCACAGCGAGAGCCAGCTCTGTAGCTGCCAGTTCCCAACCGTCTGGATCCCTGTGCTCACCAGGCTTTGGGATCCTCCGTTTGGAGCAACAAAGCTCCCTGGAATCTTTCTGGGTTGTTTCTTATCCCACTCTGTGTCCAGTGAAAGAGGCTCCTGTGCAATCCTGAGTGAGCCGAAGAGGATTAGGAACAATTTGGGCTGGGAAAAAGGGTTTAAAGAGCCCAGTGTGGGGTTTGGAGAGCCTGAGAGAGCCTGTATCCATCTCTGTTTTTCCATGGAACGACTCCCAGTTCCATTTTCCGTGGAATGACCATGGAATGACGTGAGTTGTACTGTGGGCTGGAGAAAAGGTTCCAGGGAGACCTCAGAGCCCCTTCCAGTGCTTCAAGGGGCTCCTGGAGAGCTGGAGAGGGACTTGGGACAAGGGATGGAGGGACAGGACACAGGGAATGGCTTCCCACTGCCAGAGGGCAGGGTTAGATGGGATTTGGGAAGGAATTCTTGCGTGTGAAGGTGGTGAGGCCCTGGAATAGAATTCCCAGAGAAGCTGCCTCATCCCTGGAAGTGTTCCAGGCCAGGATGGATGGGACTTGGAGCCAAGTGGAAGTGTCCCTGCCTATGGAAAGGGGTTGGAACTAGAATGTCTTGAAGGTCCCATCCAACCCAAACCATTCCATGGTTCCCTGATTTCGTTGTCTCCTGTCTCCTTGTCAGTGACCTCCAAGTGGGGAAATCCCAGGGCTCCCTATTCCCAATCCTGCTTCCAGACTGGAGCAAAGGAAGGAAAGGAGGCCCTTAGCTTCAGATCCTGGTGCGTCCCTGACCAGGATCATCCCTGTGCCCATCCATGATTCCCTGCAGGCTGTGGTTGGATGACAGGAAGGTGCTGCCAGGGCCACCTGAATGTAGATGTGGCTTCCTGCTCCCCTTGTCCCCACCGGAGGCTGGGTGGCCCTGACCTCTCCCTAATCCCAGCTCCATCCGTTTGCTTCCCGCAGCTCCCTCGGATGCTGAGCTGCTGGAGCAGGAGAAGGCTTTCCTGCAATTCCACGTCACCATGCCAGAGGGGCCGGCACTCCGTGTCCTGCTGCAGGATCCCGAGGAGAGGAGGAAGCTGGGTGAGCACAGGCTTCTGGATCCCATCGTGATTCCCACAGATGATGAGATTTCAGGGGGGATCTCTCCGTGCAAAGAGGAATTTCTCAGGAAATTTCTCCTCCCGGGAAGCAGGAAAGCATCAGAGTCCCCTTGAGGGTGTGAGGACCAGCTCGTGGCGCTTGTCCCAACCTGTCCCAATCCATGTTTGACAGGAAAAATTCCAGGTGTTCTGAGCCAGGTAACGTCACCCAACGCTACGGAGAAATCCATAGGGACACAGAGATCCTGGAAGCTCCTCGGTTTGGGCTGACTTGGCTGGAAAACAAGACACAGCAGATGCTCAGGGGGTGGCTTTTTCAGCTGCAGCGAATTCTTGGGAGACAAGAACTTCTTCCCATGCGGAATTTCAGCTCCAGGGAGAGAACAGACGCTGCTTATTCAGCTGAACTCATGTTTTGCCAGCCCCTCCTCGACGGGGCTGCATCGAGAGCAAACTCAGCACTCGGAATTTGGGGTGTTGCCTCCCCCAGGAGCTCTTTTCCCTCCTTGCATGCGTGTGGAAGGAGGCAGATCCCACCGGGAATGAGTTTGGCCTCAGCAAAGTCCTTCAGGATGCTTGGCTGGATTTCCCTGCTGGGGATGGGAAGTGGAAACCTCCAAATAAACCCCAAAATCCAAGTGTTTTGTGGTGACAGCACCCCAACACCCTCAGCTGTGGTCACCTGGTTTGCACCAGCTTTTCCAGCTCTGCCTGTTTTTCCTGGGGGGAACGGGCTCTGTTCAACATTCCCGGTGAAAAATGGACATGCAGACACGAAGCTCAGCTTGGGTTTGGTTTACAGGAAGGGAAAAACCCGGAGAGGTTGTGGATCTCCGTCCCTGGAAGTGTCCAAGGCCAGGTCGGACAGGGCTTGGAGCAACCTGGGATAGTGAAAGGTGTCCCTGCCTATGGAAGGGGGTTGGAATGAGCTGAGTTTTCAGGTCTTTTCCAACCCAAACCATTCCATGATTATTACTATTATTATTATTATCATTATCATTATTCCTCATAATTCCACATTTTATGGATTTGATAAAATTTCTACGTGGGGGAGCCTCCTCTCTTGTTTCCCATCCAACCCCAAAACATTCCCTCGGCTGTAAGTTCCTCTGGCTGTGGATTCCGGGAGCCTGGACCAAACCTCCTCTCCTCGGATTCTGTTGCCACCATGTGTCGTGAGCGTGAAATGCCACAGGCACGCGTGTTTCCATGAGACACACGGAGAGAGCTTTTCTGGGAGTTCGGCCTTGGATACGGCTGCCTTGGTTGCGGTTTCCCAGAGAGGAGATGCTTTGCATTGGTATCCGCGGGGCACTGGAATCCCAGCTCCTCTTTCCCGAGCACTTCCATCTCCCGAGGGTGGGAACACGTTGAAGGCAAGCGGAGAGGAGCAAAGGGCAGAGGATGGAGAGCGGGACCTGCAGGACGAGGAGAAGGCTTAGCCTAGAAAACAGGGATGTGTTGCACCTTCCCAAGGAGGACGGGGCTGGGTTGTCCTCCGTGTTCCTGTTCCTGAGGGATCCGAGGCGATGGAGAGAAGTTAATTTGCTCAGGAGATTGAGGTTAAGCGTGAGGAGGGACATCAGGGGTGGTTTTTCAGGAACATCTGCCAGCTCCGGCGCCGGGGGAGCGAAGTAGGTCACCCTTCAAGGTCCCTTCCCAGCCCTCCATCGGCTGGGACCGACCCCGTTTAGGGCTGGGAACGTGACTGGGCTGTCCCTGAGTCACAGCGGGGTGGTGGCACCGCTCCCGAAATCCGTGGGCAGCCGAGCGGGAACGGCACCGGAGCTGCTGCTCCGTCGGGCTCAGCTCCCTCTGCTCCCTCACAGGCAAAGCTCACCTCAAAAAAGCCATCATGAAGCACGAGGAAGCCATGAGGATCCATGGACTGTGCAAGATCCTAAGGAAGATGGATATCCTGCAGGAGGTCCTGTCCTTCGCCCACAAACGCTCCCTGAGCAAATATTCCGAGATCGACCACGAGGAGGATTTCTTTGAGACGGGAGAGGCTCCGGACATCCATCGTNTGCTGTGGAGGGGGGTTGGACTGGATGATCTTTGAGTTCCAATCCAGACTGTTCCGGGATTTTAGGTCCTGGCTCTTTACAGGGTTACGCTGTCCCTCTTCGGGACAGCAGCAGCTGCCCCAGCTGCCCGAGGTCACCCCCTGTCTGTGCTTTTCTCTCCCTCCCACCAGCCAAAACTCACCAGAAACCCGAAATCAAATCCCCCAACTTCTCCCAGGTGAAGGTGACCGACCTCTTCCACAGGCTGGTACGTACAGCTCCGGGAATGGGAATATCCCGAGGGAGCAGCCGTCTCCTCCTCCTCCCCTGCATGCTCTGCTTGCCTGGATTCCTTCCTCCCTCACCCTCTTCTCCCTCTCCCCGGTGGTTTTCCAAGGAGGAGCAGCAGGAGGAGGGCTGGGATCTGTCTCTGTGACACCTAAATGGGTCACAAAGCTCCTCCAGGGCAGCAGGCACAGGAATTTTGGGTGGGCTTTTCCCAAGGGACCCTTGGGAAGCTGGTGGCAGGAGGCGCCGGGAAAATCCCACTGGAGCTTTATCCTGGCCGTCTTTAGGTTTTTTGGGGTCCTGGGGAACAGGAGTGAGGTTCGGGACAGTGGTGGGATCATCCCCTGAGTACCCCAGGGAGCGCTTGTGCGTCTCAACCCCAGGGCAGGCAGGAATATCCTGCTCCTGTGGGAATGGAAAAGCAGGAAAAAGTCAGGAAAATAGGAAGGAATTGGGGGGAAAAGTGACCCTGAAGTGGTGACCTGTCCCACCACCGTGTTCCTGGACCTGCTCCTGGTGGCATCCCCCAGATCCAGACAGCCTCAGCCCCCATCATTCCTTCTTGGATGATGGGATTGTTTTCCCTGCAAAAGACAGGATTTCTTCCTCTGCCCCCTCCGCATCCCTGGAATTGGGTTTTTTACAAGGCTGCACAATTCCAGGGAGCTGAAAAGGTGCTTTCCGTGTTTCTCCCTCATCCCAGGGCCCCCTCTCCGTGTTCTCAGCAAAGAACAAGTGGTATCCAGCCCGGAGAGTCCACCTGATGAGAGGAGAGAATGGCTTTGGTTTCACCCTGCGAGGAGACTCCCCCGTCCTCATTGCCGGGGTCATCCCGGGGGGCTGCGCTGCTGTGAGTATCCCAATTTCTTGCTATTCCCATGGGAATGCCAGAAAGGAGCTGCCTGGAGGGATTCCAGGTGTTTTTAGGTCTTCAGACTGCTCAGGGGGAGACTCATCCCTGCTGGAGCTCAGCCTGGGGTTTGCAGGTGGGCGTCATGAAATGATTAAGATTAATTTCTGGGAGATAGCTAAGGAAAAAACAGGGAATTCTGCTCAGTTATTAACTGCTGGAAGCCCACCCGGCTCCCTTGTCCCTCGTTTTGGGATGCGACAGTGGCTGGAACAGGATGGCAGGTCCAAAAAAACAGGGGCAGCTTTGTTTTCCAGCAGAAGATGCTGGAGAATCCTGGTGGGATGTCCTAAAGGTCTCCCTGCACCAACCCACCCATCCAGATCCCAGCATCTCTGGAACAACGCTCTCCTTAGCAGCAGGATCACATCCCTCTTTGGAAGACTCAAATCTTCCCGAAGACTGGGATACAGACCGGATATGGTCCATACCTGGAGCAGAGTTGTGTATTCTCCTCAGCCTGGAGAAGGGAAGGCTCCAGGGAGAGCTTGGAGCCTCTCCAGAGCCTAAAGGGGCTCCAGGAGAGCTGGAGAGAGACTTGGGACAAGGGATGGAGGGACAGGACACAGGGAATGGCTTCCCACTGCCAGAGGGCAGGGATAGGTGGGATATTGGGAAGGAATTCTTGCCTGTGAGGGTGGTGATGGCCTAGAATGGAATTCCCAGAGAAGCTGTGGCTGCCCCTGGGTCCCTGGAAGTGTCCCAGGCCGGGTTGGACAGGGCTTGGAGCCACCTGGGCTAGTGGAAAGTGCCCCCGGTGGAACTGCGTGATCTTGAATTTGGAACGATTCCAAACCGTTCCATGATTCTGTGACGATCCATGCGCGCTTCCCCTCGTTCCCTGCAGGAGGCCGGCCTGAAGGAGGGTGACTACATCATCTCCGTGAACGGCAAGGACTGCAAGTGGTCCAAGCACGCCGAGGTTGTCCAGCTGCTGAAGAGCACCGGGAAGGAGGGGGTGGACATCGGAGTCATCACCCTGCAGGGCTCGGAATGTCCCAAAGCCGTAAGTCACGTCCCGCGGGGAACCACAGAATTCCCTGGAGCTCTGGGTGCTGCCCTGGCTTCACGCCCCTCCCCACCTTTCCCGAGCAGGTGGACAGGAAGGCAGCAGTGATGTCCTCGGGATCAGGGATGCTGAAGAGCGACAAGGAGAACAGCAGGAAGAGCCTGATGAACAGCAAGAGCGCCAGCACGCTCCTGGTGTGGAGCAAGAAGAGCAAGCGGAGCAAGAAGAGCACCTACAGCGGTGTCCCCTTCACCACCGTGGGGGACAACGAGGCCATGTACTGACCACGCTCCGTGGTGTCCCCTGAGCTCCAGGACTGGCTGCCCGGGAAGCTTCCCAAGCCCAGCTGGGCTGTGAGGACTCCCAGACCCGGGAGTGCGCCGCTGGTCGGATCCGTGCCGAGAGGTGAGCGAGGCACCTCCACTTCCCAGCTCCTGCATCCAACGATCCCCTCAGTCTGGGGGAAAACTCGGGTTTGTTGTTAATTTTGGGATTATTTTTTTTGCTCTTAAGGGGGTCGGGGGGAGCTGTGCTAAAGCAGGGCCTGGTTTGTGTCTTCTGCTTGGCCAAAGCCAGCCCCAGCCATTAAAGCAAAAGTGTCACCTTCTGTAGCATCTCCTGGGCTTTCTCTGCAAGGTACAAGGCAGAACTGCTCTCCAAGAGCTGCTGGAGGAGCTGAATCCTTCCAAAATCCCCTTTTTCGGGAGAGGGGACAGCGCGGTCGTCGATGACTTGTGGCGGTCCCATCACAGGGTCCAACCCAGGCAGCATCTTCCAGTTGGGGCTCTCTCAAGAAAATGGGTTCCAGTTAGGATGGTTTGACCATTTTTAGTGCTTTTGGGGTGTTTTTTTTGGGGGGGGAATGAACCCCCAGCTTGGCTCAGCAAGCCCAGCCGGATTCTTTGGAAGAAAAGGGAAGGACTTAACGTGCAGTTGTTGTCTGGCTTTTTTTAATCAGGAGAGGTGGATTGCCCTAAATATTCTGTGAGGAGATTAATAGCTAAGAGCCTTGGGGGGGGTTTATTTTTCCTGGGAGGAGATTAAAATTCCAGGAAGATATCTCCTCCAGATTATTAAACTCCTAAATTTGTGCTGCTCTTGGATCTTGCACACGTTGCTAATTCCCTAACACTGCTGTCAGCGTTCCTGGGCTGGCCTGATGGATCCAGGCACCTTGGTAATTGTCCTGGAAACGCTGGGAGACTCCAGATCCACGAAACAGACTGGCAAAATTTCCTCCATCCTGTTTCTGCCTGGCGCATTATTTTTTTTTGCTGAAGGCTCAGGAGCTGTGTGGCCTTCAGTGCTCGGGTGATCTTGGGAGGTATAAAATTCCCTTGGGAGAGATGGGATCGTATTTTTGTACTTTTTAAAGGAATTTTTAAGGGCGATTGAAAGGAGCGGCGGGATCTCGTCATGGCAGCACCCCTTGGGGTTGGGACTTCTTCTAGGCGGCTCCTTGTCCACTTTCCAAGCTCTTCACCCTGGTTTTACTTAAGGAAAACTTCCAGGAACAAAGCCAGGTTGGGTGGAGTTGGAGCAACCTGGGATAGTGGAGGTTGTCCCATGGCAGGGGATGGAACGGGATGGGCTTTAAGATCCCATCCAAGCCAAACCATCCTGGGATTTTATGAGCTCAAGGAGGGGGTTTTTGAGCTCTGCTGTTGTCCAAGAGGCCTCTCCATAGCCTGAGGCGTCACCACACCGGATTCCGGATCCGCCTTCCAGCACGGGGCCGTCTGGAGCAGCCAGACTTCCCACGTCATCTTCCCGGCTGCTTGGCGTGGGAGCAGGAAGGGAAGGAGGGGGTGGGGTCACGGAAAAGGCCACCTTGCCCTTAAAACATCCCGGCAGCATCTTCCCACCCGTCCTAAAAATGTGGGATGCCGCCACAGACGTCTCCGAGCTGGAGAGGGATTTATTTAGGAGAAACCATCGCGTTCTGCCGTCATCACCCAACCCCGGCGTTGGCGAAGGGGTTGTGTTATGTGGGGCTGGGATAATTTCCCTAATCCCAGGGTTTTATGTTGGGTTTGTTTTGCGTTTTTTTTTTTTAATTTGTACGTGGATTCTCACCTTTTATGGATTAAAAAGCACTGACTCAAATCCAGTTTGTAGCACTTTTGTTGGGAATTACGGGTGCACCGCCCAGGAGGGGAAACCAGCCCTGGTTGACCCTCCAAAACAGTGAATTTTGGGTCATTTTTACACAAATCCAGAGCTGTTGAGGTTGAGAGGGATCCTTTGGATCCAGGATGGGTTGCTCCAGGCAAACCAAGGTCCCAAGCATCCAAATGAAATTTGGCGGGCCGTGGTCTCCATCTCCAGGGGAATGCAATGGGAGATGGTGGCTTTGTCACGTGAATTCATGGAAGTCACATGGGAAGTGAAGGGTGGGGCTCAGGTTGGATCCCTTGGGGGCTTTTCTCCTGGAAAAAAAGGAGGAATTGGTCAAAAAAGTCATTTTTGCTTCACACAGCAGGTTTTAAACTGGTTTTTTTGGGTTTCCATAAAGGGTTTCCGATC
Organism: Rhagologus leucostigma; assembly: GCA_013397725.1. Taxonomy (NCBI): domain Eukaryota; kingdom Metazoa; phylum Chordata; class Aves; order Passeriformes; genus Rhagologus; species Rhagologus leucostigma. The sequence continues at coordinate 196,946 of VZTD01000361.1, read as the reverse complement.
CCTTTTTTTTTTTTTTTGGAAGTGGGAATTCAGGCTGGAAAACAGCAAATCCTTGGCATGGGACCCCCTGTTTTCCCTTGGGACCTGGACACCACCTCCCCACCATCCTGGGAAGATGACCAAGCCCATGGATTTGGGGCTGGATTACGGGAACATGCATCCCACGTGAGAAAAGCAGGTTTAAACCCCCTTAAATGGGAAAAAAAACCAACAGAACCAGGGCTTTCAAAATTGGATTTATTTATGGAATGTGGTGGGAGCTTTTTTGTCCCGTCTACCAAGCCAAGGTTAAAACAGCATCCAGCCTATTTTTTTTGGGACATAATTTTGGAATTTAAGGAGTTTCCCCTTCCATCAGCCCTCCTGTGCCAGGTTTTGGAAGCCACCCACAGTTGTGCTGCAGAAGATCCTTTTCCCACCCACGTTCAGTGGATGTGGGAAACTCGTGACTCCGGAGCCAGGATCACCTCCCCACTCCGGTGACGTGTGCTCCGATGGGATCTGTGCTCCATCAGCAGGAGCCTGGTGCTCCTTCCCTCTTTCCTGAAATCCACGGAGCTGGATCTTTCCATGCTTGTCTTCTCCAGCTTGACCAGGAGGCACAGGGGTCCTGTAGGGTAAAACGTGGTCAACAGCATGAAAAATAGAGCAAAAATAAATTTACATTAACAAAGGACTTGAGGTCTCTCTGTCCATGCAGAGAGGAGCTCCAGGGAAACCAGGAACCAAGGAATGTTTGGATATCCCGGATTGGGACCAGTTCATGCAGCTCTTATGACTGGAGGGGAGATGGAAAGAGGATTTTGGGGATTTTTTTTAATCCCTGATGATTTCCAGGGCCCTTGAGTAGGAAAACAGCCTGGAAATCCCATTCTAGGAATCCCATCCTGGCGATTCCAGCAAACTCATGGGAATTCACGCAAATTTCCTGCCCTTGAGATTGGATTTTCCTCCTCTTGGAGCTTCACCTTCCATAGTAAAAATCTTCCAGCCCATGGATCAGCCCTTCCAGCGTGGTGGGAAGGGGTTTGTGGTGGGCGCCAGCTGGGTGAAAACCACAAAAAATAGGGCAAAAATAACTTTATATTAACCAAGAACTTGAGGTCTCCCTGTCGCTGCAGAGAGGAGTTCCAGGGGAATCATGATCCAGGAATGTTTGGCTATCCCAGATTGGGACCAGTTCATGCAGCTCTTATGACCAGAGGGGAGATGGAAAGACGATTTTGGGGATTTCTTTTTAACCCCTGAGGAATTCTAGGGCCCCTGAGTAGGAAAACAGTGGTGGGCACCAGCCTGGAAACACCATCCTGGAGAGCCCAGCAAACCCACGGGCATTCACCCAAATTTCCTGATTTTCTCCCTGCTGGAGCTTCACCCTCCATAACAAAAACCTCCCGGCCCCTGGATGGGAAGGGGATTTAATTCCGTCCTTCATTAATGACGCGGCACAAGAGGAGAAGGTCCCTGTAGTGTCCTTGTCCCTTCACATCCCTGTGACCCACAGCGGCTCCTCTGGAGCTCTCACTGGCTCCAAATCCATGCTCCTGCCTTTCCCTGGGATAACAGAGGGAAAAGAGCTGCGGGGCTGATGTGGTTTGGTGGTGGGACACTGGAGCCGTGCAAGCTGCTCTCACCGCTAACAAAATTTGGAATTTTTTGGAGGGATCGGGGGCTGGAGCTGCCTCCAACCACTCCTAGTGCAGGAGCAGGTCAGTGGGGTTGTCTCAGGAGCGGGATGCTCCAGGATTTCTCCTGCTTTGCCTGCGGGATCCCTTGTCCGGCGCTCGCTCCGTCCCCGTGGGAAGGGACATCCTCAGCCCCACCGCTGCCTTCCCAAGCATCCGTGTGGAATTCCAGCCTCCTCTCCATCCTGAGCCCACTGGAGGGCAGCAGCTCCCTGTGCAATGCACCCACTGCCCACAGCTCCCCCCTAAATCTGCCCGGCCGGGGCCCCCCCGCCCACGCTGGCGCCCAAGGGTGGGCACGGGTATCCCTGGGGTGCTTTGGAGCCCAGTGCATCCCCAAAAAAAAAAGGCACAAATAGCAGTTTTAATCCCTATATCCTGCAAGATGCTGCTGGGAAAAGTGTGCGAGGAGCGAAGCCAAGCATTGCAACGCAGCTACGCCCTGAGCTCGTAGCAAACTCCATCCATCCCGTGAAAAAAAGGGTGGAATTTTCCTGGAAGTACTGGGAGCGCCACTCTGCTCCTAAGAGCTGGGCCTCATCCCCCTGTGGGGCTGCAGAGAGGGAGTTGCTCCGCTGGGCTGATCCTAAAAGCTTTGCCAAGGTCCTCTCCGAGATTTCCAAGGTCAACTCCTGGCCCAAGGTCCCCTCTTGGCCCGAGGTCCTCTCCTGGCCCGAGGTCCGCTCCTGGCCCGAGGTCCCCTCCTGGCCCTGTCCTCCTAGGACCTTGGAGGTACAAAATCCCTTCTGTGTCACTTCAGGTGGCAGCAAACACCGGGAAGTTCGTCAGGGCCACCAAGAGGGGCTTCACCAGAAGCCACCAGAGCCACCAGGGCTGGGGACCTCAGCTGGAGGGCTGGGATTGGAGGGGTGACACCTGCAGGTTCAGGAGTGGTGATGGCACCTGGTGGAGCTGCACTAGAGGGCACAGTTGGGACACGCTGGACACTGTTATCCACATCCCTTCATCACCCTGAGCCACCCTGGTCCCAAACTGTCACGTGTGGGACACGGGTGTAGCTCCACGTCCTCTGGCCACCCTTGGGTGTCACGTGGGTGGAGGTTCAGGTGCACCCGAGGGCACTCAGCTCCAGGAATCCCCTTGGTGCTGCCCGGCAGCCTCTGCCCAGCTGGGGTGGAGGAGGAGGTGCCACCAGCAGGGACCTGCCCGTCCCCAAGGCCCCGCATCCTCAGCTGCTTCCTATGAGGGACAAAAGCTGGGATGGGGATAACCGCTTATCCCATCCCATGTGTGATCCATGGGGATTGCTTGACTGCCTTCCCATGCATGCGAACTTTGGGATAACCTGGAAATAGCCTCTTATCCCATCCCATCCCATAGGTGATCCCTGGGGATTACTTGACCACCTTCCCATGCACGGGAACTTTGGGATAACCAGGGAACAACTTCTTATCTCATCTCATCTCATCCCATCCCATCCCATCCCATCCCATCCCATCCCATCCCATCCCATCAGTGATCCCTGGGGAGGGCTGGATCATATTCCCACAGATGGGAACAAGTATCTCCCATACAGAAGCAGTTTAGACCCGGCCCAAGTGGAGCTGGCCTGGCAGCAGGACAGGGATGGAGAAGGGAATCTCCTTGAATCCCTATTTTCTGTAGGATATCGGTGTTTTTGAAGGATCTGTGCTCTGTAGTCCAAAAGGGGAGAGAGGAGGGTCATGGAGTAGGGAAATGGGGGATTGTGATGGGAAGAAGGGAATTTTAGGGACCTGGAAGTCAGTGGGGACACTGTCACGGCTCAGAAAAAGCCCAGTTGGTGTCACCTCGCTCTGCATGGCCGGATCACAGAATCATGGAATGGTTTGGCTTGG
>VZTD01000361.1:10348-192963 GCA_013397725.1 Rhagologus leucostigma | reverse complement strand
TCATGGAATGGTTTGGCTTGGGATCCATCTCATTCCAACCCCCGCCACGGACACTGACATCTTTCCCTATCCCAGAGCTTCATCCAACCCGGCCTTGAACAGTTCCAGGGATGAGGCATCCACAATATCTCTGGGCAACCCGTGTGGCTGGGCCAGGCAGGGATTTGCCTTTGGATCCGGCTCAACTCCTGGAAACCTGGGAAAACCAAGCCCTGCAGCAGCTGGAAAAGCTTCATCTGCAACACCCAGCGGAGCTTTGGGATGAAACTCCCGCCTCTCCTCTTCCCTTTTTCTCCGACTCCTGCCATGCCCTTAGACTCTCCCAGCAACCCCATCCTATTTTTTTTCCCATCTCAGGAGTAATCCTCTTTTTCCCTGCAGCCACTCTTCCGTCGGGGTTCGGCCTTTAATGGGAAGGACAGAACGGAGGCGTTCGGAAATGGCTCCTGAATCTTTAATAAAGCAAACATTGCCTGGGCCATAAACATGGGATGACAGCTCCAGAGGCTCCCAGGATTCCTTACTTAACTCTGCCATAATGGCTTTAATGGCCCGGCAGGGAGCTGAGGTGAAAGTCCTATTAAAAAATGGATTCCCGAATTTAATTGAGGCTCCATCTGTGGGGAAAGACGGAGGAGAGGTTGCTCCACAGGAGAGCTGGGAAAAAAATCCCCTCGCTCCTGCAGCAATTCCCAGCCCAACTGGTGGCCCTGGGAATGTGGGATATCCAGTAGTACCTCCCTGGGGGACACCAGCAGCTCCCTGGGATTGTGCCTTGCCTGAGAGGGGACATCCCAGTTTGGATGTTCCCTTTGCAGGACAGGGGATGAGGATTCACAAAGCCCAGCAGGAAGTGCTGGAAGCACCTCCATCCATACTGAGAAGCACTGGCCTCACTGGAGGGATGGGGGATTGTCATCCCACCTGTCCGACCTGCACGTGGCCTTCCAGTGACCCTTCAGTGTCCAGCTATTCCCATCGGATTCCTGGTCCCATCCACATTGGTGTCATCATTCCATTTGCTCCGATCCCATCAATATCCATTCATCCATCAATCCATTAATTCACCTCTATCAGTTATCTATCCACCAATCCAGCTCCCTATTTATCCATATATCTGTCCATCCACCTGTCCATCAGTCCACCCATCCACCCACACATCCATCTTTCTTTCCATCTGTCCATCCACCCATCTTTCTTTCCATCCATCCATCCATCCATCCATCCATCCATCCATCCATCCACCCATCAATCCACCCATCAATCCATCAATCCACCCATCAATCCATCCATCCACCCATCAATCCATCCATCCATCCATCCATCCATCCATCAATCCATCCATCCATCCATCCATCCACCCATCAATCCATCCATCCATCCATCCATCCATCCATCCATCCATCCATCCATCCATCCATCCATCCATCCATCCATCTCTCTTCCCATCAATCCATCTATCCATAGGTCCACCCACCTCCATCCTTCCGTTGATCCATCACTCCATCCATCTATTTCTCCATCTATCCCAAGATTTTCCCCACCCAGGGAAGCTTTTCACACTGGGACCTCTGCATCACCAGGGATGAGCACAACATTCCAGCCTGGAGACACCCCAGTGTCCTGGATCATCACTATCCAAAGTTTAACACCCAGAGATGGGGTTATTTTTCCCCAAAAAAAACTGTTGGAAGGTGGATGAACAAGGGGACAAACAGACAAGAAGCAGATGGATGGAAAGGAGGAATGAAAGAGGAAATATTTGGGATCAGGCTGGGAGATCAGTGGGAATCAGCCACGAATTAGTGAGGAAGAGGAGTTGGGAAAGGAAGAATTCACTCCTTCATTATTGAGGAAGAGGAGTCGGGAAGGGAGGAATTCGCTCCTTCCTCCCCCCCTCCCGCTCCTGGCGAGCCCCACCCTGAGTCAGCAGCTCTGCCGAGGTCACGCCACCCGCGCTATTAATTGGATTAATAAAGATGTTTGTCATGGAGGTAATTAGCCGCTAATTGGGGATGACAAGGTTGTCAGGCTTTGTCCCTCCAAGGGACAATTTCCCGTTCCAGGCCCTCCCCTTTCCCAACACGCTCCGAGCCAATGGCATTAATTAAAAATCACGGAGTCCATAACCTTGTGCTGCCGAGCCCTGGGGATATTCCTGCCTCCAGAGCCCAGGGGACAGGGCAGGATGGTGGCATCATCACCTCCTGCCGCCAGCTCAGCTGAGTAACCCAACTTTTTGAAGGAAAACCAAACTGTAGCCCCCATAACATGCAGGTATCCATTTCTTCCCGGCAAGGAAAAGCTCTCTGGAAAACGTTTTGTTAAAATAAAATTCCCTGAGGAAAGATCTCAGCCCGATAATATTCCAGGGGTGAGACATTCCCTCTCTCCCCAAACTTTCCCTGCCCTTTCCCTGGAGTGAATCCCTGTCAGTCACCAGCTGTGGATCGTCTCTGCCTCTCCCAGGAGTCCTTTTTTAGTGGGAATGTCCGACATGTGTCCAATATAATTCCAGACCTGTTGCCTCATACGGCCAGAACGCCCCGGGACAATCCTGCACAGCTGGATTCGGAATCCTGGAATGCTCTGCACAGCCGGGTGCTGCACAGCTGGGCATGGATCCCACACAGGGATGAGGAGCCTGGCGCAGCTGGAAAGTGAATCCAGAACATCTGGATGCTGAGCTCCACATGGGAATCCAGAGCCTGCCACAGCTGGATACCAAACCCAGCCCAGCCCTGCACATCTGGACGCTGCCCAGGCCTGCAGGAAATCAGGTGCAGCCCCAACACCTCCGCAGCCTGGAAGTGCTCAGTTTTCGGGATCAAATAACAAATCCAGGCTTAACTGGGAGAATGGAGCTATTCCCAGGCCTTGGGATGTGAGGAAAACCTCAAAAATTGATGTGAGTCAAAGCTCAAAAATTACCAGCAGGTGGGACTGGGAGGGTTGGGAATTCAGTGCCTGTTCCCACAGTGGGAGCTGGTTGGGATGAGAGGCGACTCAAAGCTTGAAGAAAACTGGGAGGGTTCTGTGGCATGCAAGGATCTGGGCGAGTTTTCCTTGGATTCAGGTCAGCCCTGCCTGAAAATTTGGCTTTTCCCATTCCTGGTTGGCTTGGAGCTCCTAAATCTCTTGGATTTTCTCCACAGGGACGGGAAACTGAGGCATGTGGGGGCAGCTTGGCTGCTGCCCCGTATCTCTTATCTTCCCTAATCACCAGGCTGAGGGATGGGAGGTGTTCCCTCACCTTTTTATGGGATACAATCCCATCATTTAATCCTTGCTGAGCCCAGATCTGCCTCCCTGCCCTGGGTCCGTGTGCTGGAAAACACGCATAGATTGAAGTGGATAATAAATTGCTGGAACAGCCATTAAAAATTGCCGTCCACCTGGAATGCTGTTTAGATAATGATCCTACAGAGACTTGGAATTCTTAATTACCCAGTTTGGGATGTGTTGACTTTATCCCGATTTTTTTAATGTATTTTTTTTTTATCTTTCCTTTAAATCAGGCCGAGGCAAACACAATCATTCCTGTGGGTTGGGTATCCCAAAATAGCCTTTTCCTTTCCCCGTCTGCAGGGAAACGCTGCAGGTGTTGTGTCATCCTGATGTTTTTTCCAGCAAAACTCAGCAGAAAGGGATGGGGAAAGAAGCTGGGAAAGTGGGAAGCTCATCCAGCTGGATTTCTATCCTGAAACCTTGATAGGTGGGACAGATGAAAGAAGGGTTTTGATCCCTGAACCTGCCTGTTCCAAGAGGTTTGGGCTCCGCTTTCCCTGTTTTTCCCCACAGAAAGGAAGGGAAAGGATGAAAACATGATTGGAGACAAAAAGATGAGGCTCAGGAAGATTCCAAGGCTCATCCCCAAAGGTGAAAAGGAAAATAGGGAAGAACCAGCAGTGCTGTTTCCCAAATTCCTCTGGGAACACCTGCAGTGGATGGGGAGGCCAGAGGGATGTTGCAAGGTCTGGAATGTCCCTGTTCCCTGCTTTTTAAGCCAGGAGCTGCTTTGGGAAAGCTCTGGAATGAGAAGGGCAGGAGGCTCCAAGGAAAATCAAGGATGGAGTGATAAATCCTTGGAGCTGGGCTGATGACACAATAATGGTGCTATGATGTCATCCCAATCCTTCCCATTGATTTTTCCTTCCTTTTTTCCCACTTTTCCTCCTGCTGAACTGGCTTTTCCCATCCATTACTCTGCCCAAGCCCACATGGACTCTGCTCCTGCTGCTCATCAGATCCGGAGGTACCGATTGATCCCAACGCCAGGAGAGGGTGGAAAAGGGGGATCTGTGTGTGGATGCAGCATTCCGGGAGTCCCCTCTCCAGGGGGACCCTTCCTGAGGCACCAGGATGCTCCTGGGAGCTGGGAATACCAGTTGGGCTCTTAAACCTCATCCAGAGGAAACAGGAGGGTCCTGGCTCAGAGCTGGGCTGGAATTTTGTGCTGCTGTTCCATGAGCCCAGGATGGTTTTGGGAAGGACCTTTAAAGGTCACCCGGTCAAATTCCCAGCAATAATCAGGGATACCTTCACTAGATCAGGTTGTTCAGAGCCTCATCCCGCCCTTTCCACATTTTTCCTTGGAATGAAAGAATTTTCCCTTTTCCCCCTCCAAATCCAGCTCAGCATTCCCATCGCACTGACATCCGGAGCTGCTCTCCCATGCCATGAGGAATCCAAGCTGCAGCCCCAGCACCTTCCTCCTCACCTTGCAGGATTTTCCCTGTCCCAGCATTTCGGCTCCAGCAGGAAAAATACCAGGCGAGCCGGCTCCTCCGGAGCAGACAGCATTCCATCAGAAATGCAAGGACAAGCATTAATCCCGAGGCTCCGCGGAGCCCGGCTCCGCCAAGGAGCAGGGAGCAGCTTCCTAGCAGGATGCCTTCTCCAGCCCCACTGCCCCTCTCCACCACCCCTTTCCAGCCTCAGGGATGGAGGGAAAAGCAGGAACCCCCCTCATATCCAGCTTTCCAAGGAAGCAAAACCCATCCCGCAACTGGGGTGTTGCCCAGAAGAGTTTCGCATACAAAATCTGGGAATAAAAAACATGGATGTGAGGGTGATTCCTGGCAGGTTTGGAAGCACTGAAACCACGTCAAGCCCTGGGGAGCTTGAATCCCACCAGGATGTCCCAAATTCCTGGGAACAGCTCCTCCTTTCCTTGTGCCGTCCCCATTCCCAGGCTTTCCGAGCCTTGGTTAAAGGCCATGGATGCCAAGCTCAGCTGGGAAAGGGAAAAATGGGGAGCGAGGAGCAGCTGATGGATTGGCCGAGCTGCTGCCAGCGATTTCCAGCCGGGAAAATCCATCCATCAGCCCGGCACGAGGAGAGGAGCCACCGGCAGCTGGAGCTGCCAGCTGTGGAGCACATCTGGCACCGGGGCAGGGGGGACATCCCCGTCCCAGAAAACCCCCGGAATTATCCTGATTCTCGGGAGAATGCGCGTGTTTGGGGAATGGAGCTGCAGTGAAGGATTGCAGCTGGTGCAAGGATCCCACCTCGAGATGGGAACTGGGATGAGATGGGATTTTTCACCTCAGATCCCAAAGGATGCAATCCAGGGATGAGGAGGGACAGGGATGTTGCACACTAGGATCCACTCGAGGCTCAAGGAATCCTGGATTGCCCACAGGGTTTGGGAATGGTGTTCCCAATTCAGCACCTAGGGCTGAGTGAGGCCTTTGGAGCTTTGTCTTTCCCTGTGGATCACGGACACATTGCTGGGGACATGGAATCTCCACCCTGGGGCATCTCGTCATCCTGGCTGTGGTTTTCCAGCCCCTTTTTTTCCCTGGAGCTCACCAGATCCTACTGAAAAATCCCAGAGAGCTCTGGGATTTCTCTTCTCATCCTTTTGTTGTCCTTCACTTTTCCCTCCCTTCCCGACGCCGCGGTGGGATCTCATTTCCACACCTCCCTGGAAAACCTCCAAGGGACACATTCAGAGCAGGACGGGCTTGGAACAAGCACTTTGGAATTCCCACCCAGGCACCATTTGAGGGAAACCCCTCCGATTCCCTGTGTGTGCTCGGTCCTCGCTTCCATGGATGAGCTCTTCCCGCGGGAGTGGGGCTGGATCCAACTCCAAGCATGCAAATTCCCTGGAAAAGTGCTGTGTGTGCAAATCCATGTGCAGATGGTCCCTGGCAGCCGGCTGGTCCCTCGTGGAGCATTTTCAGGGATGCATGGATGCCCCACGGAGGGATGCCGGGGGTTGTGGAATGTGCTCCTTTAAGAGGGAACGGGAATTTTTGTGGAGCTGGCACTTTGGAGTGTGGAATGTTAAGGCTGCAGTGGGAATTGCTCCCTGATATTGAACAAGTAAATAAAGCTTGGAAAAAGCCTCTGGAAATGGACTGTGGATGAAGCAGAATTCCCAGGAGTGTCCTTAACCCCCACTCCCAGCCCCACGGTGGGGAGCCCTGAGCAGCTCCTGGTCCTCTTAACCCTTTCCTCATCCTTTGGAATCCTGGAATCCAAAATTCCCGTGCAAGACTCAGATCAGGAGGGGCAGGACCAGAGAGGTCTGACTCAGCAGGGTGGGAATGATCAGGAATAATCTTGGAGACCTCCACACTCCCAAAATTCCCTATTTGCCCGTATGGGGCTGGCTTGTTTTGGGAGAAGCCTTGGAGAGGGAAAACCCAGGATTTTGGAGATTGGAGGGGTCTGTGTCCTGCAACAAACCCCAGAAGTCCAAAATCCTTCCTGCAACTCAGGCACAAGGTAGGGGTGAATCCCATTTTTCCAGAGCTGCCAACAGCAGGAAAAATCTGTGTCCAGTCTGGGAAACGAATCCCACAGTCCTGCCCTCTTCCCAAACCCTTCCCACTCATCTCATCCTTCATCTGACCCCTCCGCATGGAATGTTTTCCTTGTGCCCATCCTCTCTCGTGATAACCGGGAAGGATTTTTGGGGCCTGAGCAGATTTTCATGGATTTCAACCGGGAAAGTCTGGATGATGCTCCCCAGCATCTCCGTACGAGCACCACCACTCCTATTCCTCAATCCCAAGAATCCACAGCTGGAAAAGTCCCAGCCACATTCCCCAATCCTGTATTTATGGAGTGGCAATGAGCTCAAGATCCCACATTTTCCCCACGATCCTACCTAGATGTAAAACATTCCAACTCCACTGAAGGGGAATCATGGCCGATATTTTATCGGGATATTCACGCCCCCTCAGGAATCCATTTGTGGAATTCTTGCTGGATTGTCCCCACACGCCTGGTGGCCCTCAGTGGTGGAATGTGGGTGGATTCATGGTGGATTTCCTTCAGGAATTTCCAGTGAAAATATTATTTTTTTTAAGATGGGGAAAAAAGGAAATGAGAAATGAAAATAAAAGTGAAAACCCTGAAGAACTTGAATAAGAAGGAGTTGGAATTTGGAATTTGTTATTTAAACAAAATTCCCAGGAAAAAATGATGTTTGGATGGACTTTAAAAGCCCAAATTGCACAGATATTCCAATGATCTTATGACTCCATAATACTATTTCTGAGTCTTTGTTTAAAACCGCTTGGTTTCCTCTGGTGGCTTTTTAGAAAGTGTTTTCATTTAGGAAAAACTTGGGAATCAAAGCCTTTTCATTTTCTCACGGAAAACACAGAGAATTTCAGGAAAAATAAAGACGAATGAGAGGAAAATCCCACCTGAGGTAAATCCACAGATTTTTGTGCCCTTATTAATAAATTTTCAACAAATTCGAGAGTGAAAAGAGGTCTGGCCTGATCCAGCCTGGAATTTGCTGGGATTTAAGTCCTCAGAGAGGTTTCCTCAGGGCAGGGGGAATTTTTTTGTACATCCACTCTGGGTTTTTCCATCCTAAACCCAAGGGAAGCGATGTCCAGGGGAAAATTTTCCCTCTGCTCATGTGATCCTGCTGCCAACTCACACCTGGAATTCCAACCAGCTCAGCAGAACGGACACAAAATCCCCGGAGTCGATGGGGGTGGATTGGGATTGGAGGCACTTTGGAGGGCGAAGCCTCCCCTTGTCCCTAAAAGTGCAGGAGACCCATCCCAGGAAAATCCTGATGTGTGATGGAAAAGCCGTGAGGGCATGGAAAACCTCAGGAAATGTGGGGGTTCCCGGATCCTTGGGATTGGAGCAACAGGCATCTTCTCCTGGGATGGAAAGGCCAAGCTTCCAGTGGATTCTCCATTTGGAGAATTCCCTCCTGTTTGCCATCTCTCCATCACCCCAATTCCTGACCCAATTCCAGCTGATCTTCAGGAGAATAAAAATATCTGGATTTGGAAGGGATCCAGAAGGATCATCAACTCCAGCTCCTGGCCCTGCACAGGACAGCTCCAAGAATTCCACCATGAGAGTATTTTCCAAGCTTTTCCTGAGCTCTGGCATCCTTGGAGCTGTGGCCATTCCCTGGGGATCCTGTTCCAAGGAGGGGATGCCAACACGGATTTATCCTCCAGGATTTCAGCATCATCCCATTGTCCCTGGCCTGGCTCTAACCTGGCATGACTGCATGCATTCCCACCACTTCCCAGCTTTTCCAAAGGCTCTGGAAGCGGGGCTGTACCTATTTTTGGTCGTTCCAGGATAGCTGGAGACTTCCCACACTGATCCCCTCAGCTGTGACATGGACACATCCCAAAAAACCTGATGGTGACACAACTCCTCCAACTCCACCATATCCCATGGGAAGCTCCTGGTCTCCATCCTTCCCTGAATCCTCTCCCAGCTGCTTCAGCCCCTCATTTTCAGGCCAGGATGACACAGGAATTTTCCTCCCAGTATTTCTTAGCAGCTCCGCTGGGAATCCTCCTCCCCAGCCACCACTTCTCCTTTTTCCTGCCCTCCATTACAGGGTTTTTGACACAGCAAAGCCAAAGAAACCTGAGCAGCTCCTGATGACACCACAAAACCACCTGGATCTGTTTTGTCCAGGAGACGAATCTCAAAATATTTCCTTTCTGGATGTTTCCACCCTTTTCCAAAACCACCAGACTCTGGAATGTAGAGTGCCAACGGTAGAGAACCACAGGAGAAGGAGATGGATTTTCCAGCTCCAAGCAAGGAGCACAGTTTAGGGAATGGCTGATCCCGAGGTTCCTCTTCTGTCTCCCTCCTGAAGGTCCCATCTATCTCCCTCTGGGAGACCACTTGGATCAGAATTCCTGCTTTAGGGATGTAGGAAAAGGTGTCCTGAACATCTCAATCCCAAGGTGCTCCTCATCAGAAGCCTGCTGGACAGATGTCCCCAAGGCCAATCCAGAGGGGACACTCAGCCAGTGCCACCTATCCCAGATCCGCTCCTATACAAATTCAGGGATGAGTCCATCCAAAATCCCTTGCAATTCTTGCTTTCCCTCTTCCCTCCACTCCACCCATCCCACCCCGGTCGCACCACGCTCTGTGTGACATCCTGGTGTCCCCAGTCCTGTGTGGCCTCTGCGGGAGCGTTGTCCTTGAGACGTCCCCCAGATCCTGCTGAGGAACCAATTCCCGAGCTGCTGACTTGGCTGCGCCGAGGAATTTTGGGAGCAGCTTCCCCACCTGGGCTCTGGAAGCTGAAATCCAACACCAGGCTGACCCTTGGAATGGAGCTGAGTGTCCTGTCCCTGCCAGGATGATGCTCCCAAATCCCATGGTAGGATCAGGCCAAGCTTTCAAACATTCCCACTGATTTTTCAAACCTGCCTGGACCAAGGAAAAGCAGGAAGACCCTTCCCTGGACAAAATTCCTTGGATTTTGATGCAGTTTAACACTGCCCTCAGCACCTCTGCCAAGAGCATCGCTGGCTCTTTGTCCAAGCCCTGGAATGAGAAGATCCATAGGGTCCTGTTTTCCTGGGGTTTGGCCAAGATGCATCCGCTGTTTCGTGCCAGGGCTGAGAACGCTGCTCTCATTCTGTGGAGCGCATTCCGGAACATCCTGCCTTGTATTCAGGAGCAGCCTGGGAATGCTGCGCACAGAGGGAAGAGGCCCTGCCATGCTGAGTGGGATGCTGGAATGTTTTATCCAGGATTAAAGCTCCCACGTGCTCCTCCATGAGAGGTGTTCCTGCAGCGTGCCCAGACTCCGGAGAGGGAAGAGAAAGAGAGACCCCACAAGAGGTGGGGAATCCCTGGGAGGGTCCTGGAAGGGCAGATCCAGCTGTGTTCCCTCTCCCAGTGCCTTTCCCAGGCAGGAAAAGCTGGATCAAGCGCACAGATTCATCTCTCCATCCCTCTCCAACTTACCAGGAGGAAAAATTCCCTGGAGCCTCGACCCCAAGTTGGACACCACTGGATCAGAGTCATTCCTTGATTTTCCTTGTTCCTCCTGCTCCCTACATCCACCTCTTTTCCCTTGGCAGTCACTGTGTGGGAACACAGTGGGAGCCGGTGCTGTAGGAACGTCCTGGGAATTCTCTTGCACACCATGAACCTGCTTTTTCCCTAATTCATCCCTAGTTTATGGAACAGGGATAATAACTGTATTTCCTTCTCCTTCATGGAGACATTTCCTGCCCATGCTGGTGGATTCTCCTCTCTGAAGAGGAAAAATTGGAAGTGGAGACGGATCAGGTCCCATCCCACCGTCCTGCTCCTCATCTGCAGGACGATTTCTTCTTTCATGGAAAAATTTAAATTCCTTTGTCATAAAGACACGGAAACCTTTGGAGGGAGAAACGCAGGAAACGTTTCCGGTTCTTTCCAGAGGTTTGGAAAATCTCCTCAAAAGCAGGGATTTGCCAAAGGAGCCTCATTTTTGTCAGCAAGAGGATTTGAATGGTGAAGGGTGAATCATGGAATGGGGGAATGGTTTGGGGTGGAAGTGACCTTCAATATCATGGAATTCCAGCCCTTTCTGTGGACACTTCCACTATCCCAGGTTGCTCCAAGCCCCATCCAACCTGGCCTTGGACACTTCCAGGGATTCAGCAGCCCCAGCTTCTCTGGGAAACCTGTGCCAGTGTTTCACCACCCTCTGAGTAAGGAATTCCTTCTTAATTTGAAGGTTTTCCCAAAAAATGGGAAAACCGGGGCCACCAGAACATCTCAGAGCCACAGAGCAGGATGTTTTTCCCTTGATTTGTTTGGAACAGGAGAAATCGGTGACCTTAACCCACGGCTGGATCGGGACAAGCAGGGAACAAGCAGGAAAAATGAATCCCCAGGAGCTGCTTGGATAACTTCACCCCTTAAACAGCCATAAAAAAGGGCCCCCACCCTCCAGGCTCCTTCCCCACTTCCCTGCATGGAAATAATTCCTTTTCGCTTCTAAAGGGTCAAAGTTGAGTCCCCTCCAAAACTAAAAAAAAATCAAAATAATTCCAGATGGGAAAAAAAAAATCCTCACTGTGCTTTGCTGGCAGAAAACAGCGAGGGGTGAGGGGTGAGGGAAAAAAATCAATTTGAGCTTGGGTCAGCGGCGTGTGCCAGAGAGACCTTTGGAGCAATGGAGATTAATTTAGTGGGAGAGGGAAGGCAGAGTGGAAAAACAAGGAAGAGGGAGAGGAGAGAGCCTGGCCCCGCTCCGGGGGGGAGTCAGGGCCAGGTTTGGGATGCGCTGGCTCCTTTCAGAAGATCCCGGTGATAATTAATCACTGCTTTGTTAGGACACAGATGCAAAAGTGCCAAGTCAGGTGCTGTGCTAAAGGAAAAATCCTTGGAGCCGCTGTGTCCCAAAGCCCCCTTCCCCAGGGAAAAGGGCCTGGATGTGATCCCTCCTGTTTGTCCCTGCTGGAAACCCTTTCTCAGACTTTTTTGGGGGATCAGAGGGGTTTTTTATCCCCAGCTGAAGGTGAGGGTCCAGCAGCAGCGAGGACCTCACCTGGAGCAGAGCTGAAATCCCTGTGGATAACGGGAAGTCTGGACAGCTCCGGAGACACTGGAAGCGCCTTAATGTCAGGAGGGGTGGATCCATCACTCATCTCCACCTGTCAAAAGCATCATCCCTGGATTAGGCGCTGCTATAATTGGAGAGGGATAATAACCCCTAATCCAACGTCTGTCACAGCCTTGGAGCATCCCGGTGGGAGATGAGCTCCCGAAAATCTGTCCTGCTCACCTCGGCCATCCCAGCGGTGGCTTCGGTGACGTGGGCATGGCCCCGAGCTGCTTAAGGGCTTATGGAGCCCAGCTGGCTCCTTAGAGGCACCTTCCAGGGCTTGGGATGGGAAATAGGAATGTTTGAAGGGAAAGAGGGGGAATTGAGGCGCAGCAAGGAAAAGGCGAAATTCGTTTATCCTGAAAAAGTCACCCCACAACGGGATGCAGGAGGCCTGGCCTGTGCCTGCTGGGGATGAGTCATTCATGGACTGATCGATTTTATCCTTAATAACCTCTGGAAATTATTCCAGGGTGAATTCTGGCCGGATTGACCCGGCCATCCAAGGCAGTGTTGACAAGGATGAGAATTGCTCTGGACAGCATCCTAGAAGGACTGGGAATGACGGAGGGAGGGAAGGGAAAGACCAAGCTTTGCTTTTCCCAAAGATGCTCCAAAACTGCCAGGAATGCAAGGAACAATCCCAAGTGGGAAAGAGGAAGCAAAGGGGGACTCAGGGCGTCTTCCCACCACTTGGAAAGTGCTCCAAGGCTGATCCCAGGATAAAGGAGCAACCTGGCTCACCAGGATGGGTTGGCAGGGATTTGGGAAGACTTTGTCTTCCTCTCCAAGCCGGGAGATGTTTGGCCAGTTCCAAGATCCATCCCAATATGCGTCTGTGGGAAATGTCCTGTGTGGATGTGACAGCCTGGAAGGAAAGCTGAAGCAGCTGGAAGATTCCATTTTCTGGGGCTGGTTAAACCAGCGAGGGGAAGAGCCCTGTCTTGGGAACCTGGAGTGGTTTGGCTTGGAAGGGACTTCATGCCCATCTCATTCCACTTCCTTCCATGGGCAGGGACACTTCCCGCTATCCCGGATTGCTCCAACCATGGATGAAAAGAGAAGAAAACCCTCGGCAAGGAGAAATTTTTGTCTCAACCCCCTTGTGCCTTGCAGCAAGAGATAAAGATAAGACCGGCTTGGTGCTGTACTTGAAGCTTTACTGCTCCAGCCTGGGCCTAAAGCTGGGTCTGACTCTTCCAGGCTCTCAGGAACAGTGGGATCTCACCCAGCTGGAGAGGGAAATATTGCCAACAAAGCTCCTGTCCAGCAGGATTAATGACTCCCGGAATGACCCCAGGCTTTCCTTGTCCTCGCTCCGCCAATCCCGCAACAGAAATGAGGAAAGACTTTTTTAGTGGTGTTTAAAAGGCTTTTAGGGAAAAAAAACACCTCCCAAAACACCCAGCGACTCCCCCAAAACCTTTTAATTGAGTCTGCAAAGGATTTAAATGCTTGAGTGGTCGGGAATTGCTTAGAAATTACCTCAGCGTGGCCTCGGTGTCATCGAGCGTTTCTGCCTCGTGACGTTCCCAAGGTTTGTTCCTTGTCACTGGAGGATGCTCATCCTCCACGAGACCAGGATCCGGCCCCACAAGGTGCCAAGACAAGAGCTGAACAATCAGGATGGCTGGGAATGCGGGCAGAGTGGCCGTGCCTCAGTTTCCCCCATGTCTAAAGTGGATTAAATTGGGAATGAGGTGGATGGGAGAGGGGGCTCAGCTTAAATATTAACATTTTAAACCAAAGCAAAGGCCTGTCTTAAGTCTGTTTTGCTCACACACGTGCACGTATACCCATATCCATATCCATATCTATAGATTTATCTGTATCTACATGAATTTCCTCCTTAAATTTAAGCTCAGTATGAAAGCAGCCAAGGAAGAGCTCCTTCTGCTCCCAAGGACTTTGTTCCCTGCTTCCCTTAGGAAGAACACCAAGATCCATAAAACCTGAAGGGGAAAATCACCTTGAAGAAGGGAAAAAAAAAAAAAGAAAAAGAGAGAAAAAGACCCAACTCGATTTGACTTTCATGAGACACCAGTTAAATTTTTTTTTTCCAAGCTTTCCCACAAAACAGCCTAAAATCATCTAAAATTAGATCCAGGGAATTATTTTATATGGATGGGGAAAAGGCTGTTTGATACCACGACTCTGTAAAGGGGAACTTCTCGGCTTCCCAAACACTTTAGGAAGATGCTTTTGATTATTTTCCCTTTTTGTTCGTGTCTTGCCAAATGCTCCATTTAGGATTTAAAGAAAAATTCCGAGGTGTTCTCAGGCCTGGCTAAGCCCAAGGTAGAGATTTGGTTTAAAACAAAAGGCTGGGTTGAGTTTTGGGGTTTCTTTGTCGTGTGTTCTGAAACGACAGAAGAGAAATATAAAATCAATCCCTTCGTGATGCCATTCCCAGTGCTCCCTGTCCATCCCTCCCAGCAATCAGGGAATCCTTGGGATCAAAGAGACTGGGACAGAAAAAGAAAAGACCTTAAACTACAGAGAATCTTTCATGTGTTTGAGCTATAATATCCTGGGAAAAGGGAGGGAGAAATCTGGAAATCCGCCGTGAAGGTGTTGAAGCCTGTGGTGAGCCCACCTGGGGCATCCAGCTCTGGGATCTCCAATGTCAGAAGGACGTGGAGCTGCTGGAGCAAGTCTGGAGGAGGCTGCAGAGATGCTCCAAGGGCTGGAGCCCCTCTGCTCTGCAGCCAGGCTGGGAGAGCTGGGAATGTCCAGCCTGGAGAAGAGATGGATCCAGGGAGACCTCAGAGTCCCTTCCAGGGCCTAAAGGGGCTCCAGGAGAGCTGGAGACGGACTTTGGACAAGGGCCTGGAGTGCCAGGACACAGGGAATGGCTTCCCACTGCCAGAGGGCAGAGTTAGATGGGATACTGGGAAGAAATTGTTCCGTGTGAGGGTGGTGAGGCCCTGGAATGGAATTCCCAGAGCAGCTGTGGCTGCCCCATCCCTGGAAGTGTCCAGGGCCAGGTTGGGCGGGGCTTGGAGCAACCTGGGATAGTGGGAGGTGTCCCTGCCCATGGCAGGGGGTTGGAATTCCATGATCTTAAAGGTCCTTTCCAACCCAAATCATTCCATGATTCTCTTTCCACCCTTGTGAGTGGCACGTCAGGGTTTGGGCTGCAACATTTGTACCTCTTCAGGATCTCCCCGGGCTTGAGGAAGTGGCAAAGTTGAATGTTTGGAATGGTGGGAAAGTGCCTGCACCTACAGAGAGGGAACTTTTCCAGTGGGAAAACTCATCCTCAGGCTCCTGTTGGGGTTTACATCATCCTGAAAGTCCCTGGAAGCGTCTTACACTCACGTGGGGTTGTGGAAGGGGTGATGTCACCACGTGGAGCTGCAAATGTGGGACAGCTCAGCCAGCTTGGGGACAAAACGTCACCACGGATCCACTGCACATAGCCCTGCAGGTGACAAATCCCTTGCCAGCCCCTCAGGTCACCGTCACCGGGCACAGGATGGGTCACAAAGGCAGGACTTGAGGTTTGGGCAACCTCAGGCACAGCTTGGGGCTGATTTTAGCCAGGGAATCACATGAGGAAAGATTGGGAAGAGATTTTGCGGCCAGGAAGGTTCACTGGAGTCTCCCTGACCCGGTGATGACACCAGCTGGGTGAGGGCGAAAGAAAATCACCAGAAATACCCATCAGCTCAGCTCCCTCGTGCTGGCAAGGGACCAATCCCACCCATTTACAGACCTCTTGGAGAGGGAAGAAAGCGAAAGTTTCTTCTTCTGCTTTTGATTTTGTTTCTGCGTTAAAAACTGCCACGGGATTAAGATCCACAGGATCTGGATCTAAGCTCCTTATCCATCAGCATTTCTAAATAAAGACCTGATCCACGTCCTCCTGCCGCCCATGGAATTGTTCTGCAGGTGGTCACGGATGTGCTCCACGTGATGAGTCCCATGTGAGGACCCGGAAAAGCCCCAGCAGGGCAGGAGGAGGGAGAATCCCACCTGTGCCCAGGAGGAAGGTCTGACCTTCAGGCTGCAGCTGGGACCATCTGTCGGTGTCATTGTGACCTCCTGGAAAAGTCCTGCTCTGTGTTCACCTTCCCGAACGCAGAATCATGGGATCATTTAGGGCAGGTTCTGGTTGGACACCAGGAGGAATTTCTTCATGGAAAGAGTGGTCAGGGGCTGCCCAGGGAGGTGGTGGAGTCCCCATTCCTGAAGGTATCCATGGAATGACTGGACATGGCATTCAGCGCTCTGGGCTGGTTGCAAGGTGGGGCTTGGTCCCAGGTTGGACTCGATCTTGGAGGTGTTTTCCAACCTAAATAATTCCGGGATTCTGGATCTTAAGGGGAGCGAACAAGACAAAAAGAAGGATCACAGCCCTGGATATTTGGAGAGAAGATCTAGGACTGTTTGGACTAAGCCCATGGGAGACAAACATGGAAAGCAGAGGGGTCTGTGACAGCTGATTGCTTTACAAGGAGCGTGTCCTCCAAGCTCATGAGTGGTCACAGAATCATGGAATGGTTTGGATTGGAAGGGACCTTCATCTCATTCCAAACCCTGCCATGGGTTCCACTATTCCAGGTTGCTCCAAGCCCTGTCCAACCTGGTCCTGAACACTTCCAGTGATGGGTGAACATCCCAAAGCTCACACAGTTAAACAAAAGTCAAGCTGGAAGTGGGGCTTGTGGAAAAAAAATAATTTAGCAAATCTGGAATCTTCCTACTCCAAACCATCTCCAGAAAAATCCATTCCCAGCTGGGTGGAAAGCTCTGCTCAGAAACTGCTGCCTCCAGAAAAATCCATTCCCAGCTGGGTGGAAAGCTCTGCTCGGAAACTCCTCTCTCCACATCTCCTTCCCAACCCCTCATCCTGCCTTCCTGCTCTGAACCCTATCCCAGAAATCAACACAAGCTCAGCACAAACATTGGGCAGCGGGCCCAAAATCCCCTGGAAAAACTCCCTGGAACTGGGAAACCACAGCAGCAAAGGTGACCAGCTAATAGAGCCGCTGTCCTGGAGACCTCTGTTAGATCCCAAGGAAACCAGGGAAGCCAGGGAAGCGTGGTGCTCCGCCTGTCGTGTCATATTAATGGCCGAGATCATTTAAGCTTGGGTAAAACCCACAACTTAATTTTTTTTCCCGTTTTTTTGGTGCTGGGGTTGTTGCCGTCGCCTTTTCCGGATGATGAATGGTCCTGTTGGAGGCCGCTCCGCTTGTTTGAGCACCGTGGAGTTTTCCAGCCCTCATGCAAAAGAGGAGCCCTGGCCATTTTTCACTCGGAGAGATGAGCGACACGGGAATAAATTTTCCTGCTTAAAATTTGCTGGGCCCAGGGTTTCTCGGGAAGGCAGCTTTGACAGGCTGTCACTTTGTTGGATGTTTGGTGCTCCCAGGATTCTGGGGGCCTTTTATTGCTTTTTAAAAGATTCCAAGGAAACAAAAGCCTGGTGCATTATGACATTTAGCAGGGTCGATGTGTGGAGCTGACTCTATCCAGGCATCTCATCCCAAAGTGCCAGGTCCTGATCCCGCCTTTCCTGAGCCCAGTGTAAATCAGGAAGGGATCTGTGGCAGTGCAGGAATCCCAGGGATTGTGAAAGCTGTAAAGCAAAGGGAGGCGAGATCAGAGCAGCTCCAAAAGTACAACTCACCTCTGGCTCCTGGACAGGACTGAACGTTCTGCACTTTTCCATGAGGAGCAGATTTTTCCGCACCTGATAAAGAACAGGAACATCCAGTGTAGGATGCTGCAGCTGGATGAGTTTGATCCAATGATCTCCAAGGATCCTCCCAAATGAGCAACGACTGAGACCCCCTTCTAAGGGAAGTATTTTCGTTTTAAAGCTTTAAATTCAGTCTCTGTCATCTGACTTCACTTTGCCAAACACTTGGACTTTGGTTCAGTTTCTTGGGAAAAGCAGAATTCCCATCCACTCCAGCGCCTGGTCAGGACATGCTGGGCTGTGGGAATGGTCCATCCGACCCCCCTTATGCTGAGCAATGCCTCAGACAAGTTTTCTCCTTGGAGTATCAGGCACTTTGCAGAAGGAAAACATGTTCTCTTCCACCTCTGGGACTGTTCAGCATCCTGAAGACTCCCAGACACACCACAGTGGGATGTAATTCCCACGATCAGGCCCCTCCAGAAGACTGGACCACTCCATGGAGAGTCAGAAATGGAGGAGGAATGGCATGAACTGGTTTCTCAAGGTTTTTACTGTTGTTCCAGTTCCTCTCCACACTCCCAGAGCCTTTTCCCAGTATTCAAACCAAACCTACTCTCAGCATGAACCCATTCCCCCTTTTCCTGTCACTCCTTGCTCTTGGAAATAGCTTGGCCCCATCTTTCCTGTAAATTCCCTTCAGGAACTGGAAGGCCACAATTTGGTCACCCTAAAGCTTCTCTTTTCCAGGCTGAATGATCCCAATTCAGCCTGAGAAAGCTGGGAAATGGGGAAGCACCAGCACCAATTCCCAGTTTCCTGGAGCCACCCCCACTCTTCACAGCTGGCTGAGGCTGGGCAGGGAGAAGGATCGGTCCCAGGATGAGCAGGGAGGAGATTAAGCCAAGCTCTACTCTAAGACCTGGAAAGTGGAGAGGAGACACCCCCAGCTCAGGTCAGCTCCCGGGAGAGCTGTTTGGGATGAAAGCCAGAGTTTAGGGAAGGCTGGAAACCATCAGCTGTAGGAACGGAGTCATCCCAGCCCTGCCTCAGCAGGGATTGTCCCGGGGAGAGGGAGAAAAGGGAACAGAGGATCAATTCCTCCAGGCTGGCCCCGGAGATGGGCACTGGGGGAATGTGGGCTTATAAATTCTTCATGGAATCCTGCAGGGACAGGGATTGGTGTCACTTTAAAAAGTAAACATCGGCAGCCTAATGAATGAGTTATATCCCAGGCGCTCCATTCCAGGAGAGGTATTTAACAGGAACTATTGGATTCTCCACTATCTCTCTATCTGGAACCAGTGCATTATGACCATTAATGGATTTTTGAGGCTGGATTGATTTTTCATTAATTTGGTAAAAATCTTTTCCCTCTCCCATATAATTCTGTCTTAAAACGCCGGCCCTGACAGAGCGATAAGTCACTCACCTCATAATGCAAGGCTGGCTCATAAATCCCGGGATCTGAGGGCTGTGGGGGAGCAGACAGAGCTGGGGGAAGGAGGGGGAAAGGGGGAACCTCAGTGGGGCTGGATGGAGCTGCCAGGCAGCTTCCATTACATGTGGAATAGGAAAGATCCATCAGCAACGGAGTGAGTGGGGATGTGGATGTGATGTTTGTGGGGCTGATGCTCATCCAAGAGTAGATTCCGGAGGCCACCTCGTCTTCCCAAGTCTTGGGTTTGTAGGATAAACCCAAGTGGGAAACAGTGGGATCCACTCGGTGACCTCTGGTGAGACTGATCCATGTGGTCCCAAAACTGGCAGAGGGCTGGGAATTCCTGGCACTATGCGGTGTTTATCCCAGAGATTCCTGGCATGGATTTTGACTTTTCCCTGTGTGATTTCACCATCTTTGGTGATCAGGGCAGCCCTGATCCAAGGCTTTTTTTCCTTCCAAAAGCTGTATCCAGTCCCTGGGGAAGGCAGCCAAGCAGAAAAAGAAGCAGCCCAGGACCTGTTTTCCTGAGGGGGTCTGGGATACTCTGGGATTCTATGAGATCTTGGATCCAAATTCCAAGGACCCCCAAACTGAGGTCAGGATAGGTTTTTTCTCTATCCTGGTGGATCCAGAAAGAGGTTTTCCAAAAAAATTAATCACATCCTCCCTTGAGTGACTCGTGGAATAAATTCTTGAGGGATCTTCACGCCTCCAAGCAGATGCTCTGGGCCAGGAGGGAGCTGCCACAGGAAGCCAGAGTGGGAATCCAGGACATCTTGGAAAGAGGTGAAATGGTTTCTGCGCTCTTCGGAATCTGCTGCCCCCAGCACGATCCCCACAAACTCCCATGGCTGCAGGAAAGTGGGAGAGCCCCACTTTAATTCCCACTATTGGATTTCCTGCCACGTCACCGGTGCATTATCACCATTAATGGATTTTTGAGGCCGGATTGATTTTCCATTAATTTGGCCCCCAAGAAAAAGAGGAATCTTTCTTTTTCCCCCATCCCTTCGTCATTCTGCCTTTAAAAGCACCCCCCATGCAGCAAGGCAAGGCAGTGCCTCCCACGGGGAAGGAAAAGGTGGAAAACCCACATTCCAGAAATCCTTGGCTCTTCCAGGTGGGAAACCAAGCTCAGCAAGGCTCTGATGAGAGGCTCCAGACACCTCCACACCTGCCCAGGTGCTCCCTGGCAGCCTTACCTGGGAAAAGTCTCATTCCCCAGCCTGACCTCCTGCTTCTGATCCCAAGAGGATTCCCTCCAGATCCTATAAAACATCTGGCAGCCTCAGGATGGGTGTCCCAGATTCCGCAAAGATGTCACACTGATGTTTCTGAACTGAGCCCACACTGGAATCCTGGAGGGAAAAGGAGCAAGAGGTGCCTTGGGGAGGAGAAACAGAGGTGGGAGCTGAGTTCACCATCCCAAATCCTATCCAGCGTCCTCACTGCCTCCATGTCCCATGGATTCAGGGGTACTGGTCCTGTCTCCCCATCTACAGACCAAAGAAGAGACAGAAAAGCAGCTCCTTTTTTCTCCCAGGGCGGAGATTCTTCTGCATCCACAACATTCCCGGGACAAAGAGCACTGGTATTCCCTTAACGATGGAGCAGAGCTTGTGGACACAGGGAAACGGTGACTCCTGGTCACATCCAGCCTGGAAAACCCAACGATCCCACTGGAAGTGAGTGGAATTTTCTGAGAGGCTGCAAATTCTGCAATTCAGGTCCCATTTTAAGGATGTTTTCCTGATTTGGGCACGTTTTGGAGGACACCACGAAGCAGAAACAAGCTGGGATCATAAAAATATCAGGAAATCAACTCCAAGATCCACTTTTCTCCCTGGAAGACCTGCAAATTAACTTTTTTTTTTAGGATGTCCTATCTGGAGGTGATCAATGTCTCCCAAGAAAAGCTTCTGCTGGCTTCTGGATTATCTTCCAATGGTTGATTAAAACCCATCCTTAATGAAGACTAATGAGCGAATAATCAATACCCACCAGGTCACCCAGGAATAGATAAGCCTCAATAAGCCCTTGGGGATCAGGGTCTTTATTAAACAGACAATTAAGAGGGTAATGATTATTTGGGCAATTTAAAATTAATAAGATGGGATTTGCATCCCGTGGAAATGGAAACTGATGAATGGAATCACACGTGGAGTTGGAGTTTTGGGGATGGGTTTTAACCAGAGATAGGAGGGAAGGGCCAGCACTCAAAATCCTCATTAATCTCATGGCTGAAAGCCAACTTTGAATTTTCCACAGTTTTTTGTCTGAATCGTAGAATCCAAAGAAGTTTGGAAGGAACCTCCAGCAACCTCCTGTCTAAAGCTCAGCTTAAAGCATCTCAAGGCTGAAGATAAACTCAGTTTTAAACTTAGAACAGGATGCTCAGGGTTGGCCTTGTCTCCCAGGGCAAAAGGGACAAGACAAGACGAAACAGCCTCAAACTGCACCAGGCAAGGCTCAGGTTGGGCATCAGGGGGAATTTCTTCATGGAAAGGATGGTCAGGCATTGGAAGGGGCTGCCCAGGGAGGTGGTGGAGTCTCCATCCCTGGAGGTGTCCAGGGAATGACTGGATGTGGCACTCAGCGCTCTGGTCTGGGTGACAAGTTTGGGATCAGTCACAGGTCGGACTCGATGATCTTGGAGGTCTTTTCCAAACTCAGTGATCGTGTGATTTTCCAGTTGAGATCTGGATGCTTCCAGGGATGGAGATCCCACACCTTCTCCAAGTCCCTGGTCTAACATCTGATCACCTTCATGAGCAAAAGCTTGTGGTGTGTAGGGGGAATTCCACGTGGCATATCCTGGGGTTTTGGGAGCGGTGTCTCTCCTGGATTTCATGGAAGACATGGCCTCAACTCCCAAATGTATCTCTGTCCTTCTTGAACAGAGACTGGAGCAGGGATTCTGCATCCAGAGCTGGAAAATATCCATGGATCTGCGCAGGCAGAGGGGGGTACAACATTTGCATGGAATGTTGCCGCATCAGGGAAGAGATCAGGACAGGGAGAATGGGACAAGCAGAGAAGTTCCTTTTTGGTGGGCCCGTTTTAATTGGCTGTCATGGATGATATCCCTGTTTCTTGGGCATTCCTGCCTGCTCTGAACGAAGCTGGACGGATCACAAGACCATCCTGTGGGGGCTTCCTGCTGCATGAATCCTTTGCCAGTGCAGCTTTCCATGATTTGTCTTTCCATAGGGTGGCACCAGTTGCTGTCAAAGCCTCATAATGATGAGGGATGAAAAATACAAATCCCAAACAAGCTGAGCATCCCTGTGGAACATTCCCAGGCGAGAGGCCGTCAAAGGAGGCATCAGTGACAAGTTTGTGTCACCTCAGGATGGCAAAGCACCTTCCTGTCTCTCTTTCCTCATCCCAGACAGCTCATTAGAGTTGGGAGCACTGAGGAGGGATCAGACCTGGAGTCAGGAAGCTCCATCAGCCCTCTGAGCCTGGCTTTGATCAGCAGAAACCAAAGGTGTGACTGCAGAAAGGCTGTTCTCTAGTTGGGTTTTGGTTATGTGGGAAAAACAGTCTGGAAGAAAACCTGGAAAAGAGGATGGAATAGGCACTAAAGGGTCATGGAGAGGGCTGGAATATCTGCTCTGGAGCCAGGCTGGGAGAGCTGGGAGTGTTCAAACTGGAGAAGAAGAGAAAGCTCTAGGGAGACCTCAGAGCCCCTTCCAGTGCCTAAAGGTGCCCCAGGAGAGCTGGAGAGGGAGTTGGGACAAGGGGTGAAGGGACAGGAAAAGGAGGAATGGCTTCAAACTTCCAGAGGGCACGGTTAGGAGGGATATTGGGAAGGAATTCCTGGCTGTGAGGGTGGTGAGGCCCTGGGACAGGTTGTCCGGAGAAGCTGTGGCTGTCCCATCCCTGGAAGTGTTGAAGTCCAGGTTGGAGGGGGCTTGGAGCAACCTGGGAAAGTAGAAGGTGCCCCTGCCCTCAGAACTGGATGTTCCTGAAGGTCCCTTCCAACACAAACCATTCCATGAGTCCGTGGAGTCATTCCTTCTCCTCAGGGTAGGAGTAACAAGATCCGTGTTGCTCCTCCAAGGTTTTGCCTGACCTGGTCCCGAACTCTCCCAGTGTTTGGAGATCCTCCTCCTTCCCAGACATTCCTTCACTCATTCTGTTTGGGAACCTTTGCCTAATGCCCAACCCAAATCTTTCCTGCTGTGTCATCTTCTTAACCTCCCCACCAGGGACAGAGACACCAAACCCCTCCTTCCCTCTGGCTGCTTTGTTTATTGGATTTGAAATCTGAATTTCTTCTCTTAGCCAGAAACAACCCGAATTCCTGCAGGATTTCCCTGTAGTTCCTGCCCTGTCACTCCCTGATTCCGGCTGTTTGTCTTGGAATCCATCCCCTTTGCCCCAAACTGGATCCTCCACCAACATTTCTGCTCCCTGTACTTTTCTCATCCCAAGTACTCCATCCAGCAAATTCCATCTCTCCGACAACATACCCTGATTAGGGGATTTTCTTGGAATACGACACGGATCTGTTGGATCTTGGACTCCTCCTGGAAGAGAAAGTTCATTTTCTTCTACCCAGCTGTCCACAGATGGATTCCAACCCCACTGCATGAAAAACAAGGAAAACAAAAGCTTGGAAGAGAGGGAGGAGGCGTTTTCCTCACTTGCTGACTTCCCTGCAGCCGGGAAACCCACCCCATTTCTTGGAGGTGAAGTCACTGGAATTTGAGCACGGAAGAAGAAAGCCAAGAGCTGAACCTTTGGGAAATGCACATTTCTTGAACAACAAAAAAAAAACCCCAAACCACATTTGGGAAAGCAGCTGTGATCTGAGTCATCTCCTCGTTCCATTTGTGGAGTGAGTGATGCAAATGCTGCTCCAGAACAAATGGAAATCGATAAAAATGTCAAGTCTTATCTCGGCGAGGGATGGGAGAAATTCCATCCAAAACCACTCCGTGTCCTTCTTTACACCTGCCCACCTCAGCTGGGCTCTGGAATCAGCCGAGTTTGCATTGTGAGCCACAGGAACTCTGCTGGATGCAACGTCAGGAGTTATCCTGACTCCCAAGCCAAATTTTAGAGATCCTACGCCTTGCTAGGCTGGGTTTATTGGGATATGGGGACAAGGACTATGTCCAGACCACCTTTCCAGCTGCTCCAACTGGATTTTGGTTGGAGAGCAAATTAAGAGTTGTTAACTCTCAGCAATTAACCTGTTAATTTTCATTTTCTCTCCCTGCTGTTCCTAAATCCCAGCTCTTTATTCCTGGGAGGCAAGGGAATACAGCCCTAACAGCCTGACCAGCCTTGCCATGGCTTTCCAAGTCCTTTTATCCAATTGTTAGGAGTAAAATCCCGGTAGCCAGATGGGAAATAAATATGAAGCCTCTCTCCACGCCAAGCTGGGATCAGCAAAACTGTTCCTATCCCTGCTTCAATCATTAATACGCAACTGCGGACTCCGGGGCAGGAAAAAATAATCATAAAATTAAACTGTTATCCAGCGAAAATGCATTCCCTCTCTCCAGAAACGTCTGGAAGCTCGGGCTCCCCGCATCCAGTGGTGGGATTATAACTCACGGCTCTCCTGGCAGCTGGAGCTGTAGCTCCCCATTCATTTTATGGCTGCGAGCATTAACATTTCTGCAGAACATCGGGGTAATTTTCTGCAAAGAATGATCATTTTTTTAGTGACTCGCAACAATTAATTATCCGCCTCGTAACAATTTCCCGGGATGAGTGATCACCAGGGAGAGGCCCTTGGGCACTCAGGGAAGCTCCGAGTGTAATGGCTCAAGTGGCAAGAGGTGAAGGAAGAATATTGGGCAGTTTGGGTGAGAGGCTGCTCTGGAATTGGGGTCGTGATGTGCTTGGAAAACTACACAGGTCACACGTTAATGTGCTTGGAAAACCACATAGGTGACAGGAAAATATGCTTGGAAAACCGCCGGGTCATCCTTAAATGTCCTTGGAAAACCACCCAGGTCACACCTAAACAGGTGCATGGTCAGGAATCTGCTTGGAGGTGTCAGCCAGGATCTAAGGAGATCCAAGACCTTTTCCCCACTGATTTGGGAGCAGCTTCCCAGGATGATTTGCAAAATGATTGGGTTTATTTTTAGTTGGTGCCAGGCACCCATGGGAAAAGCTGGATGGAGGCTTTTCCATCCTGTTTTGGATACAACTCCAAATCCTGGAATCCTGGAATGGTTTGGGTTGGAAGGGATCTTAAAGATCATCCAGTTCCACAGACAGGGACGCCTTCCGCTATCCCAAGTTGCTCCAAGCCCCATCCAACCTGGCTTTGGACACTTCCGGGGATCCAGGAGCAGCCACAGCTTCTCTGGGAATTCTATTCCAGGGCCTCCCCATCCTCACAGGGAAAAATTTCTTCCCCATATCCCACCTAACCCTGTCCTCTGGCAGTGGGAAGCCATTTCCGCTTTTCCAGTCGCTCCAGGCCCTAGTAAATAGTGCCCCCCATCTTTCCTGCAGGATCCCTCCAGGCTCTGGAAAGTCACAATTAGGCCACCTCAAATATTCTCTTTTCCAGACTGAACAATCCCAATTTTCCTAGCCTTTCTTCGCAGCAGAACTGCTCCATCCCTCTGATCACCTTGGTGGCCTCTCTCCAAAGCAAAAGTGGCCTTTTTCCAGATGAACTCCCATGAAACACCTCAGACGCCTCATGGAATTCATGTTATTCCCTAAGAAAGGCCAGACCAGCTTGGCCCGGGAGCTCATCTCCCACCAGGATCTCACAAACACAAGATGATGTTAATGCAGACTCCCCAAAATACCATCCCTGTTTTCCAAACTGTCCAGTTTGCAACTCCGGAGCCAGAGGCAGTCTCGCATTTCACAGCCCTTCACAGATTTTTCCCAGCTTCCTCCATCCAGTTTTTATTTTCCGTGTTTTTTAACCCTTGTGAAGGTGTAGCACCCACAACATCCCAACATTAACCAAGTGTTTCCTGAAGCTCAACCTCTCTTTTCTGTTCTTTTCCAACCCTTTTCTCTCCCAATTCCCAGTCCCTCCACTGGAAGAGCCCATGGGCAGTTCTACCTCTGTGGAAAAAGGGAGGTTAATCTTGAGCCTTCCAGGCTGGAGACAGAATTTTCCTGCGATTTTCCTTTTACACCTTTCTGCTGGCTCAACCCGAACATCTGCACCCCATCCAAGCCACGAACGAGGAACATCTCCCAGTTTGGCACCACAAATCCCACAAAACCTCAGCTTCATCCACTAGTGAGGGACCGGAAGGTGACACCAGGCACTGCAGGAACACTCTCAGAAGGTCATCCCAGCTCTGCAAAGCTGTCCCTTCGAATTCCATGTGGGATTCACATCCCCTAAGTGCCTACAAAAAGGGGGAATGTCAGTCTGTGCCATTATGGCTGATGGCAATCCAGTCATGAGGGTCAGGTCGTCATTTATCTGAGTGGGACAAATGTTCTTTGGGATGACAAAATCTCCGTGGAATCGCTGCCCTTTGACTACTGAGTGCTCTCAGAGTGAGGTCACACATCCATAACTCCATGAGGATGTGCATTAACTCCATTCTCTACCCTTTCCAGGTGGGAATAAGCGCTCACACCCCACACGGGCCAATCCCATGGGAAAAGTGGCCTTCCATGATTCTGAGCGCCCGAAAGAAGAGAGCACGGACTCCCTCGGGAGTCTCGGGTTGGCTGCGGGGGGAGCTGAGCGTGGCAGCAGGAGCCCAGCCCCGTTTGCAGCCTCGGTCTGCTGAAGGCAGCACATTCCTGCAGCCTAAGCAAGTTTCCCAATAAAACCCTCTCCTAATCGAGGGAAGAGAGAGAGAGGGAGAGATAGAGAGAGCAACTGGGCCACGCTGTCCGTGTGGAATAAGCACTGGAGATTTAAGTGGGAGAGAATTACCTTAAATATGTATCTAAAGAGGGAGAGAATCTATAGGTAAGCTTGAAAAAAAAAAATATTAAAAAGCACCACGGAAGAGGAGTAGAACCAATTTCCCAATTCCAATCTCCGGCACGCCGGGATTCAGCTCCTCAGATGTTTCCTGCTCTGCGAAATTGGTTGGGCTGGTGCTGATTTGGGCTCATTGTGGTGCATTTATGAGGAGCTGTCACACGTCTGGGGCACGGTGATGGATTGACCGGGCTCCCCGGAGCTCCGGGAAGGTGGGGAGGGAGGGGGAAAAGGTGATGGGAGCGAGGAGAGAGGGTGGGAGTTGGGGGCAGAGGGAAGAGGAGGGGGGAGGAAACCATCCCAAATCGATTCCACTGGCAATAAACAGCCAAAGCCAGGGGGAGGATCACGGATAGGGAGGGGGAGAGAGGCTGGAGAGAAAACAGCAACTTAAGCAATTTGTTGCACAATTCCCAGGGGTTTATTACGTGGGATTTACAGGAAAAACAAGACTTGGTGGTGCCAGGGTTGAGAATCCCAGATAAAAGTGCACAAATGGATCCCCTCTCTCAATCACAGGATTTGGGGACCTCTCCAACAGTGGAATTTCAGGGTGATTTTCAGAGCGATGGGGAGCAGAGCAAACAGGAGAGGGGGTAAAGACGCAGTTTAGGGTTTCCATAACATCAATCTCCTGGATATCCGATGCTATCCCTTCCCTCCTCCTGTGTGTGGATCCAGGGAAAATGTTTCCTTTCTCCTGCAAATCAGAAAAGATCAAATAAGTCGGGCGCTCATTGATAACAACCGATGGGTGTAAAGGAGGTATAGATGTATTGATCTTTATTCGAGACGGATGGGCTCAGTCTAAATCCATCTCTCCGGCGTATTTATCTATCCTCAGATCTCCCTCCAGGCCTTTTCCCATCTCCACTATCGATGCTTATCAATCTCCCTATCAAATTTGATGTCTGTCAGGCTCCCTCCCTCCTACAAAACATCAACCAGACAACGGTGAGGGACAGCCCAATGTATCAACAAATATCACGTGACAGTGACAATAAACCCTCTTCTTGCTCCACGAGGTCTGGAAGAAGCTGCTTGGAAAACCTCAGGTGGTCCCCAAATCCCAAGGTGATCCCTAAAGCCAAGCCTGCTCTGAGGAGCTGTAATTCCAAGAACTGGGAATTCAAAAGAGGAGGAAGGAGAAGCAGGAATCCCTCAGAGGAGCTGTGGTTTTCCTCTTGACCGTTGAAGAGTTGTGGACGTGTCCTGACTGGGGATTCCACATCCCTGGAAGTGTCTATAGCCAAGTTGGATGGGGATTGGAGCAACCTGGTCTAGTGGAAGGTGTCCCTGCCCACGTCAAGATGATCCAACCCAAACCATTCCATGATTCCATGGATCATTTTTTAATGTCCAAGACCAGATGAGAGGTGAGTTCCTATCATGGGGAACAATTTGGGCTCACCCCAGTCCCTGTCTCTGGGTTGTCTCCAACCGTTTTCTTGCTGCAAATTTCTAATTTTGCAGGAAGATCTTCCTGATATTCCCACATTCCAGTCCATGTAGCTGCTCCCTAAAGGAGCGAAACAACAGAGGGAAAAGTGGTTTTATAAAATCCAATCATAAATTCCAGCAATATTAATATTGACTGTCCGGACCCATAATGCGGGAAATATACGGATAACATGATCCCTTCTCCACAAAATACCTCCTAATAAATAATTATATCATCCCATAAATCTTCCCTGTGCACTAATAAGCAAATTTTTCCTACAGAAAACCCTGTGCTTCATCCCATTCCCAGCAGATATATCCCTTTTTATAATTACACATGGTGTCGATTTCAAATCCAGTTAAAAATGTGCAAACGGAGTCAATTTTTACGCCGTAATTTTGGGTGATATAAAGTCCAACATCCAGACCCCCCTTCCCGGTGCTCCTCATCCCTGATCCCGACATTAAACTGCTCCACTTAGTCCGGGTACCTGGAGCCAGGCGGGCTGACCTCATTAAAATGGATTAGTGCAGGAGTAAAATCTAAAAGGTAATAAAAATCGCTAATATTTTTTATCAGGACACACATGGATTTTCCTTTTTTTATTTTTTTCCTCAGCGGATCAAGCTCTTCCTCAGGTATCCAAATATCCTGTGAATATCCACATTTTCAATATTTCCCTCCAGGCAAGATGTTAGGAGTGACCTGGACAGGTGTGGATGCTTTGCCTTTTCCTTCTTCTGCTGTTCCAGGAAATTCCACAGGCGATGGCGTGATGTGAGACGAGCTAAAGCTTATAAAAAGGTGGAATTCCTGTGGAGAGTCCATGACAATATTCCTGGTTTCATTAATCGTATCAAGTCCCTATAAAAACTTCTATTTCTCAAAATACCTGGATGAAAGACAGGCAGGAATTTTTCATTTGCCTCACTGGTTTTTTTTTTCCTTCTTTCCATCAGAAATGGGTCCTGTGGGGTAATTTCCAGGGATATCTCAAAGGAATTTTGCTTCTTGGATCATAACCACAGGTGACTGAGCAGAAAAGCGACGAGGAAATGTGGGGATTTAGGGCCACACCCAGAGGCCAGGAGAATCCTGGAAACACCAGCAGGAAGGGGATCCATTTCCTGGTCAGTGTTCCCACAGGGAAGAGGATGGACAAGACCCACCTCAACCATTCCAAGCTAATTTAACTTAGCCCACCAAATTTTGTCCAGGCCCTTCCAGGTTTTCTTGGGATAAATCCCTCTCATAGACTCATGGGGTTAGAAGGGATCTCAAAGCTCATCCAGTTCCAACCCCTGCCATGGGCAACCTTCCACTATCCCAGGTTGCTCCAAAACCCATCCAACCCGGCCTTGAGCACTTCCAGGGATGTGAGCACTCCTTGGTGAGCTCCTGGACAACCTTAGGAGGTGGGAATGCACCTGGAATGCGGCTCCACCTTTTCTTAACCACCCCAGAGGCCAAATTGCAGGGTTTGGTTGATGCCGGTGGCCCGGAGGTGGCCTGTAATTCCATGGAGTGGGAGACCTTCCATCCTTAAACCGGAGCAGGGAGTGGGAAGTGGAGGCTGATTGTGCCAAGGGTTTTCTGGATGGGCTCAGAGGGGAACTCCTTGATCCTGGAGAATTTTATCCACCCTTTCTGGGGAGGAAATGGATTGGCTCAAACCAGGGATGCAGTCCTATCCCTGGGAATGGCTGAAGGCGAAGAACAAAAGCCACAATGAGATGGCATTATCCCAAGGAAAGTTCCTGAAGGGATCAGGATTCACATCCCGGCTAAAGTTCACGTTTCCATATCATCACAAAAAGCGGAAAAAACTGGAATTTGCAGCCAGAAAAAAAAAACAAAACAGATTCAGCTGATTTAGTGGGATCAAAACTAGGGCTGGGGAGGGAAGCCTTCAGCTTTTTCCCAGCTTTCCAAAACAGGAAAATAACGAGGAATATGGGATTTTGAAGGCCCACAGAAGGGAGGTCTGGCTGTGGGTGACCTGCACCCCCAGATGCCCCCCATTTCCAGCTCCTCCAGAAGGAATTAAAAATCACATCCTCCCTTGCCCCCAGCGCTCTGGGAAGCCCTGGGAATGATTTACTCAGCGCAGGGGAAGGATTTATCAGTTCTTGGAACTGGTGTTTATGAATATTCCTAAAGAGGAAAATCAATCCCTTCTATCATAACATTGCCATTTTTCTAAATGATAGAACAAGCATTTTTATCCACCTCGTGCTGCCTGCTGGAGAATCGATAGGAATTACGAGCTTCTCCCTGGATTTACTCATGTCCTGGCATCAGCCCCTCCTGGCCCTGCAGCCAAGGCAGGGAAGATGCTCAGAGACCTGGGTTCGCTTCTTGTATCGCTCCCCTTTTTCCTCCCTGTTTATCCCACTTTTACCTCCTTGATTTTTCAGCCCAGTCTTCCCAGTCTCCTCAAAGTGAGGAGAAGAGAGTCTGGGAAGCATCAGGAGGTTCAAACCAAGAGAATTCCCTTCTCATCCATGCCAGCTTGGATTAAATACCTGGAGGTACAACATATCTGTGGAAAAAAAAGTTTTCCCTATTTTTTCTCTCACCAGTGAATTCAACTTAAATGAAATGTGGGATCCCTGGAACCAACCAAACCCCTTAAAATTTCCAAGAATAGGTCACATTTTGGTAAACTTTGCATATTTTTTTAAAATAGGTCCCTGGAAGAGATTTTTTTCCCATACTTTTCTGATCTCTAAACAAAAACAATTCAAGGGGAAAAGCCATAACAGAACCTCCAAAATCCTCTCTCCTCTCAGGGCTGATCCTTGTGCTTCTGGATATCCATCAACCCATCCCCGGGAAGATTATTCCCTTCTCCTGGGTGTGTCTCCATGTTTAGGAAGTTTTCCACTATGTGCTCCTACTCCTGGAATGACACCCAGTTCCAGGAAGCTCCTTCCTGCTGCTCTGATCCATCCTACTCCAATTAACCGCTTGTTTTTCCTTCTCTGTGGAATTATCACCTTGTGTGTGGAATCACTGAATCCCAGGATGGTTTGGGTTGGGATACAAGGATCATTTTCCAACCCCCTGGCAGCGACAATTTCCACTATCCCAGGTTGCTCCAAGCCCTGTCCAGCCTGAGCTTGGACACTTCCAGGGGTGTGATTCCACAACTTTGTGTCTCTCTTGCACATTTCACACCAGGATATCAAAGAAATCCTCAGATTCAAGCAGGGATTGATCTGGGAAGAAACGCTCCTAATCCTCCGCTGTTAAAATCCACTTATTCTGCCCCACCTCTCTATTTTTATAACCTTTGGAGCACCTTTTTCTCATTCCTGAGCGTTCCTGGTTCCCACCTCTGTCTGGAGAGCCTGGCTTAGGGATGTTCCACATCTCCCGTAGGATTTCTGTCCCCACAAACCAGATTTTCTCCCTCTCAATCCCAGACATTCCCTTTGGATTCACCCAGGGTCGCCTCCACGGGGAGAAGAGGAGAGTTCAGAGCCTCCAGCCAAGAGTTGAACCACTTGGAATTTTTTTCCTTCTTGGCAGCCATGGATCTTTGCAATAAGGGCCGGCAGGGCAGCCATAAATCCCACTAAAGGTAAAAGTGATTGATTTTAGAAGACACTGTTTAAGAATTTGTTTTTCTAATGGATCCTAAAGTCCTGTCATCAATTTTGCCAAGCTCAGCGGTGCCAGGAGGCTGCTGCATCCCGGCCAGAGAGGAGGAGGGGGATGCAGGAAAGAAGGAAAGATGGAGCGGATAAAACAGGGATGGAGGAGGAGGAGGGGCGCTGCAAAAAAAATGGAGTTCATCATCTGTCCCTTTCCAGCTGCAATATCCTAAAATGTGGATTATACCCAACCATAAATACTAATCCATTAGTTGCTCTTTCACACGCTCCTGGCTGGAATGCTGCTTCCATGAGAATCTATTTGAATATCAATGTGGCTCCATGTAAAACTGCTTCCCTTGGAGTTGCAGATGAAGGGCAGGCGTGGAGGGCCTGCGCTTTAGGGATAGGGCACCGTATCCAGGGCAGAATCAGTAGGTAATTATTGAAATCCCTCCTCGCTCCCAAAGCTTCCTCAGAGCTGACCAAAAAGCTAAAAAAAAAAAAAAAAAAATCAGGAAAAAAAAAAATAGGAGCAAATCAGGCAGCGTTGCCTCAGTCTTTAATGGGACATTAAAAGAAAGTTCTCCGTTATTTTTAATTCCATCCAGGGATTGCATTGATTTGCTTCCTTCCCAGTGATGGGAAAGGCAAACACAGCCAAGGGATGCATCCCAGGGGCTGCACTGAGGGAAGGGAATTGCTCCAAACAAATAAAATCCCTCCCCAGCACCCTCCCCTCCCAGCTGTGGAAGAGCCTGGAAGGTTCACAATAAAATTCCTGCAATGCCGATCCCATCCCTTCCTGCTGTCTCTTACAGGGATTGGTTTTGTTTAGTGGAGTCTGGGAATACAGACAGAGAGAAGCGAAAGAATCCCAGAATCCGAAGGAAAACTGTCCTTGTTTATAAGGGCACGGAGACCTCATGTGCTTGAGCCAGTGCAAGGATCTGTGAAAGCCTTGGAATTATCTATAAAACAGGGATTTGTGGCCACAGCCATGAGTCATTATCTCCGAATTTTGTAGAATCATGGAATGGTTTGGGTTGGAATGGACCTTAAGGATCATCTCGGTCCAGCTCCCTGCCATGGGCAGGGATGCCCCACGCAAGACCAGGTTGCTCCTGGGGCAGCCACAGATTCTCTGGGAAACCTGTGCCAGGGCCTCCCCATCCTCACAGGGAAGAATTTCTTCCCAATTTCCCATCTAACTCTGCCCTCCGGAAGTTTGAAGCAATTCCCCCTTGTCCCGTCGTTCCGTTCCTTGCCCAAAGTCTCTCTCCATCTTTCTTGCAGGATTCCTTCAAGTCCTGGAAGGCCACAATTAGGTCATCCCAAACCTTCTCTTCTCCAGGCTGAGCAATCCCAATTTTCCCAGCCTTTCCCCACAGCAGAGCTGCTCCATCCCTCTGATCACCTTGGTGCCTCCTCTGGACTCACTCCAACAGCTCCACGCCCTTTCTGTGCTGGGAACCCCAGAGCTGGATGCAACATTCCAGGTGGGATCTCACCAGAGGGGGTTGGAGGGGCAGAATCAGCTCATCCTCATCTGCATTAAAGCAAAAAAAATGGGTGGAAAAAGATGAGGATTTTGACAAAAATCAGGAAGGTTTGTGTAGATCCCTGGAAGTGTTCAAGGCCAGGTTGGATGGGAATCGGAGCATCCTGGTCTAGCAGAAGGTGTCCCTGCCCATGGTTGAAACCAGATGATCTTTAAGATCCCTTCCAACCCAAACCACTGCGTGATTTTATGAACATGGACACAGATAAAAGAGTTTCTTCTTCACTGGCGTGAAGGTGATGGGCGACATCCTCATGGATTTTTCCAGACAAACTTTTTTTTATGCATCTCAAGCCTTTCATAGAATCATGGAATGCTTCAGGTTGGAAGGGACCTTAAAGATCATCTCATTCCAAGCCCCCTGCCGTGGAGGAGGTCAAGTAGTCAGGACCCTCGGGGCTGTATCCATGTTCCTTCTCCTTTCCCTCCCACCTTCCTCCAGCCTCTGCTGCATGCCTGGATTTCTGAGTGAATGCTCCTCGTTTTCCAGTTTTAAGCCCTTCACCAGGCCAGTGGACAATTCCTACATCAAGCTGATTTTGGATTTCCAAGGATTTTTGGAGAGCGAGGGCTTCAAGCAGCTCAAAAAGTATGTTGGGAGATTGGGGATTTAAGAATGTTGGAATTCAAATGGCAGCTGAGCTGAGCTCTGGAAAAGCCTGGATAGGAGGAATATCCACAAAAAGCACAGGGGATTTAAGGACTTTTAGGGGTCTGGGATCTTGTGTTTTCCCAGCAAACAGGAGATTAAATACAGCCCTTTTTTTCTTTTTCCTGCGGGAATGTCACAAAATGTATTGGAAACAAAGGAATTTCAGTGGATAAAGAGTTCTGGGATGCAGCAAAGATGTAGGAAAACCCAGCTCCCTGGCAGCACGGATGCTGCTCTTGGCTCCGAGGATTCTTCCAACTCAGACCTGGCTCTGAAAGGAATCTCCAGGAATGACAAGGACCTGATTCCTGGGCTCTGCTGCTGCACCAGCTGCTCCCTTTTCCGTGGAGCTGACGGAGGCCGGGAAGGAGAAAGGCCCCCCAGTGCCAAGCACGGAGCACTCCCCACTGCATCCCTGCATCCCTGTCCTGCTGCCTCCTGCCTCCCTCTTCTCCGAGGCCTAGCAGAGGCTCCTCTCCTCTCCACGCCTCATCCATCAAGCCGGATTTGCTGGTTGCCCACCCCGCATTCCCGGGCCTGTCGGTGTCCAGGGAAAACAATGATAAATAAACTGGCACTGGAGGAATTCTCTCCTGCTGCTTGATTTATCTTTTATTTGTGTTGCAGTCTCAGCCCCTTCTTCTCTCCCCCTGCACCCCCATCCTTAATTCTTCTCCCTCTGCCTCGGGCTGTTTTTCTACCTGTAGCTCCCAGAGCCAGCACGTGGATTTTTCCAGGCTTTTTATCATCCTGGCTGGATTAAGCTCCTGAAGAAAATCAGATGTACCCACAAAGCCCTGGTGCAAGGTTAAAGAGGGGACATTGCAGGACCTAGGACCAGTTTAATGTCCAGCCCTCCCAGCTCCGAAGTGTCTTTCCAAGTGCAGAGCGGTCTCCAAGAAAGTTTTTGGGGGAATTTTGGTATGGAAAGAGCAAAAATCCACGTGCCAGACAGAAACTGCACTGTGCCAGGCACATCCGCGCTTGCCTGGATCCATATCCAGGAGAGGCTTTCCCCGGTTCTTTCCTGGACTAATGAATTCTGTCCCCTTGAACCTCTTGTCCTCAGTGGTGTGAGAAGATTCCTGGGAAATTTTCCCTGCTACTTTTTTATTCCTTCTTTATAGGATCATGGAATCATAGAAAGATTGGAGTTGGAAGGGACCTTTGAAGGTCATCCAGTTCCTTCCACTATCCCAGGTTGCTCCAAGCCCCATCCAACCTGACCTTGGACACTTCCAGGGATGGGGCAGCCACAGCTTCTCCGGGAATTTCATTCCAGGGTGTCACCACCTTCACAGGGAAGAATTCCTTCCCAGTATCCCATCTAACCCTGCTCTCTGGAAATGGAGTTTTTGAACACTCGCAGGGATGGTGATTCCACCACTTCCAATGTTTGACCACTCTTCCAGTGAGGAAATCTTTCCCAGTAACCAACCTGAACCTCCCCCGGTGCGACTTGAGGCCACTTCCTCTTGACCCACCACTGTTTTCTTGGGAGAAGAGGAATGCCAGGAGTCGTGAATGCCTTTGTTACCTGTGCAGGGCAGTTACAGGTGAGACTTCAGCTCCTCTGCCACCACACCAGGGATCAGAAACCAGTCAGGAAAATCCTATGGACATTCCAGCCCTATGGACAGATTGCTCAGGCTGGAATTGCCCTGTTCTGTGCATGGATTTGGCAGCACTGGAATGTGGGATTGGAATGACACCTTTAGGTCTCCTGTTTTCCATCATCACCAGCTGGGCCAAGGCTGGATCCTTCTCTCTCCAGCCGTGGACACTGAGGACCTGAGCTCTGAGGCAGCAGCACCAGAGCTGAGAGGAAATATTCCCAAAATAGTTCCTTTTAAAATGCATTTTTGATTTTTTTTGGTAGGAAATTGTCTCAGTTTGAGACAAGTCGAGGAGGAAACGCTCAGGAAGGAACGTCTCCTCCGCAGAAGGCAGGTTTCAGCACTCCCCCACCGATGCGAAAGGAATTTCTTGGAGGAATGTGAAAAAAACTACTTATTTCACAAACAAAGCGCCAGCAGGGCACAGGAAAAACGAATAACTGTTAAAATATTAAACCTCCTTGATGCAGAGAAAGCTGGTGGATTCAGAGTTCCCTCTGTAGCTGGCTTGGCCCCTCCTGAAGTCCGAGGCCGGGATGCGGCCTCCCCGCAGGCTCCCTGCCGGTCCACAGCGTCCGATGATCTGGTTCTCGGATCACAGCTAGGCCGAACAGTTCCAGAGGAAGATGAAGAAAATAGCAGAGGATTTTGGTATGCAGTCCTGGGAAAACTTTTTGCCCCAGCTCACAAGCTGGCTGGAAGCAGGAATCCGCTCTCTCCTGTTGCAAGCAGAGCCGAGCAATACGTGGGAGTGTGTGTGAGTCCTTGAACACAAACCGGGCTGAGCAATTTTCCTGGCTCCCCCCTACTCTCCCCCTGGACCCAGCTTGAAGCCACGGGACCCATTTCTGGGCAATAAGCAGATGATAGGGGAGCACAGTATTATCATAAAATCATCCCAAGATAGAAATCCATGTAGTCACGGAAATTTGCCACAGGAGTCACCTGTGGCCTGTTGAAGGCAATGGGAGATTCTCAAGACTGAAAATGTTGAGTTAGGTCATGGAGAAATCCCATCTGTGTTCTCCAAGCCTAATCCCTGCCCCTGCATGGTCTAGGAAAAATCCTTTTTTTTGGATTCATCTTAATTTCCAGTCTTGGTGTTCTCCAGATTCACGGAATCCTTCTGGACAGGCTCGGGAATCCTTCAGCCTTAATTAGTCTGCACTGATGAAGTCCAAGCTTTGCTGTCATGTCTGTCACCACCCCTGGAAGTGTCCAAGGCCAGGTTGGATGGGACTTGGAGCAACCTGGGATAGCGGAAGGAACTGGATGACCTTCAAAGGTACCTCCCAACCAAAACCATTCCATGATTCCATTATTTACCGTTTCTCATCAAAGCAGGGCCACTTTACCTCAAATATTTAAAAACCCTTTGGCCAATATTCCACACTTTTTTGTCCAATATTCGGGAAACCTTGGTCAGGACACTCCACAGGGCATCCAGCTGCCAAATCCTGGGCTGGAGCCACCACTGTTGGGAGCCAGGCTTTGGAATGTTACTTGTGACATGGAATCACATCCTGCTCCAAGCTTCATTTTTCACAGCTTATCTGGGCTAGAGAGGGAATTAAAATATTCCTTGTAATCACCCCCTTGACCGTCTTCCTCACGGAAAGCTCCAGGAAAACCTTGGCTGTTATTAAGATGTTTCTTCCCAAGGATGGCACTTCAGTAACACCCAAAGCGATAAAAATCTATGGAATGTTTAATCAAACATTCCCCTCCTTTATTTGCCTCTCGGTTGCTGGTTATTACATCATCTCCATCCTTCCCTTTTTTTTCTTTTAAAGTGCCATAAAATTAAGTCTGGCTCTGGCAGTCTGGGAGTTTATGATTAATCAATTACTTAATCAATTACTTAGAGGAGTTATCTATTAAAAATCCAAATGTGACTCTCGCTGCACTTCCAATAAAGCCTCATCCAGCCTGAGATTCCTGGGCTGATCCTTTCCTCCTTATTCCCAGTAATTGTGTTCAGAGGATCACAGGAGTCATTAAATAAACAGGGCGCGTTAAAAGTGTGCGCAGCTTAACGAGGAAAATTACTTAATTAATGGTAGATGGGGCTGGAACAGATTAATTGAGGAGCCCTTTCCACCAACTTTCCTCAGCCTCATTCATTTCTTACTTGGAAAATCAAGGCCGGGTTGGATGGGGCTTGAAGTGGCCTGGAAGGGGATGAAACAGTATGATCCTTAAGGACCCTTCCAATTCAGACCATTCCACGATTCCAGGACAATCCGTGCCTCTGCAGAAGTGAGTTGGACCACAAACAGCAGAGGATGAGGATGGAAGAGGGCTTTGGAATCTGCGCTGGGAGCACGAGAGCTCAGAACCTCGTTTTAGGGGAGGAGCAGGTTCTTGTGCTCACCTTCCCAGAAAACAGATCCCTCTTCCACATAATTGTGTCCAGGAGGGGATTCCAACTGTTCCCACAGCCTGCAAACTCCCAGGCCAAGGAGTCGTCACCTCCAGGATCCCAAGGAGAGCTGTGATTGGAGTTGGCTGGATGTCATCACATCCCAACCCCTGGAAGGAGCCTGCTGTCAGCAGCACACCAAGGAGCAGACAGGGCCTGGTGCCTTAATTAGCAAAGACAGCCCCAAATTAACGAGAGGGGTTGGAATTCCCCCCTCCCAGATATTCCCCCTTTTCCCACATTTTGACAGCACAGCAGGTGGGAAGGGCTGGGGCCTCTCCCAGGCT
Source organism: Rhagologus leucostigma (assembly GCA_013397725.1). NCBI lineage: Eukaryota > Metazoa > Chordata > Aves > Passeriformes > Rhagologus > Rhagologus leucostigma. The sequence continues at coordinate 154,492 of VZTD01000361.1, read as the reverse complement.
CCACATTCCCACTCCCAGTTCGTGCAGCGGAATTGTCACTTCGCAGAGCTCATTTAGAGACACCGAGCAATTAAAGATCCCGCAGAATTCCAGTCCCCCTCAGAGCCTGACATCTCGGGAGAGACAGGGACCGCTGATTCCCTGTCCCCCTCGGAGCCTGACATCTCGGGAGCGACAGGGACCGCACTGCAGCTCTGTCCCCAGCCGGGGGAGTGGCTCGTCCCTGTCTTGGCCCACGCAGGCAGCGCTCAGTGGGGCTCATTTGTTTGCATTTGCCTGGTGCCTTGACATGATGAAGTAAAAAGTTTTAATATTCCAGCTCCATGAATTTTTAATGCCTGGCTCCCACTCCCGTGTCATTATTTGCCTGTGCTTCAGCACTTTCCGAGAGCGTTTGTTTGGATAATGTTCCCTTAAAGGGAAAAGGGAATGGGGGGAGCCTGTGCCTCTCTCCCCACAGTGACCATTAAATTCCACACCTGGTGTTCCACAGGTGCTGGCGATGCAAATTCCCCTCAGCCACCCTGCTTGGAGCAAAAGGAATGGGAGAAATCCGGCCTGGAGGTTGGAAATGAGATTCCAAAGAGATTTGGGGTGTAGAGACTGTTTCTGCTTTTTCCGGCTCTTCCTCAGCATTCCTCATACTCCTCTTGCCCTATGGCATGGGAAAGAGAGGATGAGGGTGACAAGGAGGAAGAAAGGGAGGGAAAACAGGGTTTTGGGGGATTTTAGGATGAGGGGAAAATGGAACAGCTCTGGGAGAAGGTGGTGCAGGCCTAACCACTGTACCGAGGTCTCTTCCTGCAGTCCCACTGACTGAGCTTGAGCAGTGGGAAAAATGGGATAGACAGGATAGATCAGGTGGGGAAATGATTGGATCAGTGCTGCATCCCACAGGAGAGGAATGGGGTGGGTCCAGGAGTTATAAAATAGTTTGGGTTGGAAAGGACCTTCAAGATCATGGAATTCCAACCCCCTGCCCCCACAGGCAGGGACACCTTCCACTATCCCAGGTTGCTCCAAGCTCCATCCAACCTGGCCTTGGACACTTCCAGGGATGGGGTGGCCACAGATTCTCTGGGAAACCTGTGCCAGGGCCTCCCCACCCTCACAAGGAAGAATTTCTTCCCATTATCCCATCTAAACTTTAAGATGGACTTTAATGTCCCATCCAACCCAAACCATTCCATGGTAAGAATTAAGCCTCACCTTTCCCTTAAACATTTGACCCCCACTCCTGAATATTCCCACCAGCCAGTGGTGGTCACACAAGCCTTCCACTTTTTTTATCCTTTCAAAATCCCTGAGGAAACTGTTGGAGGGACCACAGAATCCTCAGGGTTGGAAAAGACGGCGAGGATCATCAAGTCCAAGGTTCAGGAGAGGTCACCTCCACTCCCTAAACTTCCAGCTGGCAGCTGTGAGCCAAACTGAGGTAAGAATGAATGGATCTGAAGGAGATCAGGGCAATGGGTTTTTGAGGGAAAAGCAGCTCCCACTTTAATCCCATTTTTAATTCATCTTTCCAACACAGTGGCTGAGAAAAGGGTCAAGAAGGTCAGATCTAAAGCGCTGAAAACAGACCTGAGGCTCTTCCACGTGGATTTTTAGAGCCTCTCTCTGCATCTGGAGACTCCAGAATCCCTGGGATTCATCGTGGGGATGTAAATGGAATCAGTCCCATGGTGTGCTTGGAACAGGGAGCAGGGAACTCACCGAGTGCGTTTCCTCTTCAGTTCCAGGCTTGGAAAAGGCCAAGTTGCCTTTCCTAATGTTGGATCTCAGCACCAATCAAACATTAAATGTTTTTTAATGGATTTCAGTGAGCTGGAGATGAGCTTTTAGAAGGGCTCCAGGTTTTTTGAAAGCAATTCATGGTTGGACCATGAACTGATCCTCACAATTCTTGTGGGAATAGGTGGAATCCAGAGTTCATGGGATAATTTCCCCCCCTACCAAAAAAAAAAATGAGGTATGCGCAGGATAAATTGTACACTCGAGGACGCATCAGAGAATCACAATATCAGGGAATTATGGAATGGTTTGGGTTGAAAGGGACCTTAAAGATCATCCAATTCCAGCCCCTTCCCATAGGCAGGGATACCTTCCACTATCCCAGGTTGCTCCAAGGCCCACCCAACCTGGCCTTGAACACTTCCAGGGATGGGGCAGTAACAGCTTCTCTGGGAATTCCATTCCAGGGCGTCATCACCCTCCCAGGGAGGAATTTCTTCCCAATATCCCGTCTAAACTCGCCCTCTGTCAGTGTGAAACCATTCCCCCTCATCCTGTCACTCCATGCCCTTATCCAAAGTCCCTCTCCATGTTTCTTGTTGGCTCCTTCAAGTACTGGAAGGCCACAATTAGGTCACCCCAAAGCCTTCCCTTCCCCAGGCTGAACAATCCCAGTTCTCTCAGCCTTTCCTCTTTTCCTCTCTTTTCCAGAGATCCCAAGCCAACCATTCCTCTGTTTTTCCATGCAGCTCTCCCTGCACCAACAACAGATTCTCCCAGCAAGGAGCTGGGTGTCCTTTAGGAGAGCTCCAGGCTTGGAAAACTCAGCTCAGAAATACCAGGAACCTTCATCTCCCTGCGACCCGAGCCCAAGGGAGCTGCTGTCGCTTCCTGATCCTTTAAAAGCTGGAGACAGCTCTAGATCAGGATGCCCTTGGCTCTTGTGTGTGTCAGCAGTTTCCTGCCGTCACCAGCCCGGTCCCATGCGGGGTCTGGTCACGCTGGCGGCAAACTGGGAATTACATTTCATCCCTCTCCCTCCTTTATCACGGGGAGATAAGGAAAGCACAGGCTCCATTAGGGAACATTCTTAAGTTACCCCTGTCTCGGCTCTGGATATGTAATCCAAGGAAAAGCAGGTGCTGGAGAGGAGCACGGCCAGGTGGCTTCTCTTTAAAGCCCAGGGACGAGCTAAGGATAGAGGAGGAAAAATAGGGAGGCAAATTTTACCTCCAAGAGGGAATTAGCACCCTCTGAGTGCTGTTAAAGGATCCACAGTCCATGGGCATGTCAGGAACAACCTCAGCTCTGATCCGTTTCCCAGGGACCGGCACTAGCTCCCATTCCTGTTCTTACCAACTACTAATCCTGCAGGGAAACAGGGAGGATGCACTAAAGAGAGGCTTGAATCATGTGATCCAGGTAAAAGAGGGATCTCCTCTGCTGGAGGAAATCTCTTCTTGGACGTGGTTTGGATTTGCCTTTCCTAATTTTAAGGAATACAAGCGCCCGTGTCCAACTGAGTGGTCTGGATTCCCAGGAAAGTCAGTGGAATACGGTGAGGGCTCCTCTGCTCCAAGGAGGCACCAGCTCTGAAATGAGACTGTCACATCCTGATGCCCACTGAGAACTCAAACCAAGGAATTTAATTCATGGATGAATCCATTAATTCATGTTAATGGCTTCCTGAGCACCTAAAATTAGGGAAGTTTAACTCCACACCTCAGAAAGAAGGGAAAGTGGTCTCAGATGAGACTCAGCAAGTTCCTAGAGGCAAATCCCTGCTTTACCAAGAATTTGGAATACAAAGCCTGGCATTTATGGATAACTAGGAGAATGAAGGACTCTACTGCAGGACATTCCACATATTAGGCAGCTTTTCCCAAGTCTGTTACTCAGCCTGCTTGCATCCGTAGAACTTCATCCCAGAGCTCTGTGAGCAATAAAAAGCCGCTGGGAATCTTTCATCTGGGAATTTGGTTTCTCCATTTGATTTCTTCACAATTACCACTTTATCAAAGCCATCAAACCCCCCATAAAAACCCTGGGAATGATCCAGTGGCCCTTCTTTAATAGACAGCCAGCAGCCTGCGACATCTCCATGAAGACATTTCCCACAAAGCTGCTGCTTCCGCAGCGTTTCCTCCCTTCGGGTACTCCGGGAGCTGTCACATCACGTCTGGATCCCGGCTGTCCTGATTCAGCTCTTTTCCTCCTGCCCTTGGAAATCAATCCCTGCAGCCTTCAGTCATTTGTTCTGAGATGAACTCGCTGCCATCTGACAAAATCTGTCCGGGAAGGAGAAGGCCAGGAACGAGCACAACTTTCCATGTGCATTAACGTCGGAGCTGAGTTACCCCTCCGGGATTTTGGATCTTTTTGCTGTTCGTTATTTCCAGGAGGCTGTGGGAGGCAGCTCTGCCTTGAAGTGGGAGCTGAGACTGGCAAAAAAAAAAGCAAACAGGGGCTTTTCCCAGGTTTTAAGTCTGTTCTTACACAAGAAATGTGCTTGTATTGTCCCATTGTTCCCAAGAGGGGAACAGCACTGAACAACCCCAGATGCGCTTTTGAAATCCCTTCCCAAAATTTCCACGGCATGGGTTTGGAATTCCATGAACTTTAAGATCCCTTCCAAACCAAACCATTCCAGAATTCTACCCACTCTGTGGTGATAGCGGCTGGTGCTTGGTCACAATTCCTCATTCCTGGGAAGCATTTGAGAAAGGGCTGATTATCCCTGATTTTTTTTAGGATATGATAGGTTTGTGTGGATCTGTATTTGGTTTTGTCAGGGAAACCCCATCAAAGACCTTACAGAATTCCAGATAAAGGAATAAATGTAGCCATTGCCTTGTTCTTTGTGGTCACTCCACCATAAAAAGCCACTGGCTAGGTTAATCAATGTTTCTGTTTTTCCGGTCACGAGGAATTTCACCTCCTTGATGTGACTCTTCCAATATCACAGAGTGTGGCCTGGCAGCAATACCAGCCAATTCCTTCAGGATTCTGGGATGCATCCCATCAGGTCGCACAGACCAGTGAACATCCAGGTTCCTCAGGGGTTTTGGAACCCGATGTTCTTTTATAGAGGGAAGGATTTAGCTCCTCTCGTGCCCACCTCATTGTCCATCCCCAGGAGAGATATGGGAAGAGAAATTGCCATAAAACCTGTGGCGAAAAAGTTTCATCCTTCATCCATTGTTACCAGTTTTCCAGTCTTGCTTTTCAGGGGGAAATGCTTTCTTTGACCTTTTCCTGACCTGTAGAAATCCTTCTTATTATCCTCTGCATCCCTTGCCATGTTCAGCTCCAGCTGCACCTTGGCATTCCTGACCCCATCCCTACAAAAGCAGGCAACTTCCCAATATTTCTTCCACCCCCAGGTTGAATTCGAGTCCGTGGCTGATGTCGACCCTGCTCTGCTGACTCCACATCCAGCAGAAGGGTGTTAATTCCCAAAAAAACGGGAATTAAGGGAAAAACTCCTATCTCCGTTAGCAAAGCCACTTTCCCTGCGAGCCATATCCCTCTCTCCTCCTGGAGATGTGGGAAGGGACAATGAATTCATCAATCTGTCATTTAAGATTGTTCGCTTGACAGCTCCAAAATGCATCTTCAAAAAAAGCCCCGAACATTAAGGGCTTGAATAATTTAAGTTCCTCTTAAATACAAATCCTTGGAGTGGTTTAAACATTGGGAAGGAGTTCAACGTGGACAGCGATTTAAAGGGAAGATGGATGAGCTCAATTTGGCTGCGCACTGCAGACCTGAAAGGCCAAGGACCTGACATCACTTTGCACTGAGAGTCTCCAGGGATGTCCGGATGAAACAGGGATTAGGTGGAGTAGGATGCAGGGATATCAACATGATAAGTCCAGACTGGGTAAGCAGAGACTAAGAGGTGTTAGGATTAGTTTTGGTTCCTGCCTGACCTAAAACCTGTCCATGGAGAGACGAATCACTTCTGGGAAAAATGACTTTGTGGTTTTCTAAACCAGAGTGGCTTCAGTGGTTCAGAAACATCTCAGGGACAATTTGTTAAAATCGGGGAATAATTTAGGTTAGGAAAGACCACTAAGACCATCGAGTTCAATTGTCACCCCAGCACTGCCAAGGCCGCCATTAAATCATGTCCCCAAGTGCCACATCCACAAGGCTTTTAAATCCCTTCAGGAATGCAGACTCCGCCCCTGCCCAGGGCTGAACAATTCTTTCAGTGAAGGAATTTATCCTGATATCCAACTAAACCTCCCCTGGTGCAACTTGAGGCAGTTCCATCTCATCCTGCCCCTTGTTCCCTGGAAGCAGAGCCTGACCCTCACCTGGTTTCTGTCACAAAGTTGAGGAGAGTGAGAAGGTCCCCTCTGAGCCTCCTTTTCTCCAGGCTGAGCCCCTTTCCCAGCTCCCTCAGCTGCTCCTGGTGCTCCAGATCCTCCAAGTGGGACAAGACACTCCATCGACATTCCAGTTTTCTCTCCATTGACTCTAAGAGAAATGAGCTCTTGAATTTGTCCTCTGTCACCAAATCTTTTTATCAACACTCAAAAATGTGGTTACACCTGTAACAAAATTCCAAAGGGAAAGAGCGTTTTGTCCTCTATGGCAGGAGCAGATTTTCCAGCTCACAGGCAGGGGTTTGGGATCATGAAGTGGTGAAGGGGAAGAAGAAGGTGAAGAAATCAAGTCTGTGGTTCTCCCACTACAGGTACTTTAAAAAAAATAGCTAAAAGTGTGCAAGTCATTTTTGTAGAACAAAAAACAGTTGGAAATGCTCACATGGAAATTCCATGTTGGAATCAATCAAAACAAAGGATGTATTTGTGTGTGTAGGGAATTTGGGGTTGGGAACAAAGGATTTCGAGAGTGTTCCTGAGGCCGTGAAGGTCCCAGCATCTCCTCATGTCCCCACACATCCCAAATGATATCAAGAGACCTAAAACACGTTTGGTTTTTTTTCCGTTCCCACCTGGAGTAAGACTGGAAAACTGATAAATTTGGAGCCAAATTGCAAATTAGGATCTTCATCTCAGTTCACTGAAAGGAATCAAGGATGCCCCAAAAGCTTTGTGGAGATGAAGAGCCCCAGCACAGAACTGATGTCATGAGCTGCCACCTTCCCTAAACTTCATCCCTGAGGATTAAACCTGATCCTGCCCTGCACGTTCCAGAGTCATCGCCAGTCAACAAGAGGCTGCTCCATCACTGGCTGGAGATTAAATTATCACCACATCCAATTCCTTCCCCTCCATTCCCAGCAGTTTCATTACTCTCCATAATCAGACACCGACTCCCATTCATCCTGATCTCGCCTCCCATATTTCTCCATCAAAATTGCAGGTGAAGCCATGTCCGTGGGAATTAATTTTGGTAAGACAATGTTTGGATGAACCATTCCATTATTGACTCCTGTTTGCCGGGTCAATTTAGAAATTTATGCTCCCCTGGGATGCTCACATTGACCTCGGTTTCATCCCGGGTCAATATTCCCTTCCCAGGTCAATAAATCTCCAAACTGACTGGAGCAGAAGTCAATAAAATCTGCATATTCGGATATTATCCGAAGGTTGGGAATGCACAATTTTGTGTCGGAGAGGTGAGGAAGCACCAGAGACACCCAGAATTATTGGATGAGGGATTAAAATGGAATTCTTGCTCAATATTTCTCCTTCCATCCATCTCCAGAGTCCGAGCTGCCAGCAGCAGAGAAAATCATTGGTGGTGTTATTTATTTGGATCTAAACATGAGAATATTCCAGGATGGAGAGACACTGCGAGCAAAGAGGAAATGGGGGATTGTGGGTTCTGGCCCTAAAAAATACCAGGTGGGAAAGGTCAAAGCAACAGCGTAAATGCGTGGAGTGTAAAGACCGCAAATAATCAGGGAAGTCTCAAAATATCCCATCAAAGGCAAAATTGATGCTGGGATGAAAGGAAAACAGAGAGTCCACTTTGGAGGAGGTCCTGGGAGGTTTAATCTGAGTCTGGGAAAGCATCAATCCGTCTGCATGGAAAACTGCTCCGTGAGCAATAACATCCCACTCCTGGGTCCATCGGAGATGGGAACTTCTGGCTGTGATTGAGAGATGGAGACAGGCTGAGAGCTCAGACAGACAAAACCAGGAGATGATGCAGCAAATGGATCCCAAATAAAGCAGGAAAACTCTGTCCGGAGGTTCCAGGACCAGGATGCCTTTGTGGAGAGAGTCACTTATTGATGGACAGTCCCACAATTTCTATTTTCTGTGGTCTCTTTCCTCCTGCTGGTATTTTTGGGAGCCTGGAATATCCATGTGGCCGTGGTCATCCCTCTACTTTCCAACTTCCTCTTCCCCATCCCTTTCTGTCCAGCCTTTGCTCCACGGAGAACTCCAGATTATCTGACCCTGCTTTGTGTTTTCACAAATTTTTCAGGAATTTAATTATTTAGAGCCCTCTTTTCCTGTCAGACCTGATGAAACCTGGGAATTCAGGACTTACAGGCACTGGGAATGGCCAACAGGGAAATAAATCCAAAGAAACAGCCAGTTTCTGTCTGTCTCTTGCAAATTCTGCTGGGAATGAAACGCCTCCCTCCTTCTGGATATGCCAAGAACTCTCCTGAGTCTCCACATGAAGATGGACTTTGTCCCAAAAGCCCTGAAGTCCAACTTTAAGGATTGTTCTTCTTCCCAGCCTTTCCTTTACATCAGTGTTTTGTCTGGAAAAGTGTATATGGAATGGGATTTCCGTCTGGCATTCCCCAAGCCCTCGTGAGGGGCAATATTCACCTGGCCTGTTAAACACTTATCACAGCCACATTTTTCCAGGAAATTTGTAGGAAAAACTCTTATCCAAGGAAATATTGGCAGTACATAGATAAAAGAATAGGAATATTTGTCATTAAAGAGAAATCCTGAAGGATTTTGGATGTTATTCCAAGTCATCCCTTCAAATTATCTGGAGACATCACTCACCATATGTTGGCTTCTGACGGTGACACATGGAATGTATTCCTGGTGTGAAGATGAGGTAGAGCCAGGAGAGTGTGGATCCACTGGCAGACAGATCAGAGGGATCCATGGAGCATGGCAAGATCAGTGTCAGGGCACTGCAAATCCTGGTTTGGGAATTGTGCCATGTTGGGATCTGCTGTGCAAAGCTAAGGATGGAATTCCCATCAATGTAGGTAGGATAAACACCACATCCATGGTCCACTGAAAAGTTGGGAACAGAACTTGGAAAATTCCTGGACAATCTCCTTTGATAAATTCTGCATCTCCTGAAAGTGTCCAGATGTTATATCCAGACCTCACAAACCTCCAGGCAGTGGAATTCCCTTGGAGCAACATGTTTTTCCCTTCCAACCAGAAGATCCAGGCTTTGTTTTGCAGGTACGCCCAGCACTGGAGCTTGTCCCTGGTCTGATCCCTGTCTCCCTCATCCCTGGTGCTGCTGAGCTTTCATCCCAAGGACTTCTTTGGGATGCAGCCATCCCTGGATAAGGAATACAACTGGATTTCAAGCAAGTCCTCTTCCAATTCCTCTTCCAGTGGCTGAGAAAGCGCAGCTGTTTCCTGTTGTCTTTTCCTCCACAGCTCTGGAGCAGGATCCCAGATCCATCCACCAATCTTCCCTGCTTCAGGGCTTCCCTGACAGATCCAATGATCCACCAGCCCCAGTTAATGGAATTGTAATTGCCAATTAAAATCTGTCCTGTTATTTGCAGCAGCTTGAAAGTTTGAGCTGGGGTAGGTGAGAGCTCCTGATGTCTCTCCTGATGGAATGGATGGGCTCATTCCAAGGAGATGAATTTGGGAATTCTAGGTATCTTGTGATATTTGCTGCTGTTGAAATCCCACCCAGAATTCCTGTCTGGATTTTTCAAGGTAAGGAACCAGCTGAAAACAGGAGAGGAGGATGGAAAGGGGAGAACTTGGGGGAAACAAACAGGAGGAGCCATACAGTATTCCATCAGTCCAGAGGGGGATCTTGATGGATATTTGGGAAAAGCCCTGCAGATTTACTAATGCAAATAATGGATTACCCAGTGAAGTCTGATAATTTATTTGTCCAGACCCAACTGACTTTTCCCGTAAATCCGAGTGCCTTTTCAGCTTCAGGGAAAAGAAAACACCTGAACAGAGGGAAGAAAATGGAATTTTTTCCTTGCAAAAGAGAGTGGAAACCATCCTTTTTATGTGTCAGGAACAAAGTGATTTTGAACTTCCTGCAGAATGCGAGCCAATCTCCACACATCCCCTGGAATCCCAGTTTCCTGTTGCTCTTTGTATTTCTCCCTGTGCCGAGAAGGTGTTTAGCTGTCCAGTTCCACGGGGAATTTCCCCCCTCCCGCAGCTTCCTGGGTAAAACCAGACCCTTTCTTCAAATCCAAAATATTCTGTGGTGAAGGGTCTGAAGAGTGAGTCCTACAAGGAGCAGCTGAGGGAGCTGGGAATGTTTAGCCTGGAATAAAGGAGGCTCAGGGGGATCTTCTCTCTCTCCATAATTCCCTAAAAAGAGGGTGGAGCCAGGTGGGGGTCAGGCTCTGCTCCCAAGGAACAAGGGACAGGATGAGAGGACACGGCCTCAAGCTACACCAGGGGAGGTTCAGGTTGGACATCAGGAGGAATTTCTTCATGGAAAGAGTGGTCAGGCATTGGAAGGAGCTGCCTAGAGAAGTGGTGGAGTCCCCATCCCTGGAAGTGTCCAAGGAATGCTTCGATGTAGCACTCAGTGCTCTGGTGGGGATCAGTCACAGTTTGGACCAGATGATCTCAGAGGTCTTTTCCAACCTCAGTGATTCCATGACTCTGTGATTTATGGAGGTATGGATAGCTCGGACACACAGATCCTTACGGAATGTCAGCTCCCGCCATTTTGCCTTCCCTGCTTTCCTCCTTCCGTAGGCTGTAAGCAACGAGGTCTCCTTGGATGAGGCTGGATGAAGAGTGCAGGTCCATTCCCAGGGGGAAAGGCTTTTCACGTTGACCACTTGGAGTCCTTCCAGATCTATCGCTGCTTTCCCATGGGATCATCCTGAGTGCCTCCCCTTCACCACAGCCAGCCCAGGACCCTGCTGAGTGCACTTATCCTTCTCCGCTGCCAGGAGCATCCAGGATCTATAGCCGGAGGAAATGAGCTCTTTGGCTGGGACTGGGAGACATCCATCTGCCGGAATGGCTCCGGACAAGCTGGGTCCAAGGGGCCCATTTATCAGGGGAGCTGGAGACATGGAATTCTGTCAGGGGACTGGTCACCAGTGTGGGATTTGTCTTCCCTTGCTCCTGGTTTGTGTCTTCCCATTCCATTTTGAACAGGGTCTACAGCAGTGGAATTACTGCATCTCTGCTCTGCTTGGAATGTTCTTCCAAGGAACGGATCCTTCTGCCATTTCCCTAGTTTTATCCTGCTTTTCTCACCTGAGCCCAGGAGAAGGGTGTCCATACCAAGCCACCAAGGACGACTGAAGTCCTTCCACAAGGTGGAATTTTTCTTGCCTCAATATTCTCCTCCAGCTTTCTTCTGGTCACCTCAATCTTCAGATAGTGAGCTGAGCCAGGAACAGCTTCTCAGAAACCCGGAATCATTTCAGCTGGAAAACACCTCCAGTGTCATCGAGTCCAACTTTGTGACCCAGCCTAGAGCAGTGAGTGGCATTCCTTGGATTTCTCCAGGCATTCCTTGGATTTCTCCAGGGATGCTGACTCCACCACCTCCCTGGCCAGCCCATTCCAGTGTCTGATCGCCCTTTCCTGATGTCCAACCTGAACCTCCCCTGGAGCAGCTTGAGCCAAGGCCACCTCATCCTGGGCCTTGCTCCCTGGGAGAAAATTCCCGACCCCCACCTGGCTCCACCCTCCTTCCCGAGCTTCTTTATCCAGAAAAAAATTGAACACTTCCCTCCTGAAACCGCATCCTCTGCTATGAGTCCAAATGAATCCTAGAATGGTTTGAGTTGGAAGGGACCTTAAATATCCTCTAATTCCAAACAAAGTGCATGAAAAGAAACCCATGGAAGTGGAGTCCGTTCCGTCTCTGAATCCTTTTTCCTTTGCCTGAGCGTTCATATGGCTTTTGTTTGTTTTCCTTTTTCCTTTATGTATCACTGGAATATCCCTTCCTGCAACTTTCAGCCTTGGAGATCCCAAATGCCGTCATGGCCATTCCCTGACTTTCCCACCATAAAACCAGGAGAAGGGGATGCTTTTACACTTAGGATTCCTGATACAACCTGCCTTTGCTTCTGACAGTTTTCCTGGTCTCTCCCCTGCCCTGATTACCAGGATCTGAGAGCCTGGGATATTTTTTTGGGATAACACCATCCCAATCAGTCCAACAAAGAGTTCTGACAATCCAACCAGTGGCCCCCAAATCAACGACTGAGTTTTCCAAATCATGAACCTACCTAAAAACCAGAATATTTTCCAAAGAAAATAAACATTGAGCTCATTTTTATTTTATTCCCTGCCTTTGAGTCTGGACATTCCATCTTTTAATGTGTTTATTCCCAATTAGGTCAGTTAAACAACTGGGTCTGGAACATGAACTTATAAAAATCATCAGAATTTTAAAAAATTACCAACACAGAGAAGATTCTCCTGACATCCCAAATCGTGGAGTTGTGGGATTGATTCCCAGGGAATGTTGTGGGTTCAGTTCCAAGAGGAGGCCAAGCACATCCTTGGAAAAGAGATCTGCTGGATGTTATTCCATAGACAAGTGAGAGCAGGCTCAGAAAATTCCCTGTGATAAGAGCAGCTGGAGCTTGGGAGATTGTTAGGAGAGGTTTGGCCTCTCCTTAATTTGTCCACTGAAAGGGCTTTGGGACACCATTGGAAGTCTCTCCACCCTGGTGAGATCCCACCTGGAATGTTGCATCCAGCTCTGGGGTCCAACACAGGAAGGACATGGAGCTGCTGGAACGAGTCCAGAGAAGGCACCAAGATGAGCAGAAGGATGGAGCAGCTTTGCCATGGGAAAGGCTGGGAGAATTGGGAATGTTCAGCCTGGAAAAGGAAAGAGAAGCTTTGGGGGGACCTAATTGTGGCTTTCCAGTACCTGAAGGGATCCTGCAAGAAAGATGGAGAGAGACTTTGGAAAAGGGATGGAGGGACAGGACACAGGGAATGGCTTCCCACTGCCAGAGGGCNATGGAGCAGCTTTGCTATGGGAAAGGCTGGGAGAATTGGGAATGTTCAGCCTGGAAAAGGAAAGAGAAGCTTTGGGGGGACCTAATTGTGGCTTTCCAGTACCTGAAGGGATCCTGCAAGAAAGATGGAGAGAGACTTTGGAAAAGGGATGGAGGGACAGGACACAGGGAATGGCTTCCCACTGCCAGAGGGCAGAGTTAGATGGAATATTGGGAATAAACCCTTCCCTCTGAGGTTGATGAGGTCCTGGCACAGGTTGCCCAGAGAAGCTGTGGCTGCCCCATCCCTGGAAGTGCCCAAGGCTGGGTTAGACAGGGCTTGGAGCAACCTGGGATAGTGGGAGGTGTCCCTGCCCATGGCAGGGGTTTGGAATGAGATGATCTTGAAGGTCCCTTCCAACCTGAACCATTCCATGATTTTGGGATTCTCTCTCATAAATCAGTGATGTTGTCAGGCCATGGATAAGTGTCAGGAATGACCACGTTGCCTTTGGCCCTTTGACATAATTTCCTCATCCACTTAAAACTGGTTTTAAGGGAAGTTTGAGCCCTTTGGATTTGGGAGCTGGGAATCTGAGTCAGCAAAGCAGAAGTGTTTTAATCTTGTTAAATCAAGAAAGCCCCACCCCAAGGTATCCAAAGGGATTTGTTTCCCTTCTGTGTCAGTTCCAGGCAGGATCTCTTCTGCCTAATTCCCCTCTCCCAAAGTTTTTTTGGGGATGACTGGATCAACGAGGCCGTAGAAAGTGTTTGATTTTTGGTCTTTGAAGAGTTTTAACTCTTTCCATCTCCCCCTCTTTGTCCAAATGGATCCTTGAGCTCAAGAGATGTTCCACAGGGAAAATTCGCAGGCTCTGGAATGCTCAGACCCTGGTGCTGGTGGTGGGCTCCAAGTTCACGTCATTCCCATCACCTAACACTCCCTGCCTGCATCCAAAATGGATCCTGGTTTTCCCTCTTTTCCCTCCTTCCACATCACCGTCCCACATGCTCGCCAGCCTCAGTCGAGGAAAAATCCCATGGGATGGTTGAAACCAGTGAGGAAAGAATTGTTCCACCTTCTTAGGGATGCTTGGTGGGTGGAAAAGGAATATTCCTATGGACAACATCAATTCTTGAGCCTCCCCTGGGTGCTAGGGAAGGCAAAGGGAGTTGGGAATGTTTGGAAACTGGATCAGGAACACCTCTACAAACAAAAATAAGCCTCCTGCAGGGCTCTCCTGGTTCCAGACAGGACACAGGGATGTCCATACGGTGCTGTCCCAATCCCATAAACCCCTCTGGATTGAAGCAGCAGCTGCCTCGCCCCATGATCTCCCCAGAACATCCCACAGGGATCATCTCAGCCTTAAAAATATATAATAAATCCTTCTTCCAGGCATTACATCCCCCAGAATCCCAGACATCCCTCCTGCTCGTCGGCGCTGAACTGGAATTCCTGACTCCAAAGTCTTTTTGCCCTCAGCTAATTCCGTATCCAAGGGAGAGGGTCAGGCAGGGAGCCAGCACATCCCGCTGCTTCCCGGTTACAGGGGATGCTCCCAGCAGCTTTAGATGAGCTGGGTCTGCTTCCTGGTTGTCCCCGTCCCCAAAAAAGGGTCCCCAGGTTTGTAGAGAGGTGTCTGGAGGGCATGGGGCTCGTTAGAACACGATAAAAGCTTGGATACAAACATCCCTGAGGATTCCAGCGATCCTGACCTGCTCCCTCTCTCCGGCTCAGGTCTGTGTCAGCTTTTTCTTTGTTGTTCCTTTAAGCAGCTTTTCCAACTGACGTTACTGAGGGGAAAAAAAAAAAAAAGGCTAAAGAAATCGCGGGAAAGGTTTGCAAGGCCCGTGGATGCCTTGCAAAGCAAGGACGGCCCAAAGCAGGATGGACTCTGCCGTGCCATGAGGTCCCAAAGCATCCACAGAGAATTCCCTGTTCCCATATATCCAGCCCTGCTGTGTGTTCCCAGTCCCAGTTCCAGGCAGAGCCTGCCCTGAGATCCCTCCTTTCCTGGGATCCCACAGACCTGTACAGCCGCATAAGGATGGATTTTGCCATCCTACAGATTCTGGCAGGAGCCTCCACTCCCACACACACAAACACAGCGTTTCCCATGAGGAAAACTCACCCTAAATCCTCTCCTAATGGGAATCAAGCAGGCGAGGATGCCACCCCACATCTCACACTCATCCCTCTCCAGGAGCCTTTCCCAGCCTTTCCACCCCAAAACTCGCTCTCCGTTCGTCCTCTTCCCGTGCAGCCACTAGACGGCAGATGAGGCTCGTGGAAAGGCTCTTCCCAAGCCAGGAAGAGCCCATTCCAGTCGATTGGGATCATTTGTCCCAGCTCTCCCAAGTCGATGGAGCTGACACTTGGCAGTCAAAGGCTCTGATTAAGATGCCACAGTTGAGTTAAAGCGCTCATTAAGATTTGATGAGTAATTGATCAGCGCATCAACAGGGAAGCAGGGCTGGAAAAGAGGCTGGAAACACCTGGAAAAAGCTCCACGGGCTCCATCCTTAAACAAAACTTGGGCGGGAGTTGGAATCTTAAAAGGATAATGGGGGGTTTGGAGGAGATGGGAGCCACTGAGTGCAATAAACTTGATTTAATAGAAACGGTGATTTAAAATTCCAGCTCCCTCGGCATTCCAGGGACACATCCAGAGGGAGCGGGAGTGGGAGAGAGGGGGCTGGGCTGGAGCTGAGCCGGATCCCTTTATAGGGACGGGAAAGTGCTGACATTGATGGATTTGTTCCCGATTCTCCCCCAGCGTAGCTGGATGTCTCTCACCCGTCCATGAGGAATATTTAGGAATGGGATGCTGATATCCAGCCTTTCCCTTCGCCTTTTAAATCACGGACTATTTCGTGGCTGGGGAAAAAGGAAGGAGAAGTGGCTGGAAATTGGGAATAACTCCCCGATTCCATCAAAGCCACACTGGTAGAAACAGGGATTCACTGCCAGGAAAACACTTCCCTTTAAACTGCTGTCATGGGAAGGGAATTTGGGGCATAAAATAAGCCTTTAATAAAAAATACGCAGTTCCTGCAGAGAAACCCTGATTTTCTTTTTCCACGCATTCCCACACCCTGGATAATAAACACGCACATGAAAACCTGGGATAAATCCCGAGCATCACAGGTGAAGGAAAATCTGTCCTAAATCTTTGTCTCTTCATCATTTTTAAGGACAGAAGGTGGGAAAAATCCTGCTCCACACCCTGCACTGAAATAATAAAACTATCCCTTCCTTAGGAATAAATCCAGGTTTTCCCTCCCCCAAAAAAGCAAAGTTCTGAGGTCTGACATTCCACTGGAACCAGATTTTCCAAAGGATTTTATGATCAGCATTCAAAGAATATCTTTATTTCGGGGATCATTTTATTGAATCCATAGGAACCTTCTCCCATCTGCATTTGGGGACTTTCTGTGACAATCCCAGGAAGAGCCATCGGATTTGTTCTGCCAAGGAGTGAAATAATGCCAGTGCCAATCGATTCTTGGGAATTGAGGCAGGGTCTGGCTCTTATTTTCCATTCCCTCAGCGGGTTTGGCTCCAGAGGACATCGGGATAACAGCGCGGAGAGAGGGACACATCCTGAAGGTGCTCCCTTCCTTCAGCCCCAGCTCTTTTGGGTGCAGAATCTCAGGAGATTTTATTTTCTTATGGAGTTCTGGGCTGGTTTCTGACTGTGCCTCCCATATTCCCATTTACCACGATCAGGGATAACCAGCATACCTCTGGAAAACTCCTGGAATTGAGATAATACTAGGGAAAAAAAAATCCTGACATCCCTTCTGAAGGAATATGAAAGGATTAATTTCTTTTTGCCTCGCAGGACGACTCCAAACCCTCTGGAATGTGAAGTCCTTTTACTTCCACCCAGGAATTTTGGTGTCCAAGATCCCCAGGACAGCAACTGTAGGATCCAACTGAGATTCTCAAGGAGCAGGGATGCGTTTCTACCCGATTCATCCATTTAGTGACCGTTAATGACATTTCCATGGGATTATTTTCCTATCCCTAAGTGGACATGGGGAAAAGTATCCCGAAAAAAAATCCTGTTAAAAGAAAAGTGGGAAAACCCACACAGAAACCTGGAATTATTTTTGGAGCTGTTGTCTAAGTGTGCAGCCCATCGTTTTGCTGGGAAATGCCATTTTTCTCTTCCTGAAAGCCCTGACACCTGGAAATGGGGTTGGAATTCCAACACCAAAAATACAGGGAAGAATTTGGGATTTATCCTCCAAACAAAATCCACCTGGGAAATTTTCATCTGATGTTACACTGGTTTAATTCAGTCAAATCAAAATATTCCATCTCCCAAGCAATGAAACACAGCAGGAATCTCAGCCTCCTAATCCAAGAAATTGCCAAATCCAAGGTTTAAGTCTAAATACTAGGAAAAACCAGGCAGAGCAGCAGCAGGAAGTTTTCCCCTGGAATTACGAAATATTTTACTGTGACACACTTGAAACAACTCATTCCAATATTTTTAACCCCAAAAAAATCCCGGAATCAGCCTGATCCCCAATTTATTTATTTTTTTTTTCTGACAAGGAGATGTTTTTCCCCAGAAAATTCCACTCTCCAAAAAGCGTTGACCAGCATTTTGTGGGATTATCCCAAAGGCACAGCTTCAAATAACACGGAGCTGGGGCTAAGATGCATCTTCCCAACTGCAAGATATTGCTCCAGGGGGGAAAAAAGATAACTGAGAGGGATTTAGGCCATGGAGAGATGAGAGCCAGACAAAAACTTGGGATCTGACTGAGGAACAGCAGCAGGAAAAGCTGCTTTAAATAAAGGAACAGCTCCCAGATCTAAAATTAAGGAGGAAAATGGATCCATGGGAAGGGGAGGGTGAGAGATTGAGCTGGGACAGATCTCCAGGGACATTCTGGATGAGCCAAAGCCAAGGATCCCTGCCTGTGCTATCAGCTTCCAGCTGCAGAGATTCCCGGGATGTTCCCAATCCAGCCTCAGTTTCCCTGTGGCTCTTAATGCCAGGGTTGCATCCGAATGCAGGGTTGGAAAAGGGCAGGGAAGGAAACTGTGCTGGGAAAAGGGGATTTTTGGCTCTGTGAAGGGAGGTCAAAATGCAAAATAAATAGGAAAAAGGGAATTGTGCACGGATCTGGCAGTTTCGGCATGGCATCACCCAATCCACCAGGAAAAAATAAAGGATATTGAGGTAAAAATTGCAGGAAAGCCCTGCAGTCCCAAAATTTCCCATCCCATCTTGCCAACTGCTTTCCTGATGCCTGGGAAGGTAACGACAAACAGAGATGGGACGTCAGGTAAAACTAAGGAAAATCCCAGCATTCCAGAAGCTGAGTTTGAAACTGAAAAGCTGATGGAAGGTAGATTTTGATGGGATACTGGGAAAAGTTCTTCCCTGTGAGGGTGGTGAGGGCCTGGAATGGAATTCCCAGAGAAGCCGTGGTTTCCCCATCCCTGGAAGTGTTCAAGGCCCGATTGGATCAACTTGGGATAGTGGGAGTTGTCCCTGCTCCCGACAGGAATGAGATGATCTTTGAGCCCCTTCCAACCCAAATCATTCCATGATTTTATGACTCCTCCAGGAAAAAAAAAAAAATATTAAACAACCTGACTTTAGCCTGGATTTTTATTCAGCATTTTTTTGAAGGCATCTCATCCCAAGGCAGGATGGATCCAGGGAATTTGGCAGAGCTCCCTGGGACTGCGGTAGGGCCCGGCCCCGGAGTTCTGCAGCGGGAATTGGAGGTGGCACTCGGAGTGTGCAGTTCCGGGCATCCTTTTCTTTTCCCCATCTCCACCGTCTCCTTTCAATCCCGCTGCTCCCGCTCCTCTTTCCTGCTGAGGGCAGCTGAATTCCGTACGCCGCCGGCTTGGCCTGGATTTCATCCCGCACAGACACAGCCACAGAGCATTCCCAGCTCCAGCTGAATGCAGAGGTGGGAAAATAAATAAATTAATGGATAAATAAATAAATAAATTCCAAACCCTTTGTTTTCCAGCCATCCCTGTTTATCCTACAGGAGGAAAACTGAGGAGAGGAAAAAAGGAGGAATAGGGGCATAAAAAAGGTTAAAAGCTGCTTTATTTCAAATGAGTATTCCTAGTTTTTTCCCCCTTTGGGGTTTTTTTCCTTCTTTCTGGGTTTTTTCCTTCCTGTTAACTCCAGCCCTGCCTGCTCCAGTGGAAATTCCTGCTGTGGAAAGGTGGATTTGTTTTGTTTTCCTGGGTATTTTTGAGCCTTCACAGGAGCAGTTTTGATTCCCTGGAGGCCACCAGATCCTCCCTGCACCTGGGATGTCTCTGAGTGCCCTCTGAGTGCCCTTGGATTCTCCTTCTTCTGTCCCAAATCCCTTTCTTTCTTTTTGCAAACGCGGCAGAAAAATCTTTCCCTTCCCTGCAATTCCCACCCCTTTTCCTGGATTTGGTAGAAATCCAGCAACGTGTTGCAGTAATTTAGGGATGTTTAAATGTCCTGGGGAAGATGGGTTTAAAGACAGGGTGGGTCAGGACAAAATTCCTCTTTCCATGGTTTCTCCTGGATTTTTAGGATACTTCATCGTCACCTGGAAGGGTAAAACAACAACAGACTCCCTGCCCTGAACTCCACATGAGTGTGGGGTCATCTCAGATCCCTGCTCTTCTCCTGGAATGGGGTTTTCCCGCAATTCCAGCATCCCAGTGCTCCACTACCAAGGAGGATCAGGCAGGAAGAGCCAAAAAAACAGGGAGAAGGGACCTTTAAAATGATAATAAAAAAGGCCAATCTCAATATTTGAGGAATTTGTTAAAATTCCACGGATTGTCCATCATTTGACATCTCATAATGACCACAGCAATGGTCAAGGGCATTCCTCTGGGATTGAGGGGATGGAGAGGGGATAAAATATCTTGGTTTGGTCAGTGCTGCGCATCACATCCTAAATCCAGGTGAGCCCAGACCAAGGTGGATGCACTCCCCTCCTTTCCCACAGCAATCCAAGCCAAAGGACGGAGTGAGGGTTGGAGGTTTTCCAGGTTTCTCCTTGCACAGCAAAATGGTGCCTCCAAGCTCTGGTTCCTTTCCAGCGTCCTTTGGATTTTTTCCTGTTTTGGATTGAAAATGTGACTTTGGCTTTCAAGTTTAAGGGAAGAGAATCCAGAGGTGACATTTGTGCCAATCCAATAAAACGTCAGGATTTGCCATTGTTTCTGCTGCTGCTTTTTAAACGGGAACAAAACGACTTTTGATGCTCAGGGCTGGGAATTCCTGTCTTTCCCAAAGCTGCTCTGCAGCATAACTTCCTGCTTGCATTCCCTGGAGGGATTCAGGTTGGGTGGGACCTCCGGAAATCTCTGCTCCACTGTCCCCCTCTCCTTAAAAAGGGGCAGCTTCGAGGAATATTGTGGTACTTGTAAAGAAAAAAAAAAAGGAATTTTCCATTTAAAAAAGAAATCTAGAGGATTTTATGTTGTAATTTTCATGGGAAAAACTCTTCCGGTCCTGCTTTGGTTTTTTTTGAAGCATCCCAATATTTTCAAGCATCTAAAAGTTATCCACGTGAGGATTTCCATGAGCAACCATCCTGGATAACTTTGGGGAAGCAACTGGAGCTGTGTCAGGGGAGGTTTAGGTTGGATATCAGGAAAAAGTTCTTCCTCCACAGGCTGGGCACAGGAACGGGATCCCCAGGGAATCATCACAGCCCCAAGGCTTCCAGAGCTCAAGGAATGTTTGGAAAGCACTCTCAGGCCCAGGGTGGGATTTTTGGGATGCCCTGTGCAGGGCTTGGCGTGGGACTTGCTGATCCTTGTGCAGCCCTTCCACCCGGGATGTTTTATGATTCCAGGATTCACACACTCATCTGTGTCATTCCCAGTCTCCCTCAGACTTTTTTTTGGGAATCACTGAGAAAACGACTTTACGTTTCTGCTGCCAAATAACATTTTCTGATCCCGAAAGGAGTCCTGGGGATGTGCCTTAAGTGCCTCCCTGCTGTGTTTGCTGTGTTTACAAACACATCCGAGCACCGCGGATCAGCCTTGGGAATGCCGGTGGATGCAAATTGGATAAACTCAGTCAATGAAGCCAGAGGGTTTCCCAGCAGCCCCAGGACCTGCATATTCCAGTCTGTATTTATCCAACTAATCTTCAAGATATTAGGGATAATCTTTGCCGTTTTCCTTTAATGAACGGCCGACACGCTCGCCTGGAAGCTGTTCCTGCGGGGACCACCGGAGAGGAGGAATCAGATATCCCAGCTCCAATCGTTTATCACCATCAGATCAGGGACGGAGCCTTTTCCCAGATCTCTTACCTCAATAATTCCCAGCATGTTCGGTTGTTAACCTCACTTAGCCTCCAGCAGAGCCTGGGAGACCAAACCGGGAAGGTTCACTTGTTATTCCCCGGCTGTTCCATGATGGGAATTTCAGAGCAGAGAGAGATAAGGAGGCAAGGCAAAGCCGGACAGGGGAATCCTTAAAAATCCTGGCCACAAACGGGGTTTTCCTCGAACTATATCACTCTCCCAGTGACACCAAGCTCTGCTGAGCCGGGATCCAAGGAATTTCTTGCTCGTTATCCACTCCCCACCAAGGGCTGTGACCTCATTAGCATTCCCAGACTAAGGAAAAAGGGATGCCAGCTGAGGATGCTGCAGGAGTGAGAAGTTCGTGGAGCAAGGATGCTGCCACGAGCAAGACAGAATTCCCTGCGAGGGGACTCTGCTCCCTCCAGCAGCCAGGTTTTCCCCACACCCATCCCAGTGCTCATCCAGAGGGTATGTCCTTTCAGAGCACTCCTATCCAAGCCTGCATCCCACAGGGTTCCTAAAATCCCTGAGTTAGCAGGAGCCGGTGCCATGGAGCTGACCAAATTCTGTGTCCATTAACTACTTAACAAAATTCCCTGTGCCAGCCCCCGCCTCCAACACATCCGAGTTAATTCCCTTCCTCATTTCCAGGCCCAAAGCCAAGGCACATCCTTGTTTTCCATCCTATCCTTGGAGTATTTGGGTTGGGAAAGGCTGCAGGATGAGCACTGCAGCATCCTGAGCTTTCTTAACCCCACACCTGCATCACACTCCGGCTAAAAGTATCCAGCAATATCCACAACAATGTAATTCCGTGAACAAAACAAATCCTCCCTGGAAAAAAACCACCTGCCGTGCTGAGTGAGTCAACACTTTCTTGCTGCTTTGGGATTGTTTTTCCCCTTCCAGATTCCAGCTGAGATCCCCAGTTATTCCTAATGTGTGGGATATGGGAGTTCTTGAAGCTCCCAAACTTGGTCACACCCCATTCCCTTGGCCCATCCCTGGTTTTGGGTGAATCCTAGCACAGGTTCCACCTGTGCTCTGCACCCATTACCCAGCTGGAAATCCAGTTTTTGGAAGCCAGCACATCCTTCAGAAAGGCCAGTTTAGCAGACATCGAATGGGAATTTTTGGGATACTTCAGATCTCCTGGACACGTAAGACGAGCACTCCTAGATGTCCACTCCTGCAGTCACCATCCCAGGAACCACCACCTCATGTTCTCCCTCAAACCGGAACCATAATGAAACTTCCTATCAAACCCAGTTGTTCTGGATCCACCCACCCCAAATCTGCCCTCCCTGGAATTTCCATCCACATCCACCACATTTTGGGAACACCAAAAACATTAATTTGGATACTGAAGAGGGTCTTGGAGGAGTTTGGACCACCAAGATTAGAAACCACTTCAAATCCTCAGAGCAGCTAAAGTGACAGTGAATGGTCTTCAATGGATCTTGACAGCTTGTCCAGATTGTCCCTGACAAGATGTGAGTGACAGCTCTTTACTCTTTCGCAGGATTGGGTGGATATGGAGATTGAATTCCGTATGCCTGAATTAAATTCCTTGGGATAATCATGTCACTTTTCTGTCATTTTTGTACCAAAACCAGCATGGCCAGGAGGACCAGGGATGGGATCGTCCCCCTGTGCTGGCACTGCTGAGGGACCTCAAATCCTGGGATCAGTTTTGGGCTCCTCATGACACTGAGGGGCTGGAGCGTGTCCAGAGAAGGGAACGGAGCTGAGAAAGGGCCTGGAGCACCAGGAGTGACTGAGGGAGCTGGGGGGGCTCAGCCTGGAGAAAAGGAGTCTCAAGGGGGACCTTCCGGCTCTCCACAACTCCCTGAAAAGAGGGGGCACCCAGGTGAGGTTTGGGATCTGCTGCCAGGGAACAAGGGACAGGATGAGAGGAAGCAGCCTCAAGTTGTGCCAGGTGAGGTTCAGGATGGACATCAAGATGAATTCCTTCATGGAAAGGCTTGTCAAAGATTGGAATGGGTCCAGGGAGGTGGTGGTATCCCCATCCCTGGAGCTGTCCAAGGAGCAACTGGAGGTGACACTCAGTGCTCTGGCATGGTGACAAGGTGGGGATCAGTCACAGATTGAACTCAATGATCTTGGAGGTCTTTCCCAACCTGAATGATTCCATTCCATGATTGTATTCGATGATCTCTTGGGTAGAGACAACCCAGACCTGTACAGAGACCTCTTGCTTTGCTCCCTGGGATCAGGAATTCAGATTCTGAAAGCTGGTGGACCTGGGTGTCAGTGACCCTGGGCATGGCATGGAAGGGGTGGCAGAGACGCTTTAGTCCCTTGCAGACATCCAGGTGAGTTGGTTTGGGAGTTCCCAAAGACTCATCCATTCAATTTGCATCCCATTTTGAAGTGGATCCTGGCTGAGGCTCGTGTCTCGTCTGCAAGATGGATTCAAATCCTGCTTTGGATTCCCAGGTCAACCCCCACTTGTAACACTGCATTAATTGGAGTCCTTGTATGAAAGCATACAATGCTTGTTCTGGTCCAAGAAAAGAAGAAATCCTCAGGAATACATGAATGAGGAATTTCACAACTTCATAGGATCTTTCTTGAAACAGCCGGAGACAGTCGTGCTCTGGAAGCAAATGAGAGACAATCCCTTCACCTCCTTACCTTGAGTGTCTTCTGCTAAAATTAAATTGAATTTTCTTGTTGTTTTCACTCCATGAAACCCTCTCAGGCCTCCATCTTTGGTTTTGAGGTGTCCTTCCCTCTCCCTTGTCCCTCTAAGGCTGGAAATCCATTGGGATTTCCCTACCACTTTCCATCATTCTCCCAACTAATTCACCACATCTCCCTGACAGACTTTCCTCCGGGAAAAGGATCAATCCGGCAGGGAGGATTCCAAAGAGTTAACCCTCCTTCATGGTTATCCAGGTGCTTCTTCGGGTGCAGCTCCCTCGGAGCCAGGAATCCTGCTGAGGTTTTCCGCGGGGCGACGGAGCCACTTAGTCCGCGCCGCCGTCGGGAACAGGGGTGGCGTTGAAAGCAGATCCCCGCTTTCAGGTGACACTGAAGAGGCCAGATTGGGTTTCTCCTGGGGGAGGAGAGGGTGAGGAGCAGCCCAAGGAGAGGGTGGATCCAGAGGGCTTGGGGAGACAACCAAGCGGTCACGCAACCTCTGGCCATTTGTTTGACCCATTGCTGGATGACCCCACCAGCTTGAAAAGTGGCCAAGAAGGCCACAGGACCAGGGCAGTGATTGTCTCCCTGTGCTGGCACTGCTGGGGCTCCCCAATCCTGGGGTCACTTTTCGGTCTCTCACAGTAAGAAAGACATTGAGGAGCTGGAGCATGTCCAGGGAAGAAAGGTGGGAGCTGGGGAAGGGTCTGGAGCACCAGGAGTGGCTGAGGGAGCTCGGGGGAGCTCAGCCTGGACAAAAGGAGGCTCAGGCGAACCTTCTGGCTCTCCACAACTCCCTGACAGGAGGGGGCAGCCAGGCGGGAGTTGGGCTCTGCTCCCAGAAAACAAGGGACAGGATGAGAGGGAATTGCCTGAAGTTTCACCACAGGAAGTTCAGGCTGGATATTGGGAAAATCCGTTCACAGAAGAGGTTGTTAAGCACAGGAACAGCCTGCCCAGACCAGTATTGGAGTCACCATCCCTCCAGACATTTAAAAGCCATGTGGATGTGACCCCTGGGGACAATATTTGGTGGTGGCCTTGATATTACTGGGGAAGGGTTGTACTCTATGACCTTGGGGGGCTTTTCCGATCTAAACAATCCCATGATTCTAAAGCATCTCCTGGCAAAGAACTTTGGATTCAGACAAGGACAGGTTGCCAACCGCATTGATTGTCCCCCCACGGACATGTTGGTGTCCCATGGAGGCCTCAGGGACAGGTCCAGCTACCCCCAAAACCCTCTTCCAACGGGTTCTCAGTGGTGAAGAACATCGGGCCCAGCAAGCAAAGTGTTAAAAGAAACGATCCCATTCCAGAAGGAAAAAAGGGAGAGGAGATTGAAGTCCAGCTGGACCTCTCCTCTGTCCCCCCGTTTGATTTTATGGGCTCTGAAATGTTGCCCATCTGCCCTCCGTGGCCACTGCTCTTTTTTAATAGGAAGGGACAGAGGGTATTGACGACCTATCAAAATTCATATCTCGGCAACATTTCACTCCCAGTGGCCTCAGCACTCTCCCTTTTCCCCCCTCCTTCCCAGATAAAGGAACTGTCACTTCGATAAACGGCCCCTAATGGTGGGCAGGGAAGGTGGGACAAAAAGCTTTCAGATCCCACCAGAAAACTTCATCAGGAAAGCAAAAAAACCCCTCCACAGGCTTTTATTTTTTTAAATAACTGGGAGATTTCATTAATTGATTGACTATTAAGGCTAATATAATTTTGATGATGTCGCCTATCTTTTCTATCATTGATTTTAAGTCAGGGTCTCTTTCTCACCTTTTGGTTGTATTTTTGGGAATGGGGCACGTTGTTATTAAAATCCAATTGAATTTTCACTATCTTTGCACCATAAGCTGAAGGAGCCAAAAAGAAGGAGTGTTATTGGTATTTATTCAATTGAACATTAATTTCTGCTGCTTGGGCTCTTCCTTTTTTTACAGATAGCAAAAAAAAAAGTGCCCTTGCTGTTTATTCAATTGAATTTTCACTTTCTTTCCCTCCACATTAAGAGACTTCTGTAATGGGAGAATTTCTTAATCCAAGGGAAAACAAAGAAAAAGGGAAATAGGATCCATAGGGAAGCTGACAGCAAACACGCAGAGGTCACCAGAAGGCAAAGAGCTCAGGCTTAATTTTCATTAATTAATTTATTGGTGCCCAGGTGGGGGCTCGGGCACGAGGTCCGGCCATGCCCCCTGAGAAATGGGCACAACCCCTTTCTTGTGGTGTCACATCTGCAGGTGCTCAGACACCTGCACTCCTGTCACCCTCCCCCACCGTGACCTCGTGCACTTTCTGTCCCCACAGCAGCAAATAAATGAGGCCAGGTAACATCTTTGGAGCAGGAGACACACTCAGGTCACATCCAGGTGGCTCAGTGTTGTCCCCAGGACCCTATGAGCAGGAAAACAGTAGAGCAGTGAACACCACGCCTTCTCCCTCCACCGAGGGTGTCGGGATGAGTTGGATTCCCAAAAACACCACAGATATTCAAGTTCATCCCTTCTCTCATGCCAGGCCAAGTCTGAGTTCTCCTTGATGGGATTAAAATCCAGGCTTGATTTGGAGGAACAGGAAGGTCGTCCTCAGCCTGATCTCCAGTCTGGGTGAGAATGGGGAGGCAGGAGCTCTCCTTGCCGCCGGGGCTGTCCCTGTGACACATCAGGATGGCGTTTTGCTGCCACTGCAGCTTTAGGACCTTTGTTCCCTGCATCAGCAACTTCCCAGTTCCTGTCAGAGCAATCCAATCATCCTCGGCAGCAATTCCGGAGAAGATCGTTGGGTCAAGCCACTAAAGGTGAATGAGTCTTGCTGTCACCAACCAACACCTACAGTGCTGATCCCAATCCACAGCCCAGAAACTCCAAGCTTTGCCCCAGCTGTGCCTTGAACCACATATTTCATGGAATGTCCTGAGCTGCAAGGGACTCACAAGGATCTGAGTCCAACTCCTGACCCTGCACAGGACACCCAAAAAATCCCAACACGTACCCAAGAGCCAAAGGCTTCTTGAGTTCTGCCAGGCTTGGAGCTGTGTCGACTTCCTTGGGGAGCCTGTTCCAGTGCCCAACCACCCGCTGGATGAAAAACCTTTCCCTAAAATCCCATCTAACCTAACCCTAGCCTTTATCCCGTTCTATAGCAGGGCTGTGAGTCCAGGAAGATGGATAATGATGCCCAACTCAACAGCTATTGGATGTGGAGTTTCTCCTCGGCCTCAAATTTCCTTTCTTGGTGTTCAAGCGGTGCGGAATATCCAGGAATTTTCATTCCACTCATCTCACCTATGCTACAGGGAGACCAGACCTTTCCAGCACCGCCTGACTGTGCTGGTCCCACTTTTGCTGTGGTGCTGCCCATGGAGACCAGACCCTCCCTCCATCCCATAAACCTGACAGTGGCAGATTTAGGAAAGACCCTCCAGCTTCCAAGGGTTTTCCATATCTCCAGCAGGGATGGGCTGCCCACCCATGTCCCAAACTACATCCCTACTCCAGTTTGGCCTTGGAGCTGTGCCAGGCCCTTGGAGCTCAGTTCCCATGGAAGAGGTTGGAAGAGATCAAGAGACACCCAGGAGAAGTTGGATCTGCGTCATCAGGGCTTCACTGACACCTTGAATTCTGGGATCAGTTTTGGCTCCTCATGACAAGAATGACATTGAGGGGCTGGAATGTGTTCAGGGAAGGGAACAGAACCAGGGAAGGGTCTGGAGAGCCAGCAGCAGCTGAGGGAGCTGGGAACGGGGCTCACCCTGGAGAAAAGGAGGCCCCACAACTCCCTGACAGGAGGGTGCAGCCAGGTGGGGACTGGGCTCTGCTTCCAGGCCACAAGTGACAGGACAAGAGGAGACAACCTCAAGTTTTACCAGGGAAGGTTTACATTGGATATCAGGAAAATTTCTTCATGGGAAGAGCTGTCCAGCCTCGGCACAGCTGCCCAGAGCAGTGTTGGAGTTATCATCCCTGGAGGGATGTAAAAAACATAAACATGGCACTCAGGGACATGGTTTAGTGGTGGCCTTGGCAGTGCTGGGTTAACAGTTGGACTCAATGATCTTAGAGGGCTTTTCCAACCTAAATGATCCTATAACCCCGTGATTATGTCTTCCCCCTTAAGACCACTCTTGCGTTAAATGCATCATCACCCTTTCTGAAGCCTTGGATAGCTCCTTGGGAAAATCAGCACTTTTCCTTCTCCAACTTGGGTTCAGGAATCTGCTCTTCCCACCAAACACCAGGAGAGATGTTGCCACCAGCCACAGATTTCCTCCTACTCCCACATGCTTCCAGGATCTGCCTTAGCAGGAATAAATTCCACAATTAAAGCAGCATTAGGACATTAGCTTTTAAAACCCTTGTCCTAGGAAATAATGTCCCCGTGTTAGCGTGGAAAGCACTGGGGGCGTAAAACTTTTATTATTAAAATTAACATTTCAAACCTGTACCATGAAGTAATGGGGGAGGTGAGGATGGATAAATCAGATACTTAAACCAGGAATGTAACATTAGCACTTGGAATTGTGACCAGGAAATAAAGTCAAGGTGAGGAGATGGATAAATCAGACGGCTCAGCTGGAGGTTCTTTGTGTTACCGCTTGGAATCCTTGAGGAAAAAGAGGAGGTCAGGAAATTAAACAGGGAAAAATGAACTATGCAGGGCCTGATTCCAAACCAGGAGACACTCAGGAGAGGAATAACATGGGATAAGAGTAGATTAGGGATGTTCTGCTGGTTTGGAGGCTGCAGGGAATTTCTCTGGGCTGTGCTGAAGGAGGCGTAGAGACACTTCATGGCAGAGGTCCAGAAAAGCCCTTTTTTCCTGACTAAAGCTTCAAAGAAAGATATTTAGGGAAGGAAGGGATGAGGATGTTTTTTGGAAGCTCCAAACACTTTTGCAAATCCAGAGGAATTCCTCATCCGTGTTTTTGAGACACAAATGGAGACACTGGGGCAGCTGAAGTCCCCATCACCCTCTAACCATGGATGATTTGGTCACACGGGTATGAGCACAATGGTGGAGTTGGCTCAAATCCATCCTTCAGGTCCATCTGCTGGGGCAAATCCAGTTGTTGGGAATTTCTAAGTGAGTGACACAATGCCCTGGCCTCTGCCATACCCCTGGCCACAGTTGAAATTTCTGCCGGGTGGTTACGGTGGGACTGAACTGACCCAGGTTGATCCCAGGAATTATTCCATATGAAAAATGCACTTTGCAGAGAAAAGAAAAAAGGAAGAAAGGAAAATAAGGAGTAAACTTCGGGTATCTGAGTGTCCTGAAAAGTGCAGGAAGGGTTCCACAAGTCACACACAGGAGGACTTCTGGCCTTTTCCCAGGAAAGCTGTTGTTCCCTCCTTGTTGCGTTTCTCACACAATCCTTGCAAAGTATCCAGAAAATATTTAGAGATCTAAAGAGATGTCCAAGACCGGGCTGGAGAGGGCTCCTGGTCTAGTGGAAGGTCCGCTGTCCATGGAGAGGGTTGGAATTAGATGGTCTTTAAAGTCCTTTCCAACTCAAGCCGTTCTATGATTCCATGATCTATTGGTTCCTCTGGATCCTTCCAAGATATTTTCCAACCCCTGTCTCCCTCCAATACTGCCAATACCACCACAAGGGTGGACTTGGACACCAAAGGTCATGAATTTCACTGAACTTGTGGAAGAAGGGCCGTGGGGGGACGCTCACAAAAAAGCTGTGTTCCCTCAGGTTTGGTTGCGCGGATGGCTGAGCTCCAGGACTGAAGAAAAGGATGACCTGAAGGAACGGATTCATTCAGTGGTCACAGGTGTCACCCTCACAGTGACAACCGCCACAACCACAGCTGCAACCTGTATCCCTACCATGAACCACCTGGAAAAAAAAACCAGCACTATTCCATACTGCAGGATCCTTCCTGGCCTACTTTCTGTGAAATTCACGCCTTGTTTTCTACTTGGACTTTTCCTAGGACTTTTCTCTGTTTTTTCCCTACAATCCTTCCCAAAAAGAGGCAACACTGAACTGCTCTCACTGACTCAGTAAAACCATCCTGGAATGACCAAACTCCCCAAGGGAAAGGCTGGAGACAGAAAATGATTCCCAGGGTTTATTCTCCTTCCCTGGACAGCTGAAGCAGACCAAACCTCTGGCAAACAAGGATTGGGAATTCTGTTTCCAGCAGACGTGGTCTTTGGGGGTAACACAACGTGGTGCCAAGGTGTTCCCAGCTCTTTGGATGCAGAGGAACGATGGGAAAGAGGGAAGGGAAAGGCAGGGTGGCAATGGGAAAAGGGTGGGATATGATGTCATCTTCCCACCCCCAGGGGATCCCTGAATTATTAATGGGAACAGAAATCCGTCCCTGCAACCCAAGCTGGGTAGGCTCTGATTTCATCTCTCGACAGCTCTGGCGCTTGGCTGCGCCGACCAGACCCGCTTCCGGAAGGGAATGAGCCTCACAGGGAGGAACAGCGGCACCCGGACTGGAACTCACAGCTTCGTGGCATCAGCACCAGGATCAGCCATGACCTCCAGCCACAGCCTCAGCCCCTCCTGGGTCCTGGAAGAAAAGATATGGATGACTTTCTCCCTCCTTGTCACCCACCAAGGTCTCTTGGCATGGACAGAGTTTGTTGGATACATCCTGCAGCGTCAGGAGGAGCTGTCAGAGGTGCTGGAGGTGCAGTTAATTAGGAATACACCAGGAATTTTCTTCATCCAGACCTATCCAGCTATTTTTGGATGAATTACATGCAGTGAGCTGTGTGGGTCTGAGCCCAGGGGCAGAAAACAGAGCAGAATTCAGCACATCCTTTTTGCCCAATTTCCTCACCCTGGGCCTGTTCTCTCACTCCCATCTTTTCCCTTTCCCTCTTTTCTTTCCATCCATGGATTCCTCAGGCCTGAATCCTTCTCCTGCAGATTGGATCCTTTCCCACTGGGTTTCCTTTTCCTCTTTCCACCCCTAAAAATGACAATTTTGAAATATTTAGCGGCACTTGTGGTGCCCCGGGGCCAAATCCTGCTCTTGCCATTACTGCGAGAATTCCAAAGGCATGCACTGCATTTTCACCCCTTGATATCCAGAGGGAAAAAAGATGGGGAAGCCCAGAATGGAATTGTAGCATCTCCTAAAACACTTTGACAGCAATTTTTCTATTTGAGGATATGAACTATTAGTATTATTCATATAAATTATTAATACAAATTTATTTCATTTTTAACCTATGAAAGGGTAATGAATACTAGGAAGGAGTTGGAAGTTGGGGTTGGAAATAACTTCTAATTACAGAAGGAAGCATAATTTCCCCCAAAACTCTAATTTTTCCAGCTTGGAGGGTGTCCAAACCTCTGATGCTTCTCTTTGCCCCACTCCTGCAGACCAGTAGGAGTCCCATCCTTGCTTTGGAGTTGAACCAGGGAAGAGGGACCATGAGGAATTCTGAATTTCCTGCTGAGCTGTTCCTGCAGGTCAATGGCTGATCCTCTATTCCAAAACTGAGATCCCTGATGAGGAATAAAACTCTTCATCTCTGCCATTACAGCAGTGAAACAGAGCCTTGGGAATTATCCAAGCGCCTCTGGAAAGTTATTTGCCATTCCAACACCCATATCCAGGATTTTCCTGCAGAGAGCTGGGACTGTGGCAAACCAAAAGGTCATTTTCTCCATAAACACCATTTTCACGGAAAAATGAGCCATTTGGATAACTGGGAGTCAGGAGAGAGAAATCCACACTGTTTCCACTCTTCAATCTATTCTTTTTTTTCCATTATTGTCCCTTGGTATTCCACCCATGGAGCATCCAATATCCCTCGCCCTGTTTCACATCTCCCCAAAAGCTCTGAAGGACATGGAGCACTTCCAAAATTTATGGGGCCTTCATATCCCACAAAATTTTAATCCAAAATACCTCTTGGCATTTATGCACTTGACGAGGTTTTATTCCCTGTTTTGGACACCTGGAAAGTATGGCTGGAAGTGAAGAGGCTTCTCCAGGTTGATCCAAGTGCTTCGTGCTTTGTATGCGAATCCCAATGTGGCTCCGGAACTCCAGAAGTGTGTGAGTGGGGTTATTCCAACTGCAATCATGGAAACAGACCCGAAATTCCCAGGAATGTGTTTGCAGACTGGTACAGAGCGTGTGAAACAAGGGAAAATTCCAGCAAAAATCAAATAGTTCAGTGTCCGCACCAAGCAGCACCGAAAGGAAATTTTATTGGAAGCTTCGGTGGGAATTAAGAGGTAAAATTGTGGAAGTGGTGGAAAAGGAGCTAATTTTTATATCAAGGATGACACAGGAGGAACAGAAATGGGGTCACAGAAAGAAGCAAGAGGAGCTGAACTTCTGTGGTCATGCAACTTTGTCATTCCAGAAGATATTAAAATTACTCGAATCCTCTGGGAAACTTTGAAAAATGTTTAAAATCCCAACAAAATTCTTGCAATCTTCTCTGTCTTTCCGTGCTCAGCTTCATTTTAAACAGCCTTGGAGAGGAGCTTCCTGTTTCCACCTCACCTCTTTCCTCTGCATCCCTTCCTCATCTTCTTTTTCTTATCCCCTGCTTCTTGATCTTCATGGAATCATGAAATCATGGAAGGGTTTGGGTTGGAAGGAAACTTAAAAGACCATCCAGTCCCATCCCTTCCCAAGGGCAGGGACACCTTCCATTATCTCTGGTATTTCCAAGCCCCATCCTTGGACATTTCCAGGGATGGGGCAGCCACAGCTTCTCCAGGAATCCTGTGCCAAGGCTTCACCACCCTCCCGGGGAAGAATTTCTTCCCGATATCCCACCCAAACCTGCAGTGCTGCTGTGACCTTGCGATGAGATTTGGAGCAAGATCCATCCCTTACTCCAGCCTCCTCCTCCCTTTGAGCCACTTCCTTGCTGCTTCCCCACCTGCACAGTGGGATGCTCATCCATGAATTTGGGGTATCCAGCAGGAAAAAGGTCTTTGAGCATTTTTATTGCTTTCAACTGTGTGTTCGGGGCATGAACTCGGAATATGTGGACACACATTGGGACACAGAGGGGAGATCCTGGAAGTTTCTGGATAAATGGACACCCATGTGTGTCTCTCCAATAAATTCCATGTGCATATCTGAACTTTTAATGCTTATTTAATCCAGACCCTGGAACCCAGCTGGGACCTCTCGCAGTTCCTACCACGGATGGCTACTCTGAAAGGCTGATGGAAGCACTTGGATTCTCGGGAGACCTTTCTCTCTCTGCCTCATAAGCAAAGTGGTTTTCCTGAGGGATTTGAGGATGCAGAAGGGAGCTGCTCGCTCAGCAGCTGAGCTACAGGGAATGTATCCTAAAGGAGCACTTCCAGCAGGTGCAATGGGGCAGAATCTGCCTCTGGAAGGGAGAGATTTCGGGAAGAGAAACATTTCTTGCCTGGTTTTAGGGGATCCCAGTCCAGCTTTAGGAGTGTTATCTTTTGGAGCTGTGTTTTTCCAACAAAAAAAAACCTGTCCTGTATGTGATTGTGGAAAATCATGGAATCATGGAATGGTTTGTGTTGGAAAGGACCTTAAAGATCACCTCATTCCAACCCCTTGCCACGGGAAGGGACACCGTCCACTGTCCCAGGCTGCTCCAAGCCTCATCCAACCTGGCCTTGAACACTTCCAGGGATGAGGAGTCCACAATCTCTCCGGGCAGATATCTGGGATATTCTCCTACCTCTGATGGGCCTTGGAGAGAAGTCAGTAACTTCCTTATTGATTGTGCTTTCCCGAAGCCAAAAACAAAAGGAAAAGAGGAAATGGCCTCAATTTGCACCAGGGGAGGTTTAGATGGGATATCAGGAAAAATTCCTTCAATGAAAGGATTATCAAGCATTGGAACAGGGCACAGGTTGAGTCACCATTCCTGAAAGAATTTAAAGCCGTGTGGATGTGGCGCTTGGGGACATGGTTAAGTGGTGGCTTTGGAGGTGCTGGGGAACGGTTGGACTTGAGGGCTTTTCCTACCTAAATGATTCCATGATTCTAAGAGCCAGAAGGAGAACTGGGTGCACCTCAGTTTCCATGTTAGATTCAAACATGTAGAGCCAATATTTAGGAAAACTGAGTTCTCCCTAAACGAGGACTTTCCCAAGACAGCAGGACTCTACAAGCTTCTCCCAAGGTTCCATGACTTGGGCAGTGAACAGGAGATTTAAAGTTCTTGGATCTGCAGTTTAACCCGCAGATTTTCCAAGTAACATTTGCTCAGTAAAACATTTCCAAGAGTGGGATTTACTGTCATAATTAATAGGTTATGATTAGGTCAATAACTTTCATCAACCTCGCCGGGAGAGAACCTATTAATGAAGCTGTAAAACAACGTAAACTCCATGGAAAGGATGGGAGGGAGGATTTACAACTTCCCAGAAGCCTCAGTAACTAAAGGGACGATTTACAGGAAGGAAAATGATCTGGGTGCCCATAAAACACGATCCAAATGATGCCCATATCCAAACAAGACAAATTAAAAAGGTTTAAGTGGATTTTGCAGCCCAAATAAACCAGAGCATCTCAATTGAGAGGAGGCGTTTTATGGAGTGCGGGAGGGGAAGATGCATGGGAATGGGAGAGGGGATGGAGCAGGTCGATCAGAAATCAGGGACATGGCCTGACATTCCTGATTTCCCCATCAGGTTCATCCCTTAGGATGTGGTCAAGCAGTCACATCCAACTCTGAAGCGGCACCAGCGTCCCTGCCCATGGCAGGAGGTTGGAAGTTGATGATCCTTAAGGTCCCTTCCAGCCCAAAGAATGATTCCAATGATTCCATGATCCCAAGAAGGAAGCACAGT
This sequence comes from Rhagologus leucostigma, assembly GCA_013397725.1. Taxonomy (NCBI): domain Eukaryota; kingdom Metazoa; phylum Chordata; class Aves; order Passeriformes; genus Rhagologus; species Rhagologus leucostigma. The sequence continues at coordinate 119,891 of VZTD01000361.1, read as the reverse complement.
CAGCAGCCACTTCTCCCCACAGCCAAAATACAGAGGTTTGAGGTTAAAATTCATGGAACACGCTCATCCTGCAGCCTGGGGAAAGGAGACCTTCCCGTTTGGGATGGTTTGGGAGGACATTGCCCAACACCACAGAGGTGACCCCATCAGTCACCACCCAAAGTAGACTCTGACAGCTCAGTCAGAGAATAATGGAATCATGGAATGGTTCGGGTTCAAGGATCGAAAAAATCATCCAGTTCCACCTTCCTGCCGTGGGCAGGGACACCTTCCACTATTCCAGGTTGCTCCAAGCCCCATCCAACCTGGTCATGCACATTTCCAGGGATGGGGCAGCCGCAGCTTCTCTGGGAAACCTGTGCCAGGGCTTCCCTACCCTCCTAGGGAAGAATTCCTTCCCAAAATCTCCTCTAACTCTTTCCTCTGGCAATGGGAAGCCATTCCTCCTTGTCCTGTCCCTCCATCCCTTGTTCGAAGTCCCTCTCCAGCTCTCCTGAAGCCACTTTAGGCACTGGAAGGGGCTCTAAGGTCTCCTTGGAGCCTTCCCTTCTCCAGGCCGGACATTCCCAACTCACCTAACCTGGCTTCAGAGCAGAGGGGCTGCAGTCCTTTGATCAACTGAGTGACCTCCTCTGGACTTGGGATGGTGGGACAACAGGGAGAGGAGGCCAACACAAAGCCAATTTATCCTAAATTAATTTAAGTGCAAACCTAAACCAAAACGTGTCCCAGTTGTCCCTTTTGGTGACAAGTCACAGCCATCTGCTGCCTTCATTACGAGAAGCCACACTGGAGTTTATTTCTTCATCAATGTATGGACTTGAGTGTCAAAAACCATCAACTTTTCCAAGGTTTTGGATCTCACAGCCTGCACGGATATTACTTGGATATCACTGTGCTGCGTGAGTGTTGTGGTTAAAGCCTTGGGATTCCAGGAACGGACACAACTCCCGTTGTTCTTCCCACTTCTCAAATGCCATTTTTTGAACCAAAACTTCCGGATTTCAACATCTCCCCCAGAAACTCAATCCCAACCTGCTGCAAGTTCCTTAATTATCCTCCCTCTTCTAATTGCATTTATAAAAGCTGCTTAATTTGACAAGACCGATTTCCCATAACCCCCTGCTGATTAGCATCATGTTCCTGTAATTCCTTATTAATCAAGTCCTGGTGAGGTGTTCCCTCATTTTGCCTGGAATCAATGGCAGGCAATAATTAACCAAGTCATTCTCATTCCTTAACAGACTGACATGACATCAGTTTTCCTCTTGTCCCTCGGATTTCCCTGCCTTGGGATCTTGAAAACCAACCCTGATTCTTCTTGGCCACATCCTAGAAAACACTTGGATAGAGTTAATCCCTGTTTTTAGCACGTTGAGTGTTTTTTAAGAGGGGCTATTTGGAATGTTCCCCACTTAATGCCGGCCTGTAAACCATCCCTTCCCTTTAATCAGGAACAAATCTGCTTTTCCCTCCAAATACAAAACAAATATCCCTGGAAAATGCCTGCTTTGCACATTTCCCTTCCAAGGAGGAATCAATACCGGGGTTATTATAGCTCCTTCTGTTCCCGAAGTATTTCAACTCTTTGCTGGCCTCAGCTCTACTGGCCAGAGCCTCTCCTGGCTTTTTGCTCATCTCACTGATTTTCTCCATTTTTGTACAAATCCAATGTCCTTTATTCCTTTTTTTTCCCATTTGATGTGTCCCTTGTCACTGTTCCTTTGCCTCCAAGCCAGTTTTTCAAACCAGTGTCACTCTTGGTGGAGTGGAATGACCCTTTTGGGGGCACTTTGGTTGTTTTTTAACCATCCCCTCTCATCATTCTCATTTTCCCATTCCCTCTTTTTTTTTTTTTTTTTTACCTGCTGAATTGTCCTTCAGGAGATTTTAGTTTTCCGTGAACCTTGAAAAATAATCACGGAGCTCTTCTGAGCTAACTCTGAGGGTGGTGAGGCCCTGGAATGGAACTTCCAGAGAAGCTGTGGTTGCCCCATCTTTGGAAGTGTTCCAGAATGGGGCTTGGAGCAACCTGGGATAGTGGAATGTATCCCTGCCCACGGCAGGGAGTTGGAATGAGATGATTTTTAGGATGGTTTGCAGGTAAATTTTTAAGGTGCTTCTCAGCCCCTTTGTGTGGGAAGTGTTGTCAAGTGCAGACACCACCAACCAGCAGAATTCCTGCCCCCTCTATTTAAACACTCATCCATAACCATTCCAGATCATTTTTTCCATCAGATTTCCCCACAGCTTGACACTCGTCAATTTACCCCAATTTCCTTGCTCAAAATACCCCATAACCAGAGCCTAGAACACTAAAGTGGTTAAAGTGGTTAAAGGTTAAGGGGGAACAGCATCCTCCAAAAAAAAGTTCCCATGGAAGTATTTTTTTTTCTTGCAAACAGAGAAATTCTGGATGAAAAGAAATTTTTCCACTTCCTGCTGCATCAGGCTCCTACTGAACATTTATGAACTTGAAACCAGTTTATTTTTCAGGATTGGGATTTCTCCAAGGGAAAGCGTTTCAATTTGTGCTGTTTTGTTACGCTTGACCGTCCACTTTCCTCTTTTCCTTCCCTCCTTGCCCAAATTGTCCAAAGAAAAGATCCCATGAACGTCTTTTTTTCCTAGATTGGGGACTATTATTTCTATTTCCAGTCCCTTCCATCTCTTCTTCCCTGGAATCCGCCAGGTTTGCAGTAATTTGAGATTCCCACTCAAAGTAACTGAGTCGCCACTGGCGAAGACTCAGCGTGACCAGGACGGCCCTGCTTGGAGGTGACCCCCTGGCCTGAGCTGGGGTATTTAATCCACCAGATTCCAGAATATTGGGAAGCATTCCTCAGTTTCTTCAGTCCCTTTATTCCTTCAGATCATCCTGGAATTAACTATGGACCATGAATTTGCCAGTTCACTGCAGCAGGGGGTTTTCCACGGGGATGAAGCCTCAGGGACAGCAAGGAGATATTTCCCTTTCTATTCACCTTCCTGGAGGTTAATGCTCCATCCTGGATAGAGGGCTTCGAAGTGTATCCCATTTAAATATGGAATTAAATAAGCAGGAAAATGAGGAAAAACAGACCCCTAAACTTGTGCTGTCTGATCAAAATATTCACCTGAGAGATGGAAGATCCAACCTCATCCGAGTTGGCCAAGTGAAGAGATTCATGGAAAAAAAAAGATGGAAGCAGATCTGAGGTCTCTGAATAAAGTTTTTCCATTGATCCTTCAACAGCTGGAATTTCTCATGGCCTTATCTCTTTTCCTCTGAGCTGTATGGACCCTTCAGAGTCTTTAAATTGTTTTTGGAATTGCTCAGCTCCACTGATGGAAAATCCCACCACTGCGGCTTCAAACTGAAAAGAGGGGATATTGGGAAAAAATGTTTCCATGTAAAGGTGGGGAGAGCCTGGAATGGGATTCCCAGAGAAGCTGTGGCTGCCCCATCCGTGAAATTGTTTAAATCCAGCTTGGATGGGACTTGGATGGGACTTCCCCTAGGCTAGTGGAAGGTTTCCCTGCTCAGAACAGGGAGTTGGATTAGATGATCTTGGAAATCCCTCCCAACTCAAACCTTTCCATGATTCTACGATCCTATGAATGTTTTCTCATCTCTTCCTGCTGGGGCTGATATTCCTCCGACAGCTTCAGGCAGCTGACCAGGATGGATCACAGGGAAAAGCAGGTGACAATCCAGGTGATGCGGCCCTCACATCCCTTCCCAACAGCCCATGGAGCTGTTTCTACTTCCAGTGGGGGTGAACTGGAAAAGAATCAGGTGCAGCACACAGAACCAGGTGGAAGATCAACAATAATCCTGCAGGAAAGTGTTGATGTTAGGCCTGAGTGAAGTTTTACTCCAAATCAAATCCTTCAGGATTGGTGGGAGGGATGTTTAACACCCGGGTTTTTAATTGGTCGGCTTTTATCCATAAAAATGAATGATTCCATGTGTAAAAACATCATTGCACATGTAAAAGTAAATTATTGTGCATATAAAATCTTTACTGCGCATCTAAAAGTAAATTATTGTGCACGTGAAATAGATTCCGGCATTTTTTTCCCCTTGTACCTCCCAGTCATTATTTTGGGAAAGCTTGTAATCCCTCACTTTGAACATGTGGAAGTTCCACTAAAGATTCCTTTTAAAACAGATTCCCATCTTCTCTCTCCAGAGGAATACCCCAAATACGGGTCAAAATCTGTACGACTACACGGGAATTCCTGGCAATGACGTGTATTAATTATGCCCACAAAACTGCCAAACTCCTGCTGGAATCCAATTCCTTCTCATTCCTGCCGCAGCCGGAGCTCCGGGGTTAAGATTGATGGGGAGTATCTTTGGCCTCTCTCTCACACGAGTTTAAAAGCTTTGGCCTCAAGGGCAGGCCGAGCTCCCATCACATTTGGCATTGCTGGACCAGCACAAAACAGCTCCCAGGCTCAGCACAGCTCATCCATGTCCCGTCCCCGTGGCAGCCGAGTGCAGCAGGAATGTGGGAATGTGGTGGTGTGTCCTGCAGGATGATTGATCCAACCACAGATCTGAGAGGCCTCATTCAGAGCACAGCTTTGTAGCTTTTATCATGCAGATCCAGGGGCTGGGACTGTGCCAGACAATTTCAGCATCAACAAAGAACCACAGAATCCCAGAATTTGTGAGGTTGGAAAACACTTCCAAGATCACTGAGTCCAACCTGGGACTGATTCCAAATTTGTCAACCAGACCAGAGCACCGAGTGACACATCCAGGCATCCCTTGGGGATGGGGACTCCACCACCTCCCTGAGAAGCCCCTTCCAATGCTTAACAACCCCTTCCATGGAGAAATTCCTCCTGATGTCCAACCTGAACTTTCCCTGGCACAGCTTGAGGTCATTTCTTCTTGTCCTGTCCCTTGTTCCCTGGGAGCAGAGCCTGACCCCCACCCAGCTGCACACTCTTTTCAGAGAATTGTGGCAAGCAAGAAGGTCTCCCCTGAACCTCCTTTTCTCCAGGCTGAGCTCTCCCAGCTCCCTCAGCTGCTCCTGGTAGGACTTAACAACATCCCATCGGAATTTCTTTACCACATCCCTGAGTTGTGTTGCTGATGTTTCCACCATCCAGCCTTCACAGGAGAAGAGATTCCTGCAGATTCCACGTGCGTGGTCCTCCAGTGAAGTCCCAGAGGGCTGTGAAGCTGCGTTCCATGTTTGAAGTTCTGGGGTAAGCCCGGGATCAGAAGGGTCTCAGACTTACTTTCACGAGGAGAAGGATCCATGGAGAAAGGCTCCATCAGAAATCTGGTTCAGTTTCCCATGTTTGAACTGGGGAAATGCTGAACAGGGGCTGGACATGGAGTCACCTCACATCCAGCCCCGTCCTTTGAGTCCACCCATCATATTTCAAGGAATGGCAACCTGTTGGTCATGGAAATGAGGGTTGTGCGCCACGCCATCACTTTACCACAAATTATGGGATATCCAGATATCTCACAAATTACAGGATAGCCAGGTATCCCACTAAAAGTGCTTCCAGTCCTTCATCCAGTAGGGCTGAAAATCTCCCCGCTTGCAAGGCACAGCAAAATAAGGCTGAAATTTACGGAGATATCCAAGGATGTCACCAGTTTGGGACAGAAGCCTTGACACACCCAGATGTACAGAAGGAGAATGATGAGAGATGTCACAGTTTTGGCCTAAAAATAACGTCTTGTACCAAGACCTCAGGATGTCCCAAAATCCAGAGGGAATTCCAGTATATCAGGGAGTGGATTATTCAGCTATGGAGACATCAGCATGCTAAGGAAATGTAGTACAGCCTGTCCCTTGAGTGTTTCCCAGTGATCCTGTGAACATTCCAGGGCAATATTGCCGTGAGGATGTTTCTCATTCCCATGAGTTAATTTGGTAGCTTTGTCAGGGCCCAGAACTGCAGTGTCCTCAAACTGGAATGAACTCCGAGTGTTTCTGGAAGTTCTCCAGTATTAGATTCCAGTGCTGGAGATTTTTGATGCTCTCTGGGAGGGAATTATTCCCTGGGAGGGTGGGGAGAGCCTGGCACAGGTTGCCCAGAGAAGCTGTGGCTGCCCCATCCTTGCAAGTTTCCAAGGCCAGCTTGGACAGGGCTTGGAGCAGCCTGGTCTAGTGGAAGGGTTGGAACAAGATGATCTTGAAGGTCCCTTCCCACCCAACCCATTCCATGATTCCATGATTCTCACCACCCAAACAGTGAAGAATTTCCTCCCAGTTCCCAATCTAAACCTACTCTCTGTTGGTGGGAAGCCATTGCCCCTTTTCCTGGCACTCCAGACCCTTGTAAAAAGTCCCTCTCCCTCTTTTTTTCAGCTCCTTCTTGTTCTGGAAGGCCACAATTATGTCACTCCAAGCCTTCTTTTTTCCAGGCTGAAAAATCCCAATTCTCTCAGACTTTCCTCACAGCAGAGCTGCTCCATCCCTCTGATCATCTTGATGCGTCCTCTGGACTGCCTCCAACAGCTCCATGTCCTTCCTGTGCTGGGACCCCAGAGCTGGATGCAACATTCCAGGTGGAATATCACCTAAGCAGGGCAGAAGGGTAGAATTCCCCCCTCTCCTGTTGCCAGCATTGTGAGATCAGCCCAGAATACAACTGGATTGCTGGGATTAGAGCACACATGGCTGGGTCATGTCCAGCCTCTCACCCACCAGCACCCCCAAGTCCTTCTCCCCAGGGCTGCTCCATCTGCTCATCCCCAGCCTGGACTGACACTGGGATTGACCCTCACTCGGGTGCAGCACCAGCACCTGGTTTTGTTAAACCTCATGAGATTCCCATGGCCCCGCTTCTCAAGCTTGTCCAGGTCCCTCTGGATGCATCCAAAACTGGGAATTCTCACTGGCTGTGCATTAGTTGCAGCCTGAAAATGTCTCTACCCTGGTGACACGTCCACACTTCAGCAGGTGACTCAGGTGATACAAACCACTGCTGCCAAGTGGAGCATCCCGTCAAGGTGGCAACAATGGTCCATCTCCTCTCTTCACCCCCTGCATCCTCTCCCATAAATCCCAGGGCAGCTCGATAACCTGTATTCGCAGCCTTTATTACCGGAGTGAATAATCCACAGGGAGCAGGTGATTTATGTCCTATCTATAAAACCTTTGGCACTTCTGACGAATGACCTACAATGGTACAAACTGGGACAACGCAATTTCTCGTGTCCCACTCGCTCCCTGCCCACAGATCCCTCCCTCTCCTCTCCTCCCCCTCCTCCCTTCCCCCTTCATTCCTTATCTGACGAAATCATCAAATTTATGGCCAAATTGAAATGAAATGCAATTTAATTCCCGTTCTGCTTTCCGTCCATCACCTCGCCGGCCGCTCCCAGAGGATCTCCTAACCCAATCACCGGATGGCTGTAACTTCATTAGTGTTGCTAGCAATTCTCTGCTTTCTGCTGCGTGTGGCTCCTAGAAATCATGGCTGACACCTCTCCCTGGGAATTACTGGAAGCGAGAGCTGTCTCAAGTTTTTGCTGGCTTATTTCTGACTTCTGCTCCATCAGCGGATTTATTTCCGCGGGGTGATGGGATCACCTCGGCTTGGCTGGATGGTTACCACCCAAAAACCATTTCCAGCTTACAAGGTGGAAAGATGGGAGAGAGGCTGAGATGCGATGTCCAGAAAGCTGTGGATGCCCCATCCCTGGAAGCGTGGAAGGCCTTGCTTGGATGATGCTTGGAGCAACCTGGGATAGTGGAAATTGTCCCTGGCCATGGCAGGGGTTGGAATTGGATGATCTTTAAGGTCCCTTCCAACCAAAACAATTCCGTGATTCAATGAACACACATTCCAGGTCACCTTGGGATCTGTGGAGCTGGGAAAAGTGATGGCAGAGAAATCTATGGAGAGGCAGCTCCGTGTGGCACCATATGGTTAATTCCAAGGACTGACCAGGAGCCTCACGGAGGAGAAACCCTTGAGCTGTGAAACCTGCCATCCCACTGCAGAAATCCCAGAATCCACTCATGTTGCCTTGTGAGCCACCCAAAACACTGGAAGAACATCCAGGTGGATGTTTATCTTCCCTGCCCCTTGTCCCATGCATGAATCCACTCTCTTTAAGCCCTGCTTGACACATTCGTCCTCCAAACCTCCATCCCCGGAGATCCCACCCTTCCCCTCCTCCCAGCAATTAATCCCAGCCCTTCTCTATCCCACAGCTCTAAATCTCCTTTGCTGGTTTTTAAGCTCCTTATTCCTTGTCCTATCCACAGGGAAACGTGTCCCTCCGCTTCCTAAAGAGGCCTTTTACATAATTGCTGGCTGTTATCCCATCTCCTTTCATTCTCTGGGATAAACAATCTCCTGTCTTCCCAGCCATTCCTCACAGACCATATTTGATCCACAGGGATGCCACATTTGGGTTTTTTTCCTCAGTGGAACAATCTGGTGCCCCCTCAGCTGCACGTGGGACATGAACAAGAGGAAATAGAGAAATAGAAGAAAGAAATAGGGAATGTTGTGGACTGACAAGGAGCTGGATCTCCTCATTCCCACTTCTCACCAAGTTCTTCCTGAGCTATCCACAGTGTTGAGACCTTTGGAAGCAGGTGAGGGGCCCCAGTGGATTTTGTAAATCCTTACAAAATATCCTGTGCCAATTCCCGACCCAATTCCCTTGAGAGAAACACGAACACTTTTATGGCTCCAACAAACAAACCAAACAGGAAGAAATAACAAAAGGACGTTTAATGAGTCTAATTTGGCATTGGATGCAAATGAAGGGCTTTGGGATAACATGGCTGAGGCCTTATCCTTAAAAAGTTGGATCATTTCCCAGTTAAAAATGTTCAGGGAACACCAGAGTGGATTTCTCTGGGTTTCTTCCAATCTGTTTTCGAGGAATTTTTCAGCCTTTAATTAATATTAAAAGGATTGTTCCAGGGTGGGAACTGAACCTAGATGTGAAAGTCTCCAGCTAACTCCCTAAATCCTTGGCCAAAACACATCCAGGGACATGTTCCTACATATGGACACCCACATATAGAAAAGTCCATCGAGAGGAATATACTCCTGCACCTGTTTCTGTTTTAGCAAATTCTCCAATATTTAGCTTAAATTCAGATTTTGAGGCAAAGTTTACTTAATTTATTTCATTTCCCGCACATGCTCCAAGAGAAAACCTGGATCTGGGGAGGCATCAGGCTGGAGGTGCTGTTGATTCCCGAAGGCAGGAAGCAGAAAGATGCCAAGGAAGTCTCATTAACACAAGAAAATCGGAGCAAGCAGAAACGTCTGGAGAGATCAGGAGAGTTCCTTGGAGTTAAACGTGCTTCTGCCTTTCCCAGGGAGAAGCAAAGAACACAAAGAGGAATAAAATAGATTGAGAAATGGGGGGGGGAGGAAAAAAAAAGAGAGAGAAGGAAGAGGTGAGGGAGACTCAGTAGGTGGTGCTCTTCCCTCTGGATCCGCACAGGGCGTGGGAAGAGGGTGATTGGGAATGCCCAGGTGGAAAAACAGCTCCAAACGCAGCTCCTGGTCCTGACTCCTGGCCCCAGGTGGATGAACCACCTCAGCACCATCCTGGGAGCATCCTGAATTTTGGGATATGATGGATTTCGAGCACAATCCAGATTTTGGCCGCTCATAATCCCTAAATCCTCACAAACGCAATAAATGTCAGTAAGTGGCTCCAGTCAGGAGTTGAAATCGCAAGAGGAATTCAGCTTCCACCTTGTTTGACTCAGCAGATATTTTATCCCATCTCCAGCGCACCCCAGGACAAAATCCTTGCAGGAATGAGAAGCGTTGATGAATGTGGTGTTTTAAGAGAAGGGAGTCGAGTATCTCCAGCGCTGGATCCTCACAACCCCCAGCGATGGACGGGGAAGAGCGGGATTGATCCGGGAACAGGGAGCCATAGATCAGCACAGCCTCTCCCATTATTTTCCCTGATGGATTCCCATCTGATGGACTGATCTGAAAGTGATAAAGGGAAGACCGGAGCGTTTTCAACACCCCACTAACTCCCAAACCGGGCTCAATAATCCTGGAGATTGATGGCTCCTAGGGAATGGGGAGGGAGAGATGGGCTGGGAGGGTAGTTTATTTAATCCAGAACATTTATTGGGATAAATGAGGGGGCAGGACAGACACCAGAGCCAAGGAAATGTTTCTCCTGGAAAAAAACGATTTGGAGATTTCAGGTGTGGTCCTGGGACTGGTGAGTTCTGTTCCCAGGAATGGGGAATCCAGGGTAGGAAACTGGAGTTCGCCTGCAGAAATAAGAGCTTTCCCACAATTCCCATTTTTTCCCCCTCCTTCCTCACTTTCCATGTCCTTTGTGGAATCTCGTGGTCACCTCAAACACCTTCGGTCCAAACAACAAAGCCCTGAGAAGTGCTGGAATCTTGTTTCCTTGTTCTCCTGGATGAAGGAATTTCCATTCCCATTGTTTTCAGGCTGACACTGCACCAAATATTCCCCGAAAGGTTTCATGTGGAACATGTTTTCCATCCAAATCCCAGAATCATGGAGTCCTTTAGGTTGGAAAAGACCTGAAAGATCACTGAGTCAAATTAATCCAGCACTGCCAATTCCACCACTAACCCGTATCCCTAAATCCCACCTCTCCGTGGCTTTGAAATTCCTCCAGGGATGGGGACTCCACCACTTCTTTGGGCAGCCTTTTCCAGGGCTCGACAACCTTTTCCATTATATTTTTTCCTAATATCCAACCTAAATCTCCCCGGGAGGAACCTGAGGTCGTTCCCTCTCACTTCTCTCCGCTTGAAAGCCACTCCTTGATCCTTCAACAAGGAGATTTCCCACTGCTCTTCCTGGATTCCACGAGTCCCTGGAATACACAATGCCAATCCCAGCTGCCATCCTCATCCTCCATTTCTCCACTCCCATCCTCCCCAAGACCTGGAGCCAGGCGGGATTTCGATCTCGGGAGGCAGCTATTGTGCTGTAATTAAACAGCAATTGATTGCAAACAGGGTTCTTTTGTGTTTGGGATTAATGAGAGGCAAGAAGATAAATTTGGTCACCAGTAATTAACCCCAATTACAGAAGCAATAAATTAGGAGCTCTGTGGTATCCACAGCCTTTGGAGGGCTCTGGATCCTTCTCCTTTCCTTGGTTTTTTTCCCACAATCCTGTGGGGTTTTCAAAAGTGAAATGAATCTCAGTAAGGGCTTTGGGGACTGGTGGATACATCGGGATGTGATGAAAAGTTGGGATTTTGGCTGTGGAGGGAGCATGAGGATGCTGCCATGACAAAAACAAGCTGGGAAAGCCTTTCTGATCCCTAATTCCCAACAGGGAATCAACAATTTCACTGATTCGAAGCCCTAATCCCTGGGAATGTTTCCAAGCTTTGATTTTGCAGTCTGGGTGGGCAAGCTGGATATGCCCAGCCCAGGGAGCATGGAATGCCCACTGCATCCCAGGGGTGAAATCCATGGATAGGAAGTGGGGTCGACCCCCCGGAGCAATGGGGAGCACAAGGCTGGAATTCCAAAGATTTCCCTCAGTTTATTTCGATCCTGGGGTAGAAATACCACGGCGTGGTACCCCTATATCCCAATCCAAATATCATTCCCCAGGCAGGGAGGGATCATTCCCTGTCTGCTGCTTCACTCTGGCTTGTGTGATTCCAGCTCCTTCCTGCCTGGTATCCAAAAGCATTTCCAAAGGATTTCTGGCTTTAACCTCAGCTGTTTTCATGGTTCAACAGTTTCGGGGCCGGGCCACTGACCCCTGCAACCAACAAAGCATTAAAGCAGACGCTGAAGGGTTTCCCAGGGCTTTCCAAGCTTTTCTCTGCCTGAAAACCCTGGAATTGCAAAAAGGATTCAGCCCCAGCCCAGGGAAGTGCAAACACCCCAATCAAGGGGGCTTTGCAGTGCCGAGGATATCACAGGACATTTGGGATTCGGGGACATCCAGAAAGTGCCACAGGTGTGGGGAGGGCTGCAAAAAGTCCCCGCAGTGCCTCAGATTCAAGCAGCCTGCAGAGGAAGCCAGTTCCTAAATCCCAAATTTTTTTTTGCCGGTGCTATCCCTGGAAAACTGTGACAGGCTGGGCCCCACTTGGAGATTTAATCCAGGTTTAGGTTGTGAGTGACGAGACCCCAGCCCTGCCTCAGCTGAGGATGGGAGGTGACAACGTGACAATGTCCTTATCCCCTCAGCTGCTCCCTCTCCCATCCTGCATCCCTGGGTGGATCCCACGGTCTCGAGACCCTGATGTGGGGTCCCAAGTGTGGGACGTGGAGTGGGAATTTGGGGACGTGGGAAAATGGGGACCCTGGGGGGATTTGGGGACGTGGCAGTTCGGGATGGAATCTGGGGATGTGGGAGAGATTTGGGGACATGGGAAATCAGGAACATGGAGGCAGAATTTGGGGACACTGGGGAGAATTGGGGGAACTTGAGGATGGGGAGGAAATTTGGGGACATTGGGAGGATTTGGGGACATGGGGCAGAATTCGGGGACATTGGGGGGAATTCAGGGACATCGGGGAGGGATGTGGGGACATGGAAGGGGTTTGGGGAAATGGGATTTGGGGACATTGGGGAGGGATTTGGGGACATTGGGGGAATTTGGGGACATAGGGGATTTGGGGACATTTCCAAAATTTCCCTCATGTCTCCAAATTCCCACCCCACGCCCCAAAAGGGACCCATGTCTGGGATCACTCCCATGCTCTTTCCCACCGGAAGGAAGAGCAAAACATTGAATCCCAACCTCTATCCCACTTTTCCCTCTTGCTGTCCCCACTTTGGGGGCGCAGCCACATCCCCAGAGGGGTCAGCGGGTGCCAGGGCAGATCTCCATGGCTAATTCCATAATCCTCTCCTCTTTCAGGCAGCAGGAAAGGCCCGGCCGGCAGGATCCCTGTGCAGACAGGGTGTAAAAATCCATGGCAGCTCCAAAGCAAACACTCCCACATCTTCATTCCTTCCACCCTATTGGCCATTGATTCCAGATAAATTTCCGGGAGGCCCTGACAGGGCTCAATTCTCCTAATTATGGCCCTATTGACATGTGATCTTTGGCTGCTCAGCTTGTCAGGAGCCATCCATCAGGCAGACAGATTCCTTTGGCTCCCGAGGAAATGAGATGGGAAGGGGGGAGAAAGGAGGAGCAGGGAAACGGCTGGAACGGTGTGCCAAAAAAAAAAAAAAAACCTGGCCCGGACTTTATTTATTCCCAAATGTGTTGTTGAAGACGCTAAACACCAACATTTAGGGAAAGAGTTAAGAGGTCCCAATTCGGGAAGAGCCCGTGCGGATCACGTGCAGTGATTGTTGGGATAAACAGCTCGGATTTCACAGCTCTTCCCTTTTCACAGCTGAACTGATTTTTCCAGGTCTCAGCAAAGTTTTCCCTCCCTGTTGGCTGTTGAGTTCCACACCCAGGGAATTCCTTGCTCCAGGATGCTGAAACTTTGCGTGGATAACGGGCACATTACAAGGGAAAAATCCATCCACTACCACAACACAGACGGAAAACTGCTGGTTCGAGAGAACAAATTGGTGGCAACAGAGAGAAAACTCTGGGAATTCTCTGCTTGTCCATCCTGCCTTGCGTTTCTCCTGGTCAGAGACAGGACATGGATTAAGGTCCAAAATCCAGCTCTTTTCTTCTCGCAGTCCCAGCTTGGACTGGTAAGACAGGGTTAGGGCTGATACCCAAACTGGAGCCACTGGAAAGCACGGGAATGCGGCCAGGAGACCTGGATGGGGCGTGATTGGGGAACACAAACCTTTTCCAGTTTTCCTTGTGGTGCTTTTATAACTGGATTTTATTGGGCAAAAAATCAGCTGGTCTGGAGGGTCTTTCCAGTTCCTTCTCTTGTTCTATGAATTTCATGGATAAAGCCGGAAGCTCTGTGGACCAGGGAAATTGCTTGAGTCACCCTCAGAGCCCAGAATTAAGGAATGATTCCACGTGCCTTTTCCCTGGCTGTTTTCCTCATAACTTCGGGATGAGCACACGGATGCCTGGGGAGCTCAGCGGCTGTGGTTCCGGATGGGATGCAGGTGGAATCAGGAAGGATGGATGGGGACGGACTCCCTGGCTGGTCCTTGTCCCCAAAGGAGGTGTCACCCACACCAGGCAGCATCAGCCAACAGCGCAAAGTGGTGCTGGGCCGGATCAGGGAGAGATCCCTGCGAGCTGACTCATATCCTGGTTGGAATGTCTCTGTATTGTGAGAGGATCCAGACAGCCGGGAATGTCTGGAGATAACGGCCTGGGAGCTCAGGCTTCACTTACAAAGCTCGGCTTATTCCAGCCCTCTCCGTATCCGCGGTATTGATCCGCTCCCCCCTTGCCTCAGCCCGGCTGCAGGATCAGCCCATCCATGGAAAAGCTGTCTGCTCCTACCTGGCTCGGGTATCCAGCACATCCTCACTCCCACAGCACTTCACCAGCTCCAAGGATTGGTTCTGCAGAAGTGCTGAGCTCGGAAAATCCAGCGTTGGCGGAAGAAGAGAAGCCCGAGCGATTCCCGTCTCTCCCCCGCGGGTGGGAAAGGAGGAACTGCTCCTGCTGGCAGGGGAAACTGAGGCATGGAAAGGAGTGAATTCCCAGCGGCATCTCGCAAATTCCATAAAATCACAGAGAGCTTTGAGTTGCATAGATCTCGAAGTCCATCTCATTTCATTCCTTGCCGTGCACAGGGACACCTTCCACTATCCCAGGTTGTTCCAAGCCCCATCCAACCTGGCCTCGAAAACTTCCAGGGATGGGACAGCCACAGCTTCTCTGGACAACCTCATCCGGTGTTTCATAGGGAAGAATTTTTTCCTAGAAAGTAACATCAGAAATCCCTGGATATATCCCAGTATCCCTGGCTGGGTTATCCATAATAACCCTGCATGTGGCAGGGGTATCCAGAGCCTTTCCCTGCCTCCTGATCCAGCAGAACCCCCACAGAAATCCTCATCCCTGATTCCTGCAGGTAAGGAACAGGAATGTTTAAGGACAGATTCCCTAGTTTTTCAGCGTCCAAGCAAAGCTTTGCTTTCAAATCACCCCAAGCAGAAAGAGAACGACACATTTCTTGTCAAATCAAGTGTTGTGTAAATTTGAATTTCTTTGACTCCTCAGTTAAGCACAAAATCCAGGAAAAGGAGGAGGTTTGGATCAGCCCCGGGAGAGCTGCTGGCGAACCCAGAGCCCCATTGCTGCATCCTTTTAGTCCCCACCGTCTGAATTTTGCAGGGATTCAGGTGATCAGCTCTGGGCTACGGTTCCAGGCGGTCCCTGCCTCTCCAAGGGGTTAATCCCAGCGGGAAAACCTTATGCAAGCCGGGAAATCTAGGCAAAATCGTGCTAGCTCCAGGCACAAGCCCAGGCAGGGATAAAACAATTTGAGGGCTCCAGAGGGAGGCAAAGGCGATTCAGAGGAATGGGAATGCTGGGTCGCAGCTGGCTCATCCTGCTGTAAGCTGTCCCTCAGCTCCCTGATCTCTCCCTCCATCCTCATTGCGGGAATAAATGAGGATCTTCACCCTGGGAAGTTAAAATCCAACTCAGAGTTGTTACACAGAGGGAATGGCAACTTAAATATAGGGGTGAGGGATTTAAAGTGGGATTTAAGCTGGAGTTCTCTTCTTGCACCAGTTTGACACCACTGTGATATCATTAAACCCTAGAAATGTTTGGGATGGAGGGGATTTTATGCCATTCCAACCCCCCTGCCACGCGCAGGGACATCTCCCACTAGACCAGGATACTCCAAGCCTAATTCAAGTTGACCTTGAAGCCATCCCTGACTCCAGGGTCAATTAGCATGATTTATGCGCAATCTGCATGATAAAAGCCAGGCCCAGGCACAAATTCCTGTCACATCGCTCAGCCTGGATCGGGATCAGCGCCTGGGGCGGGGAGGGGGGTGGGCAAAGGAAGCTGGGCACAGCCCCGCAACTCAAAACGCGATGCTCCAAACGCCGTTCCGCGTCTTTCCAGGCAACGGAGCGGCGGCTGCTGAGTCAGCGTCCCCATCCCGCCCTCCCCGCGGCGGTGACATCCATCCCGGGAAAACGCAAACCCCCTCCCGCCGAGCCGACACGCGTCTGGATGCAGAGAAAAGCGCGTCCGCTCCCCTCTGCCCCCGGCAGAAGTACCGGCAGATCCTTCACTTTAATGTTAACTGAGGTTTTTAGCCTTGGCCCCGGGGCTCTGCCGTTTCTCTCCGAGGCTGGGAAAAGCGGGAGAGCGGAGTTCATCAATCCGCTCGGGTGTCGCCTGGAATCAGCGCTGGGAATAAAGTGGAGCTGTCAGGGAACGACGACCTGTGCCAGAGGGCTCCTCAGCATCCCGGCGGCTCCCGGGTGGCGTGTCCGAGCTGTCCTGGCCACAGGGAGCAGGGTGCGATATCCAGCTCCAGCTGCCCAGCCTGGATGCTCTTTCCAGGGTGGGAATATTGGTTTTTTTCCTATGCTGGCTCAAGTTCCAGGTGGTTTAAGGACAAACAACGAAGGTGGGAACAGCAGAGCACCTCCAAGGGCAGGTTGGACAGGGCTTGGAGAAACCCGGGATACTGGGAAGTATCCCTGCCCATGGCAGGGGGTTGGAAGGAGGTGATCTCGAAGGTCTCTTTCAACCCAAACCATTCCAGGATTCCATGAAAAAGGCAGATTTACGATCTCAGAGAGCTCTGGGATCACAGCACTGAACACCCCCACCTTCTCCTGAGACTTCTCAGCTCTGACCTCTGGAGGTTCCAAGCGCTCCCATGAAACACTTGGATACCTCTAGACAGCATCCCAACTCTGGGAGGGGAAAACAAGGCATGGCAAAGAGGGAAGCAGCACCCCAAGGTCGCTTAGTTAATCCATGGCAGGATCCCAATGGCAGCTTCCTGAGACTGCGGGCAGAGGGGAATTGATTCCAGCCAAATCCCCCGGCAGGCATGGGGAGCTTCGGCACGGGAAGATTTCCTGTAAGACGGGAAGTTTTCCTCCCTGCTCTCCCCGATCTGCTCCGGCTCTGGGAGGCAATCCAAGCTCTGCATATCTTTAATTATTAAGGAATCACCCACTGTAATTACTTACGTGCTGTGGAGGCTCCAGGATGTTCCTGCCAGCAGTGCTGGAGTGAAAATAATCCCTGGATGCTTCCTCGGCAGCAGCTGAGTCTCCCAGCTCCATTAACTTCCATCCACAACAACCCCACACCAGGAAAATCCCCCCGGCCACCACCCCCTTCCTCCCCATCCTCATTGACCCCCTGGGAGCCCCCCGGACACAGCTTCCGATGGCAAAGCAATTCCAGGAAGGTGGACAGAGGTTCAAACTCATCCATCATGGTCCAGAAGGAGTCATGAGGATGGAGAGCGTTCTGAAAATCAGCAAATCGTGGTGGCTCCAGAGAAGGGCCCAGGGAAAATTTCCTTGTCCCTTCCTCATGTTTGTTGGCTGGATTTGCCTGAATTCCTCTTCTCTTTCCCCAGAAACCCAGAGAATTCCTAAATTGGAGTCACCAGGTGTTTTGGGGAGGCTCTGCCGTGGTTGCTTATCATGGAATCATGCAGTTGTTTGGGTGGGAAGAACTTTCAAGATCATCTCATTCCACTCCTTGCTGTGGGAAAGGAGACCTTTCACTATCCCGGGTTGCTCCAAGCCCCATCCAACCTGGCCTTGGACACTTCCAGGGATGGGGCAGCCACGGCTTCTCTCGGAATTGCGTTCCAGGGCCTCACCACTCTTCCAGGGAAGAATTTCTTCCCAATGTCCCATCTAGCCCTCCTCTCTTTAAATTTGAAGCAATGTCCCCTTGTGCTATCCCTTGCTGCAGGAAAGGACTTCCTAGACTGTCCCAGTGTCACCTGCAGGAAAGATTTATTGGAAGCAGCTCTGGGGTCCAGCATCAGAAGGACGTGGAGCTGCTGGACAAGTCCAGAGGAGGCCATGGAGATGCTCCAAGGGCTGGAGCCCCTCTGCTCTGGAACCAGGCTGAGGGAGACGGGAATGTCCAGCCTGGAGAAGAGAAGGATTCAGGAACACCTCAGAGCCCCTTCCAGTGCCTAAAGGGGCTCCAGGAGAGCTGGAGAGGGACTTGGGACAAGGGATGGAGGGACAGGACACAGGGAATGGCTTCCCACTGCCAGAGGATATTGGGAAGGAATTCTTCCCTGGGAGAGTGGTGAGGCCCTGGAATGGAATTCCCAGAGCAGCTGTGGCTGCTCCATCCCTGGAAATGTTCAAGGCCAGGTTGGATGGGGCTTGGAGCAATCTGGGATAGTGGAAGGTGTCCCCGCCCATGGCAGGGGGGTGGAATGCGATGATCCTTAAGGTCCCTTCTCACCCAAACCATTCCATGATTCCATGATAAGAGGGTGCAGCGATGCCCCCCAACCTCTGGCCACCACTGCTGGCACAACCTGGGACCATTTCCAGAGCTCTGCATCTCCTTCCCTCCATCCTCCTTTCCCTCCTCTCCATCCCTTGAATCTCCCCAGCACAGAATTAATGGAAAAGACGCTGCTCTCAGACCATGGGAGGGAAACAACCCGTGTCCCAAATTCCACTGTCATCCCACATCCTCCATGACCTTTGCTGGGCTCCCACCCCGCTGATCTCCCTCTTTTCCAACACAAGCTGTGGAGCAAAGCAATTTCCAGCTGCCCAGGGCAAGGTGAACCCCTTGCCTTCAACTTCCTCGGAGCTTGTGATTTCCAGAAGAGCTGAGCAAATATTTTTCATGGAGCATCAGGAAAATGCTTGGACAAGCTCTGAACGCTTGCAGGGAACATGGAGCAAGGGAAAAGTGTTCGGAGCTTTGGAGGTAAATTGGGAAGTTGGGGTTTGGTTTCTTTATTATCCCAGCAGGAATCCCTGACACAAACATGATTCCCATTTAGCTCGGAGCCAGGAAACCTGCCTATTTCTGGAGGAATTATGCTCTTCCCATAGTCCCAGACTGTGCAGCTTTCCCAGATTTGGGGAATGGTTTAACCTTCCTTAAACACAGTTTAAATATCAGGTTTTTTCTGAGAGTCCGGATTCCGCTTCCTATGCACTGAGCAGGCAGAGTACGGAAAAACATGGATATACTCTGCTGTCCTGAGCTGTTTATCCCACTATCCAGGTGAATGGGATAGTTTAGGAGAAGTTGGAATATATGGGTGACAGAACAGCAAAGCATTTTTGGATACTCCCAGGTCATTTTTCCACTGGACTTGCTGGTTGGTGCAAATCCTTCAGCAACGGTGGGACAAATTCAGCATTCCCAACCTGGAATTCCTTCATCCTTTTTTGTTCCCCTGGCCAAAGGGATTTTCCCCCTTCCACGATCCTCTTTATTATGTAAATCCAGGATTTTTATCACTGCATCTAGTTAAATTTCCAGACTTGGGGGAAAATTGTTCTTTTGGTGAGCTTTTAATCGATGCCATTGGGCAGCTTAGATGGGCTCGGATTACGCAGAAAGAAAAGTGGCTGTTCCCAAAACATGCCATTCCCTGGATTTTTATGGACTCCATGGAGCCACGTAGAGCTCCCATATCCACTAAATGTATGGATATGATCCCTAAATTAGATATAAGGAGAAGGTTTTTTACAACGAGGGTGGAAAAACACTGGACCAGGTCGTCTAGAGAAGCTGTCGATGCTCCATCCCTGGAAATATTCCGGGCCAGGTTGGACAGGGCTTGGAGCAAGCTGGGATAGTGGAAGGTGTCCCTGCCTGTGGATTGGATGGGCTTTAAGGTCCCTTCCAACCAAAAACATTCCACGATTCAATTTTAAGTTTCTGGATGTGTTTCCACTCAGCTGTGCCTGATATAATCCAGTTTTTAGATGGAACGCTGGCAGGTCCAGTGGGATATCCACAGGTCCCAGGATGGGGCATCCACAGATTCTCTGGAGACAGAGTTTTTTATGTCTCATTGGCATCCCTCGGCTTTGCCATTTCCTGGTTTTTTTGCCAACCAGTCCTTGAGGACAACGTGTTGTTCCTCCAGGTCATCCAGAGCAGATTCCCACTGCTCCATAGAGAGGAGCTCACCGTCACTAAACAGGTGGGAAAACTGGGATTCAGGGGTGGGAAGCGACTTGACCAAAGACTCCCACAGCAGAACCAGCACATCCCAAATCCTGTTCCCTCATCCTCCGTTTTTCCTGTCCCCTGAGTTTCCCTGCCTTTCCTGAAGAGCTGAGTTTGAAGAAACTCCCCCCATCCCCAGGAGTCCTCCTGCCTTTCCAAATGCTTGATTAGCTGGACTTCCACTTCCAAGGGTTTCATTGGACTCCTCCAGCTCAGGAGGGAGCCCAGACCACTCCACAGCCTCAAACAACTTCTTGATGTTCAATTCCCCGATTTCCCAGGGCTGAATCCACCTTGAAATTGGTGTCTAAAACCTCTCTTTACAAGCAGCCAGGAAGGGGCTTAGGAGGAGGAGGAGGGGAGGTGGAAGGGAAAAGAAATTAGATCCATTTTCCACAAGGAGAAGAATTAAAAGAAAAATTTCAGCCTCGGGAGCAGAATAATGGAGCTGTGGCTGGGAAATGCTCCCTTGAGAAGGAGCAAGGAGGAGAGGTAAAACAGGGAACAGAGACGTGAGATATGCTGGGATTAGGGAAAGGACTCCAGCAGGAAATTTGGCATCTTCCCAGGTCAGCCCTGGCCAAGGTCATAAATCCAAAATCCAAGGGGGAGGCTCTGGTGAAGTTTTCTGGCAGGGACTGCAGAAATACAGGAGAAATCTAACCGCAGCCACAAGAAATATTAAAAAGCTGGTTTTTCCATGTTTTCCCACTACGTGGGCATCTAGGGATGGGCTCTTCCCACGGAGAGGGTCACAACCTCTCCTGGGATGAGGGATATTCCTATTCCAAGCTCAAGGGATGAGGTTTCCACGAAATGGTGGGGGGAGGAAACAGGATTTTACCCGAAGTGGTTGCTCTCCTCAAGGAAAACTCTGCCTGTCACTGAAGGGGACAATTTTGGCTCTGTCTGGAGATAAACAACGGCAACATCCCCTTAAAATCAGAGCTGGATTGAGAATGAATCGTGAAATGGTTTGGATTGGGAGCGACCTTAAAGATCATCTCGTTCCAAGCCCTTTGCCATGGGCAGGGATAACAGATCAGGAAAGGGATTCTCTGCTGTGGGACCCAGGGACATTGTTGCCACTGCCAGGCCATGGCTTTCCTCAATTCTCCTTGCAAAACCCTGGCAAAAAGGGTGGATTGGCGGCATCTTCAAAGCTGGAAGCTCGTCTTTCATTCAGTCCTGCCAAAGGCAGGGAAAACATCCGGTTTCTGTGTTCCCAGCAAGGGCAGATCCCACATCTTTTGGGATTTAAGAACTGATTGGAGGTGATAATCGGAAAGGGTCTGAGCTGGATACCAGAACTGCCTGGTTTTGATGGGAATCACCCATTTCAGGGGAAAAGCTGTTTCTCCCTCCTCTTTTCTCCCCCTTCCTCCCCCCTCAGCTGCTTGACAGGGACAGGTCAGTCCGTCCGTCACCACTAATCCTTGGATACTTTTAGTGTCACTCTAACGACAGCACCTCTGCCAAGCCGAGGAGCCTCGGCAATAAAAGCCTCTTAAGGGCAGCAGCCCCTCTGAGCAAAGTGGTTTGTCCATTCCTGGGGTTTTTCCCTCCCCCTGGAAATGGCATCTCTCCGATTAGTCCCGCTGCCCGTGACAAGGATCAGATGGGAAACCTTCCACTTTCCGATCCATTAAAACCCTTCCCAGGAAGCGCTTGGAAATGTAAAGCTCACCCCAGTCATCCTCCCTCCCTCCCAACTCTCGCTGCTCCCACCTTTCCTGTCCACTCCGCTCGGGAGATGCTCCCTGGAGCATCCAGGGTGGTTTGGCTCGTTCTCCACACATTTTTGTGACTTTTGGGATGTGTTTCCTCTCTGTTACAATGCTGGGGATCTGTGGTGCTTCGGAGTGGTTTCGCCATGGAAATCCAGCTGTAGCTTCCATAAAAGAGACTCCAGCTCCGTCCAAGCTGGGAACTTCCAAGGTGTCCCTGTTTTATAGCGTAAAAGGATTAGACAGTGCAAAATATCCATTTCTTGCCCACTGGCCTTCGGAGCAGGAACTGGGGAATGTTTTAATGGAGAAATACCCGAAGTGGCCGTTAGCCCCAAATCCGATCTTGCCACCCGTATTCCCAAGGAAAACAGAGTTAGATGGTAAGTGGTTTTCCAGATCTCTGTCTCCACTTGGATTTGGCTGTTTCAGTGCTTGGTTTGCCCCCATCAGCAGCCAAACATGAGAGTGAGAGACAGCAGAAAATCATGGAATCATGGAATGGTTTGTGTTAGAAGACATCTTAAAGATAATCCCGTTCCAACCCCTGCCATGGCAGGGACACCTTTCCCTATCCCAGGTTGCTCCAAGCCCCACCCAACCTGGCCTTGGACACTTCCAGGCACGAGAAATCCACAGAGAATCCTCTTGGATGGGATGTGAACCACACAGGATGGTGTTTCTGTGCCTGGGGTGACAATCCAGGGCTTCCAACAAGTTGTCCCATCCTAATTCTATCCCGAGCCCTCTGCTCCTTCCTCAGGGGAGCCAGGATGCCATTCCCACTCTGGAGCTGTGCTGCTGCCCTGGGAACGAGCTGATGAATGAAGTGTGCAAAGCAATTAATAATTAATGAGCTCCTCCATTGGTTTCAAGGATTCTGTTCTGCCACAGGGCTCATCACGGCATCCGTCGGGACCTGTTGCATCCAAAGAGAGCATCGCATCCCTAAATCACTCCACCATCTCCACTGCACAGCACAAATCCCAGCTCTCAGCATCCTGGGATGCAGGGAGGCAGCACGAGCTCGGGAACAACTCCAGGGCAGCACATCTCTCCCAGCATTTCCCCTCATTTCCCCTAAATTTGGGGGTGAGGGGAAAAGGTTGAGAGCTCTGTGTGGTTCTGCTCAGCTCAGCAGTTCCAAGAAGTGCACCCTGGGGAAGGTGGGATGTGCAATTCCCGTGCCCTGGCGCGTGTCCCAGGCACCGGAGGGATGAAGTCAGCGGGGGCAGATGGATGTGCTGAGAGCTGGAGGCAGCCAGAACGAACTGGAGTGTGGATGAGGCAGGAAGTCCCCAGGAGTCGGGAAGGGCACAGTGGGAAGCTGGGATTGCATGAGGCAGCCCCAGCCGGGCAGGGAATTGCGCCGGGATGTGCAACGCATTCACTCGGCTCCACACAAGGCTTTGGGAAGGTTTCAGGCTCTCCCACTGGAAAATAATTTCACCAAACTTCCTGAGGCACTGGGCTGTGTCAGGATTCAGGCAGTGGCAGGGAATGGGCTCAGGATTTGGGATCCAATCTCCGTTCAATCATCAGTGCAGTCCCCACGATGTCACAGAGCAGCCCAGTGAGCTGCTTCCCAAATGTTATTAAGGATAGTTCTGCATAAATGATGGGACAAGACGCCGTTCCCAATTGTCATGGAATCACAGAATCATTTCCATTAGAAAAGATCCTGAAGATCCAACTGTTCCCCCAGCCAAGGCCACCACGAACCCGTGTCCCCAAGTGCCTCATCCACACAGGTGTTAAATCTGTCCAGGGATGGGAACTCCACCACTGCCCTGGGAAGATGTGCCAGGGCTGGACAACCCTTTCCATGAAGAATTTTTTCCTGATATCCAAACTAAACCTCCCCTGGCACAACTTGAGGCCATTTCTTGTCATCCTATCCCACATTCCCTGGGAGCTGAGCCCAACCTCCCCTGGCTCCACCCTCCTGTCAGGGAGTTGTGCAGAGCCAGAAGGTCCCCCCTGAGCCTCCTTTTCTCCTGGCAGAGCCCTCCCAGCTCCCTCAGCCTCTCCTGGTGCTCCAGACCCTTTCCCAGCTCTGTTCCTTTCCTTGGACATGCTCCAGCTCCTCAGTGACTTTTCTTGTCCTGAGAAGCCCAAAACTGATCCCAGAATTTGAGGTGTGGCCTCAGCAGTACCAGCACAGGAGGACAATCCCTGCCCTGGTCCTGTTGTCACCTTGTGGCTGATACAAGCCAGGTGCCATTGACCTTCTTGGCCACCACTTCAGGAGGACCCCAAGGATCCCAGGAAGGATCTGTCCCAGGAAACTGAGAGAGACCACGTAATCCAAGCTTTGTGAGGTTGAAGGAAACTCAGGAGCCATAAAGGGAATGAGGAATTCAAGGTCATGCAGGATAAGGGACAAGTCTGGCTTGAAGGTCACCACAAGGACCAGGGGGATGAAAGAAGAGAGCTCTTGTTTCAGCAATGGATGGAAATTCCCAAGGCCCAGAAACCATCCCGGCTTCCCCACACACGAGCTCCCCTCAGCACATCCAGGAAACTCCTGAATTTCCTTGGATCCTACCTTTTTCTCCAGCTCTTCCTTCATGGTGTGTCTCCCCTGCAGTCAGTTAGAGCCGTGGATCAATTAAGTATTAACAGGCAAGGGAGATAAATTACTCAGATGGGCAATCCCAGGGTCCGAAAGTGAAAATTCCCTGGTGTTGATTCACATGGATTCTCCTCTTTTTCAGGCCTGATCGGATGCTCCTTCAGCTCCCAGCCTCATCCAGGTCTGAGGCACCATGGAGTTTGTGATGGGGCTGATTTTCCCTGATTTCCCCAATTTTCACTCAGATTCCATGAGGAGGCACATTTGATTTCTTCACTCCTCTCCCACATCCTCCCCAACTCATACCCAGCAAGTTTTCGGCTCAGGAAAAGCTTTGTGAAGTGAAAAGGAGCTGAACCCATTCCTACTTTTCCTACTCCAAGAGACAAGGATTTGGAGACGCTCATCCATACTGGCTCTTTCCAATGAAAGCTCGGACAAGGAAGTGCGTGTGTGTGCGCATTTCCATGTGGATATTTGGATGTTACCAGTCCTTTCCTGGCTGGAATGAGTCTGCACTTTTGGATTTGCTCTTCCCTACTAATTGAGAGATTGAGTGGGGAAGGTCTGGTGAAAGGGATGAAAGAAATCTCCATCAGGAATTCCGCTCATGGCACAAATCCCTGTGCTTTGCTGCCTTTTCCCACACCGTGGGATCATCACTGCTCCAAGCCTGTGCAGACATGGATCCCTAGGCTTGGGACAGGATGGGAACACCAACTCCTGAATCCTTTTGGAGGCAAATTTTGCAGCTCTACTGACCCCATAACTCAACTACATCATTTTCAATGAGGTGCCCCAGTCAGGGGCCATTTTGGGTGTCTGGTGTCACCCACTCCTGAGTTTTAGCAGTGTCTGACCATCTTTTTCTATGGAAGGTCCTAATTTTGGCCCTGAATTTATTGCCAAGATAAGGGGATTTGAAACCTCAGCTATTTTTAATAATTTGGTGTTTTATTTATCCGCATCTCCCTTGTTTGGGGGCAACTGGACACTGAAATTGCAGCCTGGGCAGGCAAGACAAGACAGCGAAAGGAAAATCCTGTCGTGCTTCATCCCTGTTTTTCCATTCCCCGAAACCCTCATGCAGAAACTCTTCCTTCCCCTCCACATTCCTTCTCCTCCTCCTCTTTCTCCCCCTCCAGCTGCTCGAGAAATTCAAACCTTCTTCCTATTAGGAAGAAAAAAGAGTTTGCTCTCAGGTTGAAAGGAAAAGCAAAGGAACGGGTTAAAGGGGTTTAAATTGGAGTTTTATGGATATTTCTCCCTCTCCCTCCTTTGTGAGCGCATTAAACTTTTCTTTCGTTAAAAACCAAGAGGATGGGAACGGGAAAGGAGAGGGGAGAAGGGAAAGAGAAGGTGGAGGGGGGAAAAAAAGCCCTCAGATATTCATGTGTGACACAGCTCAGGGCGGCGAGACGTGCGGCTGATTTGCTTAATGCTGACAGGTCTTTCTTCTTCTTGGAAAGAAAACACAGCGGGGATCCTAAAATGTGCCGTGTAAAGGTCCATGGCAGGAGCATTTCCAGCATTTCCAGCATTTCCAATCTTCCGCGGTGACGCTGCGGGCCAGGTAATTCACACAGGGAAAATAATACAAAAAGTTCCTCGCTAAGCACCCATTAAGCCGCTGCCTATGGAAATGCGGAGGCCAGAGCTGGTACAAAGCGCCGGGAATGTGTGAGCTGGGTGTGATCCATGTGAATTCCAAGCCTGCCCGAGCGGGGCAGGAAAAAGGGAGAAAAGAGGGAGAAATAGGAGTGGCAAAGCGAGGAGGGGTGGAGAGAAAGGGAAGACAAAGAGAGAGGGAGGGAGGCTGAAAGCAGGGAGAGAAAATAAAGGTGAGGGTTGGGATGAAGGATGATTCCCGTAGTCCTGGGCACGCTCAGCCAAAGAGAATTGGGAGAATTTGGGAGGTGAGATTCTTTGTGACCCTCATTCTCCAGCCAGCCTAATTCTGCTACCTGTCTCGGTTATCCCAAGGGATCGCACATCCGCCTTTCCCACTCAGCGGACAGCGGGATGTGCCACAATGACATCAGCGCACAAAGTGACCCAGTCGATGGTCCCTGGTGCTGGGGATGGCTCAGATGTTCTCCAGGGAGAGATGCCAGGGAACCCTCCCAGCTGCAGGTGGGGCCATGGCGATGGCTGGAATGTCACCTGTCCTAGGGGAATATCCTCCCCTCTATTCCCCTCTCCATAGCCGTTGGCAGAGCGTGGCAGCTCCCAGCTGTAGGGTCAGCACCCGCATCAGGTTCCAGGTGTTCAGTCTCTGCTCTGAGAGATAAAAAAGGAATAAAAAGTAGGTCAGATCTCAGGGTGATGGAAAAGCAGCGCTCGGGGACACTTTAGGGCAGAGGACACATCCTTCCCAGAGCCACCAAAGAAACAGAAGCACCAAAAATCCCATTTTTCACGGGATTCTCCTCACACGCACCATGTGAATGCTGCTTCTGTAGCATCTTCACCTGAGACAGGTACCCTCGAGTCCCTTTTTGCTTCCTAAGATGCCCAGGAAGGGAATTTTGGGGTCTTAAAGGGGACCTAGTTCAGACAAATCTTCTCTACCTGCAATCGACTGTCCCACCTCTCGCGCCATTCCCAATGGAAAAGTAAAGGAGCTTTTCCAGTCCTATCTCCAGCAGCTCCTGCACACGCGATCCAGGGCACACAGGCCTTGGGCCAGGTGACATTCAGATGCCACTAGCAAAGGATCCATGAAGGACCCAGGAAGCAGGACCTGGAATTAGCAACCGAGTCCCTTTTGGGAGGGTCTGGACAGACCAGGACAAGCAAGAGGTTCTGGAAGATGTCCCTCCATAGGAATACTGTGGTGGATCCCATATTTGACCCCACTTTCTCTAGTTCCTCAAAGAGAGACGAAGCGGAAAATTCCAGAGACCACCTTGCCCATTCCCTTCCTGGATGTAACTCTGGAGCAGCAATGCCTGATGAAGCCCCTGGTTTTCGAAACACTTTTTACTCCCCAAGGGAGGGGACATGGATTTCAGTCAAGGATTAAAAGGAGGGATTTCTGCCCCTCTACCCCTCTCAGGTGAGACCCCACCCACAGAGCTGTCTCCAGCTTCGGGATTCCCAGCACAGGAAAGACATGGAGCTGTTGGAGCCAGTCCAGAGGAGGCACCAAGATGATCAGAGGGATGGATCAGCTCTGCTGTGAGGGAAGGCTGGGAGAAGTGGGATTGTTCGTCCTGGAGAAGAGAAGGCTTGGAGTGATGTAATTGTTGCTTTCCAGTACCTGAAGAAGCCAAGGAAGATGGGAAGAGACAATTTTCAGGAGCCTGGAGTGACAGAATAGGGGAGAATGGCATCAAATTGAAAGAGGAGAAATTTAGGTTCGATTTACAGAAGAAATTCTTCTCTGTGAGGGTGGTGAACCTCTGGCACAGGTTGTCCATGGAAGTTGTGGCTGCCCTATCCCTGGAAGTGTTCAAGGTCAGGTTGGATGGGGCTTGGAGCAACGTGGGATAGTGGAAGGTGTCCCTGCCCACGGCAGGGAAGTTGAAACTGGAGGATCCTTTAGGTCCCTTCCAACCCAAACCATTCCATGAAAAACCCCACTGACCACAAAGGAATGATGGGCACACAGCTCACCCACGGGTCCCTGAAGGTAAGTGAGTTTCTCTTACATGTGGGACAGCGAAGAGCTTCCAAAATTTATTTTTTCCCTGGAATTATCCAAGTCTGCAGCATCCTAATCCCATTTTGGCCCAGGCCTGTCCCATCCTTCCCTCTTATCACCTCTGACAGACAGGGATGAGGTTAAGGCAGAAACACTCAGGAAAAAACTTTCCCCCAAAGTTATTTTGTATATTAGGTCCACTTAAAGCTCTTCCTGTGGGGAATCTCACCTGGAAATCTTAGGAGCAAGATGAAGGGAGGGACAGAGGGTTTCTCCAGAGTGTAATTAAATCCTGGAGTAGCCTTGGAGCTGGGATTCACCCTGGGCTGGCCACATCTCATGTCCCTTCAGGGTTTGGACAGAGGGGACACAGCCCAACAGTCCTTACTGGCATTTTCCCAGTCTTCCCAGTTTCACAGCCTGAAGACTGGGAGGGAGAAGGTGGCTTTGCCAAGCACCCTGATCCCCATTTTCCCTGGGAATTCTGTCAAGCACAGAAATCCAGCCTCCCTTCCCTGGTACCAGTGGGCACAGAATCAACTTAGAGAAGGACTCGGTCCCTTTGCTCTGCTCCCCTTCCTCCACCTGCCACCATCCCTGCTCCCAGCTCACAGAGGAACCAGGGAAACTTCCCATTACTATGGAATCAGGTCTCTGGCTGCATCCTACCTCTCTGTCCCCCTCCCCAGTCTGTGATGCCCTCTTTTGAGTGGGAATCCTGGGAGTCCGAGGGGAGGGAAATGCCCCTCTTGGCTCAACCCTTCCTCCTCCTCCCAGCTAAAGCAGAGTCCCGTCTGGAAAAGAGCTCTGCTGCTCCCTCCTTTCTTCCCTTTTTCCCTCCTCCCCTCTCCATCACTCCAGTTGTTTCATCCTTCGAGAACTCTCTGCTTCTCCCTATGGGACCCACTTTAAAAAACAAGGAAGGGGGGGATTGGGGGGAGACGGAAAGAAAACTCCATTGTCTTGTCAAAGGGAATAAGAGAAAAGTTGCAAGTGTCTCTCCGCAGGTTTTGGCTCCTGTGTGTTCTCCTTTCAAACCCTGCCAGCCTCAGGGGCTGTCATTCCGCCTTCATCTCCTTACGGATCGCCCCGTGGATTCCCACCGCTTCCCCTCCCCACCCTCACGGAGCGGGAGCTGCCAGGCTTTTCACGGCCACCGCCGGCTTGATCCCATTGACAGGTCCCTTCTCTTTGCCTCCCTTTCAAAGCGGGGCTCGGGGTCGCTTCCTTCCAGCCTTCCTCCCCTGCCTCCTTTGCTTTTCCCAATTTTTCCTTTTTTCTGAGGAGTGCCGCCGAGGTGCTTGACAAGGCCACACGCGGCGGAGTCGGGGCCCAATTAAATAAAAACCCCTCTTTAAGAGCAGACTTCATTTAGAGAGCGATGTCGGAGCTGTCGGAATATTAACAAGCTCTTGCCGCTGGAATCCGGCAGCGGCATCGGGAAGCTCTATGTGGTGGAGGGGTGCAGGTTTCCCCACCGGGATGGTGCTTTGGGCAAGACCTTCCAGGCTTGGCATGCAACTGGTGTGCCAAGCGTGGTGTGGGTTAAACCAGTTTATCCCAGCCAGGATGGATGGATGGATTTATGTGGGAATGCCAAGGATGTGTCACTCCGCTTCCCAACAGGCATCATCCATCCATAGGGAGGCATCGTGGTTTTGTGGTTAGAGCAGGAAAGGGCGGTTCTGTCAGCAGCTCTGAAGGTCCCCTGGGTGCCCCAGGGTGTCCCAGGGTGATGGAGAGTCAGGATCCCATCACCTTGCCTCATCCCTGCTGCCAGGAGGGGATTTTTTTGGAATGACCAACAGCAAAGTTTTTTCCCACGGCTGATGTTCACCCAGCATTACCGTGGGTAATTCCAAGGATTGGCTTCAAAGCCAATTGAGGCCTCAGAGGGGAATAAGACAAGATTTGGGGCTGGAAAGATCATGGAATCCCAGGACAGTTTGGGTTGGAAAGGACCTTAAAGCTCATCTCATTCCAAACGCCCTGCCATGGGCAGGGACACGTTCCACCAGACCAGGTTGCTCCAAGCTCCATCCACCCTGGCCTTGAACATTTCCGGGCATGGGGCATCCACAGCTTCTCTGGGCAACTTCTGTCACCCACTGGCCACTTCCAAGGTCCCTTTTGTCCTTCCCATGTCACTGGGCCGCCCGTGGGGTGCAGAGGTTAGGGGATGGAGAGACCCACCCAAGTTGCTTTACTTGAATCTGGGAGCTTCCATTCACCAATGATTCCCAGTCCCTGGTGCGTGGTGGAGAAGAGGTGGTGTGGGAAGGAGATGGAAAACCCCACCATTAAAAGGAAATGAAGGGAAGTGTCTCTCCCAAAGTTATTTCTTCTACTCCAGGATTTTGTCGCTGTTGAACTCAGCCAGGCTCTTCCACGAGCACATCTGAACTCTCCACTGGGAGCACTCACATTCTCTGCCTGACTTGAAGGATCTGCTTCACCTCATCCCATGGATTTCAAGAAGAAAAAATCTGGGATGAACATCTACCTCACAGCCCTGTTTCCCACCCCAAAATCCCCCTGAGCTGCTCAGGAGCCTGGAGCACATTCCAGGACTGCAATGACCTGGGGTGAGGCTCCAGGTCATGAACCCTGAGGATGTGGTGGGCACAGCCACCAAGCAAGCCCCAAAATCCATGGAAAATCCCCTTCCCAACACTTCCAGCACATTCAGAGCTCTGAGCAGAAGCTGAAATCCAGTCTCCAGCTGGGCTAATGGCACCCAGCAGTTGCCTCCCAACATGAGAGACTGCAAGGAAGCAGGAAAAGGCACTTATCCATGTGTCAGAGTTGGATTCACCCCACCAGTTCCTGCAGGGATTCCAGCCCTCTCCATTCACACTGGGAAACAGGTTTTCTCCCTAAAGAATTCCGAACTCCTTGGTGCATTCAGGCATTCAATGAGTTAATTTTGGGGAAAACAGAGCTGGGGTGTGTCTGCTTCCAAAGGCTGGGGCCAGGACAGGGAAGGAAAAGTTAAACTGAGGAATGATTAGAGGTTTTGGGATGAGTTGCTTGTGCAAAATTCTCCTTCCAGCAGCCCTGGGAAGGGGCTCCGCTGGATATTTTGGGATGACAGTATCTGGGCCTGAACTACACAGCAACAACACCCCCAAGGATTCATCCCTTGCAGCAGAAAATCAGGAAGGGCTGGAGAAGAAAGGTGTGGTCAGACCCAAGGAAAGGCAATCACAACATCCATAGGGAGTGGGCAACAGGGATCGGAAGATGCTGGAAGAAGGAGCAGCTTCCAAAATCCTACATATGGGTTGTGAAAATCTCTTAGGGCCAGATAGTCCTTAGGAGGCTTTTTAATCCCATTTGGATTGTGGTGCTGCTGTTGTCATTTCCCAATTTCCAAAAGGTCCGGGAACTCTGGGTCGGCAAAACTCCGTCTTGGAAAAGGACTGAGTCAGGAAATCAGTGGAAGTCCAGCCTGCCTCTTCCCTTCTTTTTCTGGAGGTAAGTCACCAGGATTATGAAATCCAAGTGCCCCAACACCTCTTTTTTCCAGTCACAGAGAAATTTACAATGAGCCATAGGTTTTGTTGGAGTACTTTGGGAGATGGGATGACCTGGGATGGGGCAGGCAGGGTAAAGGAATACACATACAAAGCTTCAAGGCTGCATCTCTCCTCTTCCCATCCACACATTCCGGAGAAACAGGGAGCGGGAGAGCGCCCTGCAGCCCCAGCCCCGCCAGCTCAGCGCTTTTGTGCTTTTCTGTCAGGGAAGAAAAAAGAAAAAAAAAACCTAAAAAGCGCCTTTTTGTTTTGTTCCCGTTTTTTGTTTGCTAATTTATTGTTTTGTCCTGAGCTCGAGCTTCTGAAATCCCTTGTTCTTGGTGCTCATTAAAATATTTGGGACTCGCTCCGGTGCTGCTGCGCTCTTTTTGTGTTTATTTTTCCCTCCTCCCCAGACCCCCCCTCTCCACAACCCCGCGGTCAAAACGTCCCTGTGTTTTCCATGTGCTGATTATCCCGAGAATCAAGGCTCCTGAGCAATTTGTGAGTCACTCCAAAGCAATCAATTATGCATCAAATGACTTTTTGATTCTTTACCTTGTGAGCGGAGAGCTGCAAGAAGAGGCTGCTTTTTATTCTCTTCCCCTCCTCTATATTATTATTATTTTTATTATTATTCCCCATTCTCTCTCCTTTTTTCCCCTCCCTTTCCGTGCTCTAACGGCTCTGCCTGCTGGCGTTGGGATTATGGCATGATCAAATGGTTTGCTCTTAATTGGCAACAGCTCCAAGATGGGAAGAAGGCACGAAGATTAAAAGGAAAAGGCCACAGGAGCTGGAGCAGATTCTTGGCAGTGAGGTGAGAGAACAGGGCTGAGCTAAGGAGACTTTGGTGTAAAAGTGATTCCCTGTCTCCACCATCAGGGATGACCAAGGAAATCTGGGCACAGGAGATGGGCTGGAAGGTGCAGAGGTCAAAACCAGTGCGATTTTCTTGGGAATAAGCTGTTTCCCCCCTCCCTCAGTTTAAAAGCTCACTGACGGGAACATCCAAGTGCTCACCTTCAGGCAGGGCTGCAGTGCAGGAATTTCAGCAGGGAAGAGACAAGAATGGGATCTAACACACCTCGAGGAGTTTCTCCAGCACGGTGCACAGTGCTGGACCATGCAAGGTCCTGGGTTTATCCATGTCCTGCTCTAAAGGAGGGAAAGGTGCCCATACAGAGCCACGAGCCATCAGCAGGTGACAGTTTTTTACCTGCAAACCTGGAAGTTGTCCCTGTTCATGTCCCTCAGCAGGAGCCACGTCCTTGACCCTTTTTCTTTTGCAATATCCCTGGATATGTTTGTGTGACACTGGCCTGGGCTGTGGTGAACACAGGTCTCTCCTCTCCTTTGAGGACGAGATCCCCACAGTTGGGTTAAAAGAGATCCACGGGAAAATATCCACTTTAGGTTGTCTAAACGTCCCTCTTGTCTCCATCCTTGCAGCTCCAGCTCGACACCTTCTGAATGCAGTTCTTACAATAGAGGTGATTATCCCGGGATTATCTGTTTGCCAGGACATAGGAGCCATTCTTACTCTTGATAAAAAAGTAAGAATTAAAAAATCCCAAAATGAAAACAAAACACAAACAAATGAAAAGTAAAAATAATAAAAAAAAAAAAAAAGCCAAAACTCAAACAGAAAACCAGATTGCATTAACTTATATTTTACCTCTGGATTTTCCCATCACATCCCAAAAAGGGTTTTCCTCAAGTTAGGAAAGGTGATTTAAATATTCCCTCCTCTTCTGGTCTGGAAGATGAGGCCGACAGAGCATCACTCAATAACTGAGTTCTCCAGAAGCACCAGATGAACAAAACTTGGGAATGCAGCTTCTTTCCAGTCCCTAAATGACGTGAAGGATATGACAACGACCTTCTCCATGATCCCAAAAATCCCTGAGGACATTCCCCACAATAAAATCCTCCATTCCACACCCATTTCCATGGCTCCTCATTCCAGATATTAACAAGGTGATGCCCTAGGCTGTGGATGTCCTTTGGAGCACACAATAAGGATCCAGCTTGGATCAATTGCCTCCTTCAGCTCCATCCCTCTTGGCCAACTGCATCCCAGGTTTTATTTGCAAGGGAAGGGAAGGGATTTGTCCCCTGGATGTGGCACTCAGGAGGACAAATCTGGACTAATGAGTTCAGCTTCTGGGCCCCAGCGACAAAACAGAGCAAGTCAGGCGGGGGGGACACCAAGATGGGTTTTGGGAGGACACCAAGATGGGTTGGGGAATAAAGTGTATGAAGTGACTGAGATCAGCTGGAAAGAGGGAAGTAAAGGAACACTTTTTTCCCACCTTTTTCACAGGAGATGTCCACGGAGAGGAGGAAGTCAGGTTCTTCTCCGAGTTCCACAGCAAAAGGACAAGTGGGGACAATCACAGGGGGCACCAAGGGAAAATTCCCAACACGGGGGTGGGCAGACCCTGGGAAAGGCTGTGGAATCTCCATCCTCAGCTAAACAAGACCCCAAGGAGCTGAGCCTGGTCTAACTTTGAGGTTGGCCATTCAAGGGGTTGAAATGGAAATGCCACCACTCTCTTCTATCCTAAATTATTCCATGACCCTAATTAACCCCCAGCTGGGCAGATCCCGCTCAGGCTATGATCAAGATCTATCCTGATGTCCCAAAACCAGTCACTCACAGCTCTGTATTCCTCCCATCCCTCCCGCTTCATTTGGAGAAGAGGGGATTGCACATTTTGGGATGTGAGTTGGGAAAAAGACTCCTTAGGAAATCAGTGGAATAACTGAGAAGATCCAGATGTTTGGAAGCCTTCCTCAGCTTATAGCAACAGGGGTTTTTTGGGAAATAAAGAGCAAGAGGAGAGAAACTTGTCCTGAGGTAGTTCTGGCTGCTCAAAGACTGGTGGCACCATTGAGCTGGATTGTCCCTAACCCTCAACCATCTTGGCAAAACTTCCAAGCTACATTCCCTGCACCACATGAGGAACTCCAGGATGGCACAGGACTCGGGGCAGAGCCAGCAGAGCATCCCTTGGCAGCCTGGAATAGGAAGGAAGCAGCGGGATGAAGGGATCACAAGTTACAGCCGCTGTCAGTGACATCTGCAACATCCCAGTGGTCTCACTCAGGACCTGGAGAGGCATAAAAAAGGAATGAGGTCACTGGTGAAATCTGTGGATGATCAGGGTGGGAATAGGAAAGATAATGGAAAGGTGAGGTGAGGAGAGCAGAAGCAAAATCCAGCATGAAAGCCAAGGTTCTTTCCAAGGAAGGATGTTGTCCAGTCCAGCCACTGAGGACACACTAAGGAGAGCATGTCCATGGATTTCCGGCAGCATCGCAGGAGGATTCAATACCCCTGGAATAGTCTTTGGCTGGAAAAGATGTAACAACGCAGACAGCCCTTTCTTCCAAGGTGAAGGAATCAGGTCTTGGCTGAAATCAGGCAGCGTGGAAAAGATCCAGGCAAGGATTTCTTGGTTGAGGTGATGAATCCAGCTCAATCCCTGTCCATACACTCTGCACGGAGTCAGGGCAATGATAGAAGCAGTTTTAGGGAATGATTCATCCCACACAAAAGATTCATTTTAAAGTCCCTGCAGGAATATCTTTATCTCCAGTGACGATGAATTTCAAGTATCATGGAATCACGGAATCATGGGATGATTTGGGCTGGAAGGAGACTTAAAGATAACCTTGTTCCAATCTTCAGCCATGGGCAGGGACACCTTCCACTATCTGAGGTTGCTCCAAGCCCCATCCAGCCTGGCCTTGAACACTTCCAGGGATGGGGCAGCCACAGCTTCTCTGGGCAACCTCTTCAGGGCTTCACCACCCCTGAGGGACATTTTCCTTGAAGGGACAGGAATTTCACTGACTGGCAGAGAATGAAGATCCCTTGACTGCAGGCCATGGAGAAATATTCCCTGGGAATATATTGGAAGCAAAAGTTACTTGAAACTGGTATTCAGAAAAAAAAAAACCAAACCTAGTAAGGAATTCTTGATTCCTGCAATTTCCCAGGAATTCCTTGAGCCATTGGGGTGAAGGGCTGAGCTATGCAGGGAGCAGCTGTCCAAACTCACACGGTGGGAGGCTCTAACTAAGCATGACCAAGAAATAAAGATTATGGGAAGAGGTACAGGGATAGCACATCCTGCTGCCATCCATATCCCTGCCCGGATATCCGACCATCAGCAACAGCTGGTGCACAGAGAAAAGGATCCAATCGGTTGGAGAATCAGGACATAATGCAGGAGAATCCAGCTCCGGCTGCATGGAATCCAGGGAAGGTGCTCAGAGGAAATTGATTGTTTAGTGAACTGCAAAACTTACTAGGAAAAGCTCTCCTGGGACTCATATTCCTTTTAATCCAACAAATGCACTTGGAGTTCCCCTTTGCTGCCTGAACAAGTGTTTGACAAGTCCCAGGTAGATCCTATCTCAGCTTTATAGCTCTGCTTCTGACCACGGTGGGGAAGGCAAAACAGAAGTTTAAATAAATTGCCAGACTGGGGGATAAATTAAAACCATTTAAATGAAACAGGGCTGGAGCCAGGCTGGGAAAGCTGGGAGTGTCCAGCCCAGAGAAGGGAAAGCTCCAGGGAGAATTTAGAGCCCCTTCCAGAGCCTAAAGGGGCTCCACGAGAGCTGGAGAGGGACTTAGGACAAAGGATGGAGTGACAGGATAAGGGGGAATGGCTTTAAACTGACAGAGGGTTTAGATGGGATATTGTGAAGAAATTCTTCCCTGTGTGAATGGTGAGGCCCTGGCACAGGTTTCCCAGAGAAGTTGTGGCTGCCCCATCCCTGGAAGTGTCCAAGGCCAGGCTGGATGGAGCTTGGAGCAACCTGGGATGGTGGAAGGTGTCCCTGCCCATGGCAGGGGGGTTGGAACTGGATGGTCTTGAAGATCCTTCCCAATCCAAACCCTTCTAGGATT
Source organism: Rhagologus leucostigma (assembly GCA_013397725.1). Taxonomy (NCBI): domain Eukaryota; kingdom Metazoa; phylum Chordata; class Aves; order Passeriformes; genus Rhagologus; species Rhagologus leucostigma. Next base: position 83,472 of record VZTD01000361.1, on the reverse strand, counting down.
CTATGAAACCTCTTGAAAATGAAGTCAGAATAAAGCAACGGATCCTCCAAACACTGGTGGACAAGAGAAGGAACAGATGAACGGACTCTTAAATCTCTGACAGCTCTCCATTCCATCATAAAAAAAGTTGCATTTGGGGAAAGCCACTGGAATATTTGGGAACTCTGCTGCTTGCTGTTCAGTACTTCTCAATGACTCACATTCAAACAGTGACCTCAACCCATGGATGCTCCATCTTGAGAGTAAGAGAAATAATCTGGATTTCAGGTGATCCTGGAAGTGTTATCTAGGCATCAGACATGGTTACTACATGGGGATTTTAGGTGTGCTCGCTTTTCATGGAACCTTGGGAGGCACTTGGGAAAACAGGACTCATCCTGTGCCACTGGCGCTTGGAACAAACCTTGTGTGTGAAGGCTCCAGAAAAATCGACCCACGTGGAGTATTGGGGTGGATGATTTCGAAGCTCTCCCATGGGATTATCTGTTGTCCATGGTCTGAATCACAGAAAGCTCCAGAAGGACATAATTTACAATGATTTACACAACAAAGATGTGTTTTTTACATAGAATCATGGAACGATTTGGTTGGAAGGGAACTCAAAGATCGTCTTGTTCTAATCCCTGCCACGGACAGGGACGCCTTCAAGTATCCCAGGCTGCTCCAAACCCCATCCAGCCCCATCAGATCATGGATTGCAGATGGCCACATCCTGCTGTGCCGGCTCTGCCCAATCCCAATTCATCCCTGAAAAAACCTGTGGAAAAAAGAGTCCGAAAGGAAAACCAGGGCCATTGCACAGAGCCTACACCACTCTGCATCTCCTCCAAACCTCTGGAGACCACACCAAGGACCATCCTTCCTCTCCCACGCAGCAAAGCACTTGGAAACAACATTCCAGCCCTTTCCAACCTGTGCCAGTGAGAGCGACAAGCTGTCACCCAGCCCCATCATCCTGATGGACAGCAGCTTATATCCCACACCAGCCCCAGGAACCACCACTTCCAGCAGCTAATTCCAAAACAAAGCGTGCATTGAGGGGTCAGGTTTCAGTTTTTCCGGCTGGGAGAAGAAGAGGCTGCCAAACAAAATAACACTGACAGCTGCTCCAGGAGTCAAGCATGGCTCAGTGACCTCGGCTCCTTCTCACGGTGACCTCCCAGCAGATCCTGGCTAGCAGTGCCACCGAGCACCAAGACAACCGGTGGTGGCAGCCAGAGCCGCAGTTGGAGAGGCAGAACATGCAGCTCACCAGCTGTGAAACACATTCCCTCTTGCAACACTATCCATATCCTTCTGCCCTCTCCATGATGTTCTCCCAGGAAGCAGCACTTCAGGATTGCTTCAGGAGGGCTTTGTGTCCCAGTGATTTTTGCTAAACCAAAGGCTCTTGTAATTTCCAGCAGTTTGAAGGCAGGATGCAGCAAAGGGCTCTGAAATACTGGGATCATGGGCCTAAAAGGGAATTTTCCTGATGTCAAAAGGGAATTTTCCTGATGCCTCACAGAGACAAAGAAGAAATTCAACGCACTTTTCAAATCCCTCTCTTATCCTTCTCCTCATCTGCTGGGCTATTGAGAGGGGCTGGAATATCAGCCATGAAATCCTGTCCTGTGCCTTGTTCCAGTCTCAAAACAAGCCTGCATGGACTCATGGCACAGAGGTTGGGACATTTAAGGAGTGCCATCCTGGGGGACCAGTTTTCATCCTGTCATCCTGTACTGGAAACAGTTTCGACCGCAGTGGATTTGTTCAAATCTACCGAAGCTCTGGTGCTGTTCTGATCCTACTCCGGAGAGACAAGAGAAGATATTCCCACCGTTCTCATTGGATCTGCTGGGCTTTCATGCCTTTTACTTCCAGCAACACAACCCAGTTGTCTTCACAGGTGTCTTTGGAGATATCTCAAGTTACCCTTGTTAACTTGCCAATTCCAAAGGACTCAGGTCTTCAGTGGATCCTTGGGAAATCTCCTGATGACTTGCGTGATGTCGGATACCTCATATGTCAGTAGGAATCATCCGTAACCAGCCAGATCCAGCCCCTGAACTGGATAATTCCAGAGGAAAAATTGACATTTGAAGACCTGCTTTGATTTTCTAGCTGTTTGAAGATCATGGTCACCAATGTTTTAGGGCTGTTTCATGGAATCATGGAATATTTTTGGTAGGAAGGGAACTTAAAGATCACCCCATTCCAACCCCCTACCATGGGCAGGGAACCTTCCACTGGACCAGGTTGCTCCAAGTCCCTTCCAACATGGCCTTGAACACTTCCAGGATCATTTCTTGCTTCCTTTTCCTTCTTTCCGACCTGCAAATTTCCAGTCACTCCTTGATTCACTTCCAAGCATTGTTTTAACCCACAAAAATGTAAAAAGCGGGGCAATGATTTGGAGAAACAATCTCCAGACCGCTGTGTGCTTATTCCCAGGTGAGGAACCAATTTAAAGGTCTCCAGCTTGGGACTGATGTGGTTTGGAGATAGGGAATTCTCATGGAGGTCTTTGATCCAAGCTTTTTCCATAATCCTTGATCCAAGACACTTAATGTTTTAGGATTACTGTGTCCTTAAAGAAGTTGGAAACTTCATGGATGCAGTGATCAGGAGAGAACATGGTGATGTCAGTTATGTTCCCTATAATCCAGCAGCAGGATTTATCCCTAAGTTTTTCTTGCAGCAACAGGTGACATAAGGAAAGTCCTTCCAGTTTTGTGTGGTGGGAAGAGCTGCCCATGGACTTAGGATTTTGTCGTTTTCCTCCTGGATTTTCTGGCTTCCTTGCGCATGTGTTTTCCAGCATTCCCAGCAATCCACCCTTCAGGAGCCTCAGCACCAGAATGTCTAGCCATGAGACTTTGCCCACGGAATCCCAGCGCTGAGGAAGGACAGGACACACATCCAGAGTGGTCACCTGGAATCTCAACTCTTGCACATCCAATCGCAGCACTTGAATGCCCAAACTCCCTGAGCAAAGAAGTGCTTGGGTCATTCCTTATTCCACATATTTAGAGGACACAGAGAGGTCACTCCAGGCTTGGGTGAACCTTAACCCTTGGAAACTTGGGTAGGGGAAACTTCCCTAGTTTGCTGGGCAGAAAAACTCCCATCTCCCACTGTCTCCTCCCTGTTCATCTTCCCGTTCTTTGCAAAGTGGAGATGGGAACAGATGTTTTTCTGTTTTCCCTCCACCAAACCCCCCTTGCTGAAGCGGGAAAGCCCCGGAGCACCTCCTTGGCACCTCTGCAACTCCGCATTTCCTCACCTGTCACACGAGCTGGTGACAAGATGAGCAACACCCCCCAAACCGCCAGCCACCACCACAAGTCACTGCAGGAGAGAAAAAGGGGGTGGTGGGGACAAACAGATGTGCCGCGAGTTGCTTCCCAAAAACGTGTTTGTGCATGGGGAGGTGTGAAAGGAATCCACACCTCCCTCTCCAGGTGCAGGTACCGGAGCAGCTGCTGACGGCTCCAGATCCACCACCTCATCCTCACTTTTTCCGTGGTATGTCAAACATGCAGCGCTAAGCAATGATCTCCTGCCATCTGCCAAGGTGAACACGGGCTGGGGGTGTCACATCCAACAACTTGTCAGGCTCTCATCCCCCTCCTTTTTTTTTCCTTTTTTTCCCTTTTTTCCTTTTGAAGAGAGAGAAGGGAGGGAGGAAACGATTCCGCATTAGTTCAGAGACTTCATCCATCACTGCTGCTCTTTATCTCAAGAAAAAGAGGCTCGGGGGGCCCTTATTGCTCTCCACAACTCTGTGTCAGGAGGGTGGAGACAGGTGAGGGTCAACCAGTGACAGGACAAGAGGACATGGCCTCAAACTGTGCCAGGGGAGGTTCAGGTTGGACATCAGGAGGAATTTCTTCATGGAAAGGGTTTTGAGGCATTGGAATGGGCTGAACAGGGACCTGCTGGAGTCCCCATCCACGGAGGTAACCGAGAAAAGACTGGACGTGGCACTCAGTGCTCTGGGCTGGCTGACGAGTCGAAGGTTGGGCTCGATGATCTTGGAGGTCTTTTCCAACCATAATTATTCTGATATTCTCTGGATATCAGAGCAGGAAGTTAGTTTCAAACTGGATTCTCTTCCATTCCCAAGCAGGATGGAAATAGGACAGGGAAGCGACTTCTACCGTGACAATGCCACCAAATTTCTTTGGGATTAAAATGACCCTGTCAGCCCTGGAAATACCACCAGTCCCAGAAGCCATTTCCTCTTGGAAAGAGATGTCCACTCTTGCCTGGCAAGAGAACTTCCAAAACCACGAACAATGAGAAGAGATTTAGGCCTGAGAGCTCTCTCCCCAGCAAGATTTCAACCAGTTTGTACTAACCTGGCCTTTTTGGGGAATTTTGGCAGGGATTGGGCAGTTTTAATGGTAGATTTAAGGGAATGGGACCGGTTCCAGTGTAGACCCTCCTGCAAAGATACAACCCTTAAATCCCAGCTTTTAGGGCCTGTCCTTGCAATCTGTCTACAGGGGACTGGGAGAACTGGGACTCTTGAATTCCTGGTTGGCTTTGGGAAAGGGTTTATGGAGCTTGTGTGGACTCTTCTCCTTGTCTTTATGTCACAAGTACAAAGTGTCACATCCTTGTCTCCTCTCCTCCCCCTCCACCATCATTCCTTGTCTGTAACATTCTGGTAGATCCTTTCCAGGTGCTTGATCTTCTCCTCATTGTACCTCTTTTTCCAGCCTCTCTTCCCAAATTTCCTCTCAGTCTGCTGAGAGCTTCAACAGCTGACATTTCCATGGGGGTGTGGGCTCCCTTCCGAGGGCAGGATTATCACCCTGGGAACATGATCCCGGTCAATAACTATTGACTGATAAACCAACAATACATTCCAGTGCCAGCCTGTCGATTTCTGGGATTGATTTATCTGCCCCTCTTCCCTGATTTACGGGCAGGGATGGGAGGCTCAGGACAGCCAGGCTGCTGCTCTCCATCATTCACAGATTCAGCTGCTGAGGATCTTTGATTCCAGAGGGGGACAGCAGAGGTGTTTGTGGTTGGAGTGAATCCACGGAAAGGGACGGGCTCAGAGGTGCAGATCTTACACCAAGGTCTTCAGTTGGGTCTCTGGTAGCCCCAGGTTGGTTTTCTTCTCCTGGCTTGTGGTGAGGGCTAGAATTTCCAGAAAAGTTGCATTTCCAAAGAGCTACTCACCCATCTCGATGGAGGCCTCGAGTTTCCATCACTTACTGGGTGTGGAATCCTTGGAGGATAAGGAAGGGCTGCTATTCCTGGTGATGGGAAATACTCTGCTTCTCTTTCAGTGATGGTGGTGAGGACAGAAATCCCAGCTCTCAGGGTCTGACAGGGTGGGAAATCTCGAGATCTCTCCCGAACCCAGGATGGGATAATTCACCACAAGAATGTCAGGACTACGTGGATAAAATGTCTGTACCTTGGCATCCCATGGGAAAACTTCCATGATCTCCAGTTCTGTCCCTGAAGATGCTTCACACTCCTCTCCTGCAGGGTCACCAGCGCTGGGAGTTTTGGTTGTAAATTTTGGTTGTAAATTCCTTTTACAAGAGCCTGTAAAATGAGGGACTGGAGGATGGATGATACCTCATCCCCAGAATGGGTCAGACTGGATGGAGCTCAGCCAGGAGAAGAATTCCTGAGTTTTGGGACAGAAATATCCAGACTCACCTACTTGTTCACACAGCAAATGTGCCGGTCAGGCTGCCTGAGAAGAGAATGCAATCCCATCTTAGGAACTGCTCCAGGATTTTCCATGAGCGGGTGAAGCCATGGTGTTAAATACCTACAATGCTAGGTAAGTGAATTGAGAGTCTTTCGAAGTTGCATGGGATTAATTTTGAACTAAATCCCTGGAAAACCACATGGCTCCTGACATTGCAGTTGATCCCTGTTTTCCAGGCAGGTTTCTGCTCTGAAATTCTGGGCTCAGATGGTCATGGTTGTGGCTGAAGAGCTGGGAAGATTTCTACTCATCATCATCATTTTTATCAAGAATGATTTGTCTTTTGAGCCTTTCCCACCTTTCTTCCCTCCCTTAGAAACTTCCCTTAAAATTGTTACATCCTAGAAATATCCCTGTTGTCTGTCCTCTCCAAGCAGGTATTGTCTGGACTTTTCCTTTGCTTCATGGAACAGCAGAAGGAACCTGAGGCGGGTACAGATGTTCCTGTTGGAGTAATTCCAGAGGAGGCCACTAATTTGATCACAGAGCTGGAGCATCTCTCCTGTGGAGAACTGGGAATGTTCAGCCTGGAGAAGAGATGGATCCAGGGAGAACTCAGAGCTCCTTCCAGTGCCTAAAGGGGCTCCAGGAGAGCTGGAGAGAGACTTGGGACAAGGGATGGAGGGACAGGACACAGGGAATGGCTTCCCAGTGCCAGAGGCCAGGGTTAGATGGGATTAGGGAAGGAATTCTTCCCTGGGAGGGTGGGGAAGCCCTGGCACAGGTTTCCCAGAGAAGCTGTGACTGCCCCATCCCTGGAAGTGTCCAAGGCCAGGTTGGATGGGCCTTGGAGCAATCTGGGATAGCGGAAGGTGTCCCTGCCCATGGCAGGAGGTGGAACGAGATGACCTTGAAGGTCCCTTCTCACCCAAACCATTCCAGGATTCCATATGGAGTAACAAGAACATCAGGGGAGGTTGCAAAGGTTTGGGTGAACATTAGGGAACGGTGAGTTTTTCACAACCCAACAGCACAGGTGTGTGAGATGCAGCTTTCCAGGTTTCCTGGACGGCTTCAATCCCCACCTTTGCAAGATTCCAGAGCAGACCTGCTCCTTCCCAGATTGCAGACCCTGGACTGCAACCACTGCAGAAGGAAATATTCCTGTGTCTGGTTTCTCCCATCCAGTATTTCCTGTGTGTCTGAAAACAGAATTATTCATTTCCCCTGGAGCTTCCTGGTGCTACTCTTCATTCCAACACCTCTACAAACACTGACAGTTTCCTCTTCCCAACTTCCCATCAGATAAATCTTGTTTTTCCAGGCAAATCTCAGCCAGGAGTTCCTCTCTCACTGTCTTACCCTTAGAAAACGTAGTACAAGGCTTTCTCACAATGCAGGGCATTGCATTTTCCTGCCTGGCAGTGCGCAGGACCGTGTTGGGAAGAAGGGGAAAGGGAAGGAAAAAGAGATTGGAGACAGAGTGAAAACCGGTGCTGATGTTGGGGGAAGGAGAAAGGTGGATTTTTGCGGGAGAGGTGAGATCCTGGAATTGCAGCTGATGCCAAACACAGCTTATCCCTTCCACAGGGATCTGGTGTCACCAAAGCAAATACTTTACAGGAATTTTTTCCCCCTCCCGTTTTTCCACTTTGAAAATCCTTCCCGAAGCAGGGCCAGATACACAGCACCATCCCCTAATTACAGGATCATTCCCTTCCTGCCTCAGTTCCCATCTTGCTCCCATCCCATTCCTTCTTCAATCATTCCCTAAATCAGCTCTTCGGGAATCCAGGCTGATCACGGTTGGTCACTGCCCTGTCTCCTTTTAACTGGAGCCTTAATCTCCATCGTTTTGATGATGGGATGGGTTTCTCCAGAGACTTTGGGAATGTTTAACTGCCCGTGCCCTTCGCAGCCAATTAGACGCAAAATCTGCCAACTGCTCAAATTAGCTGGGAAAAAGTTTAGCACAGGGAATTACTGCAGATATGGGGAGAGGGGGACAACATTCATGGGTTTTGTCCCAATCACAGTGGTCCCAGATAGAAGGAAAATCTGGAGGTTCCTTTTGCAGATCTTGGGAAAAGGAGCAAATAAAGAAAATGGACATTGGAAGCAGGGTTGAGTGATTTGGGACTCCTGGGACTTAGTCTCTGTTTTTAGGGGATTTGGGATTTAGGGATTATCTCTGGGAGTAAAAGGTAACAGGCAGGTATGAGGGGTATGGATGAGAGGGTGGGATGTGGGAGCAGCATCCCAGGATTCTATCATAAATCAGTGAAGCTCTTTCTCCACATCACCTCTCAAGGGGTCTCCTCATGGCCCTTTCACTGCTGGTCGCAGAAAAGAATCATGGAATCATTTAGGTTGGAAAAGATGTTTAAGATTATCAAGTCCAACCATTAACCCATCACTAAGGCCACCACTAAACCATGTCCCCAAGTGCCACATCCACACATTTCTTGAACACTTTCAGGGATGGCAATTCCACAGCTGCCAAAGGAGCCTATTCCAATGCCTGACCATCTTTCCATGAAGGATTTTTTCCCTAATATCCAATCTAAACCTCCCCTGGCACAACTTGAGGTCATTTCCTCTTGTCCTGTTCCCTGGGAGCAGATCCTGACTCCCACCTGGCTGCACCCTCCTGTCAGGGAGTTGTAGAGAGCCAGAAGATCCCCCCGGAGCCTCCTTTTCTCCAGCTCCAGCTCCCTCAGCTGCTCCTGGTGCTCCAGACCCTTCCCAGCTCTGTTCTTTTCTCTAGATGCGCTCCAGCCCCTCAAGGTCTTTGTTGTGAACGATCCAAAACTGAACCCAGGATTGGAGGTGCCCCAGCGGTGCCAGCACAGGGGGACAATCACTGCCCTGGTCCTGTGGCCACACCACAGCTGGGACAAGCCAGGTGCCCTTGGCCTTCTTGGCCACCTGGGCACACCTGGGCTCATGTTCAGCTGCTGTCAACCAGCATTCCCAATTTTCCAGTGTGAAGATTTCCAACCACGATTCCCCAAGTCTGGAGCATTCCACGGGATTGTTGTGACCCAGTGCATGACCCATCACTTGGCCTTGTTGAACCTCATCCCACTGGCCTCAGCCCATGGATCCAGCCTGTCCTGATCCCTCTGCAGAGCCTTGCTGCCCTCCAGCAGATCAACACTCCAAAATTGTGTCATCTCCAAACTTTTGGATTCCCTTGATCCCCTCATCCAAATCATTGATAAAGCTATTAAACAAGTTTTTTCCCACTACTGAACCCTCTGGAACACCACACCGGTCCCAAATGGATTTAACTCCATTCCCTGCCACTCTTTGGGCACAGCCAGTTTTTTTCCAGGAAACAGGGCATCATCTAAGCCATGAACACCCAGTTTTTCCAGGAGAATGATGTGGGAAACAGCATCAAAAGCTTCACTAAAATCTAAGCAGATGCATCCACAGCTTTTTCCTCATCCACTAAAAAGTTTGGGAAATAATGAGGTTCAGGGTATAGAAGAACTTCGAGGTGTGTTCATGGGAATGATCCTTTGAGCAGCAACATCTCCAGGATGGTTTTGTTGTTCTTTATCAAATCCAGGGGTGGAGATGAAGGTGAGTTTTCTGCTCCAGATTTTCCAGCACAAAGCCGTGAGTGTGCTCCAAGAATCCCAGAATCACTAAGGTTGGAAAATGCCTCCAAGATCGTGGAGTCCAACTTTGGCCATCACCAACCAGAGCATTAAATGCCATATCCAGGCTTTCCTTGAACACTTCCAGGGATGGAGGGTCTGGTTCAATCTATCTTGGGCAGATTGGGAGGTAGAATTTCCTAAAAACCCTTCAAATCCACACAGAAAACAGGGATTGCCCCCCTAATGTTAGGAATCTCAGCACAGCCCTCCTTAAAACCCTCACAAAGGAACAGCTTCCCATGGGAGCACTTTAGGAAGCCGAGCCCTGATCCTGGCAGCAAATCTGACAGCCCTTGGTTTTAATGAGGGAATAATTCAGATGAAAGAATCCCTCCTCACATGCAAAACATCGGAAAATGGGAAAAAAAACCTGCACTGGCTGTAAACGTCTCCAATGAATGTCCTATTTTTCCAGGCTCAAAGCTTATTGATTTAAGTCTTCCCCTGGAAGGCTCGTCCCATGCCATGTTTTGATGTCCCGGAACAACAGCTTCCAATATCCAGTGTTACTCTGCCGCTTCTTGGAGGAAAAAAGTCCCATTTTTCACGTGAATTCGAGAAACAGAGAAAAAACATTGAATTTTGCTACCGTGCTGAAAATATCTTTATTTTTTAAGTGGTTCTGGAGTACTTTTGTTGAGGTAAGAGCAGAGTCAGAAATTTCAGCTTAAAAGGTGAAAAATATTAGGGAATTATAAGCAGGGCTGGTCAAGAACACTTTTTAGGGTTTTTTGGTTTGTTTTGGCTTTTTGTGGGTGGGGTTTTGAGGGTTTTGTTGGCTTTTTTTTTTTAATGAAATTATTTTTTTGCTAGAAAATTTCAGTTATTGAAGGCAAACCTCATACCTGATCTCCCACTGTTTGGAACATTCCCTCCTGCTCCCATAAATACTTGATCGGATCAAGGTAAGCAATGCCTGTAGGATCAGCCTCGGGAGTAAATTCCCGTAGGGGAAGGACAGGAAACAACCAAACCAGTTCAATATTTGGCAAATATCCTTTATTCACTTCCAAATAAATGTATCCAGAGCCATGAGTGGTTCAGCCCATGGATTATCCTGCTCCTTCTCCCTTTCCCTCCTACCTGGGATGTGTCTGAGCTCCAGTCTAACACTTGTTCCAGGTGATTTATATCCCCACTGTGGAGCACGGGAATGACAAGGCAGGAAAATCCCCCAGCAGCCTCTTAAACAACTCAATAGAGGGGCCAACGTTTTTGGTTTATTGTCGTCCATAAAATTTTATGGATTGGAACTCGCTGGGTTTGTTCTATGGAATTAAAGGATGTGGTTTCTTCATTTTCCTGTTATTTTTTCAAAACTGCACTAACAGAAAAGCTCTTAAAGGCATGAACCTGATTCCCCTCCTCTGCAGGGAGCTGGGCACCAGGGCAGGAAAAGCCGGAAGAGAAAGGAATGGAGGAATCCTCTTGGAATTCTGCAAGTGAGCTATGGCAAAGTCCCAGAGATGTGGGACCAAGTTTAATGTCATGGCTCAAGAAGGGGCCACAGCTTCTGGAGTTATCCAGGGAAAGATGCCAGAGCCAGGGCTGATATCCATGACCAGCTGGTCCCTGCAGAAGAAACTGGGATGGGTTCTGGCCCCACTGCCTCATTCCAATGCCGGGTTCCATCGTCATCATCCTCAAGGGAAAAAACCCCAGTTGAAATGGAAGAAGATCCAGCTTGACACAAGGAACAGTGATTGGATGAGGAAGGTGGTCACAAGTTGGAAAAGGGTGTCCAGAGGCCTCTTGCTCTTTTCCAACCTCACTTATCCTAGGATTTTGGAGAGGAAATCTGGACTGAGCACAAGGATTGGATCTAGAAATGCTTTCCCTGGATTACAGTGGCTGTCTGTCCCCAGCACACGCCACTCTTGGAACTGGGAGGACCAGTAAAAACACACTTGGGTGGTGCATAATCCCCAGGCAGGGATCAGAATTCCCATCAGAACTCAATGCACCATTCCCATTGGGTTCATATCCATGGTGACACATTCGTTCACCTCCATTCCTTCTCCATTCCTCTTTTCCAGAGGGGCTGAACAGAGGAATAAAGCCTCCATCACTGTCGGCTCTGCTAGGCCAGGCTTTGATCTTAAATCACCTGAAGGAGCAACTCCCTAACCCCAGGCAATTCTCCCAGAGCTGGGGAAGACCTTCACCTCTGGCACCATGAAATGTCACCCCAAAGGCAGCAAGAAAAGATCTGAAATCCTGAATACCTCAGGCAAGAACACCCTCCAACTTCTAAATTCCAAAATACAGGTATTTCCCATCACCCACCTTTCATCAGAGGGAGCTCTCAGAAAACAGCTGGAGCAAAGCACGGAAATTAAACCCAAATTGACTTTGTGGCAACACAAGACATAAATTGTGGTTATTGTGGCCAGGGCTTGGCATTATCCCACTGCCAATCCATCTTTTCCTCTGATTAAACATCCTGCACTAATTCCATTTCCAAAGGCCAAGTTTATTTCCACAGAACCAAATCCCCTCCCTCACTAATCCATTCCCATCTCCGGGCTGAAAAACGCAGCCCCAAGATTTGACACTGAGATGTTCCTGGCAGGAACGTGGCATCGCGGGGAAAATCCCATGAAGTGGGGAGAACGGAATAAATCCCAGCATTCCCTACATCCTGACTGACTCCGGGATGGGTTTGTCCTGCTGGATTAGCTGAGTGTTGCCCCCTCACATTCCCACCAACTCCACTGAGCTTCTCGCCCTGACTGATCCATACAATTTGGAATATCATCCTGCTTCCAGATTTGGACTCCTGCCCATCCTCACGGCTCTTCCCACGGTCCCAGAATTCCTGGTGTCTCTTGGCCAGCCTGGCCCAGCAACAAAGGATCCTCCCCAAGCTTGTTCTCCAGGGAAAGTAGATCCCTGCAGCATTCCTAAACCACTGCCCACGGCTGTTTCTTTTTTACATCCCAGTTTTAACCTGAGTCCTTCCTTCTGAGTATTTTTTGGGAATCTGAAAGCAATTAACACAAAGCCATTTTCAAGGCTGGCTGTGGGCACAGGGATATTTCTTTTGTCTTGGAAAACTAGATAATGGAGGATGTGGGTTGCCACCAGAGCGCAAAACTTTCCTTCCATCCCTTTCTCCTCTCTTTTGGGTGGCCAGAAGGGAATGAATTTTTCCTGGGAAGGGGTGAACACGGCTGCCACGTTCACCCTCAAGGTCCCACCATGCCACCACCTCCACCTTGGAGCAGGAGCTCTCCCATTCCTGCCCCAAAATCACCCCTTCCAAACTAGCCAGGAGCACATGGCCACAAATTTTCCCCCTGCAATCAACGCCTGGCTTCTCCATTAATCCTCCCACTCTCCTCAATACCTGGGCTCATCCGGGTGCCTGAGAGGATTTGGAAAAGGCAGGGGAAATATAATTAGACAAGATGTTGCCCTCGGAGTCAGAGCTGGGGCCGGCTCATTGAAGGGCAGCGGTCAGCAGAAGGAGCGGAGAGGAGTCAATTTCGCACGGATAACGGAGCCGTTCCGGCTGATTAGGGATTTGATGAGGGAAGGGGTTTGATTTTGGTGGAGTGACAGAAGCCTTACGGTCAGTTGAGATCTTGTTTAAGGAGGGCAAGCGGATCTGGACTGGGGATGACAGATAGGGAGACAGGGATGAGCGGGACAAATTGGCCTGGTTTCCTCCTGTTTTCCTTCTTGTTGTCCCTGACCTCATCCAGCCAGGGCTGGGCACCAGCAGGAAAAGGCAGCCAGGAATGCTGCCAGGAGCTCAAGGAAAGGAGAGAGGGAAAACAGCAGCGATAAAGAACTGGAGGAGGCAGGAAAGACAGGCAGAGTTTGTGGGATCTTCCCTGGGATCTTGTCTCAGCCCCAGTCATTCCCGTGTTAGGGTTCCATCACCTCCACCTTCATCCCAAAATTCTCTGCGCACCAAGGAGGAGAGCAGAAGTGGAAAAAGATACTCAGCCTCACAGGAGGCTTGTCCAATATTCCCCTTCCTGGTTATTGCTCTGGGAACTGCTTTCTGGGACTGGGAGTGGAAGGGCTGCTGCTTGTACATCCTTCTCCAGCCTCTGCCGGGACCAAAGCGCAACAGGATCAAAGAATCCTGGAATGCTTTGGGTAGAAATGAGTCTCAAAGATCATCCAGTTCCAACCTCCTGCCACGGGTAGGGACACTTTCCACTATCCCAGGTTGCTCCAAGCCACATCAAACCAGGCCTGGAACACTTTCAGGGATCCAGGGGCAGCCACAGCTTCTCTGGGAAACCTGTGCCAGGGCCTCACCACCGTCACAGCCAGGAATTCCTTCCCAATATTCCATCTAACCCCACTCTTTGGCACTGGGAAGCCATTCCACCTTGTCCTGTCACTCCATCCCTTGTCCCAAGTCGCTCTCCAGCTCTCTTGGAGTCCCTTTAGGCACTGGAAGGGGCTCTGAGGTGTCCCTGGAGCCTCCTCTGCTCCATGCTGGACACCCCCAGCTGTCCCAGCCTGGATCCGGCCAAATTTTCACCTAGGGTTGTCAAACCTCCCCATTAGTTGTGATTCCATCCTCAGATATCCCACCCTCATTCCCTCTGGAGGCTGGACTAGAGCCAGGGAGAGGAGACTTAATGGGATACCAGGTCTTCATTCTGATGGAGAAGTTTAGACACCACCTGGAATTTTCTGTGAGCCTCGAGATCACAACATCTCATGAACAAGGTCACACCTTCGGTGCAGGTAATTAATCCGAACTGTTAATTGCAGTTGTTGTAAAGAGAGAAGGATTCTTGCCCTCACTTGGTTGCACAGGTAAGAGACAATTTCAGGCACCTGGGAAACTCCGATCAGGCAAAGCTGCTGGAGATTCAGCCCCAGCTCCCTTTTCCATTGTCCTAAGGGGATTAAGTGACTTTTCCAGGTGCTCCAGGTGTCACATCCAATCTCCTAAGCCCCCACGGATTCCATAATCATGGGACAAGTCCTCCTCCTTTAGCAGGAAACCCAGCAGCACCTGGGAAGTGAAATTAAAATGTGAAAAATCAGGAAATGGGGTTGACTTTGCCTTGCCAGGGAGGGAATCCTGTCTTGGATGTAATTTCAATTTTACCAAGTGTTTAAGGAATTTTGCCTGGGAAGAGGGTCTGGACCTGTAACACTCCATAAATCACTTCCATGAGGATGAGGATGCTCAGGGATGGAGGCCACACCACCAGCAGGAAAAGCAGAGCCTCCAACGACCTGAAAAAGCAAAATCCTCACAGTTCTGGTGCTCTAATCCTCACTCTCCTGCATCCAGTGGTGCTGAAATGAGGCTGGAAAAGAGGTTCAGCCTGGAAGTCAGCAGGAGTTCAGTGCTCAGAAAGAAAGGAATTGCAATCTCCAGCCAGAATCCAGAGGAGGGAAACATTCCATGTTAATAAACAAAATAAAAGGGAAAGTTAAACTCATCCTTCTCCCTCTTGTCCTGGTGATGGGTTTGGCTTTCAGTTCTCCTTGACAATCCCTAAAAATTAACCCCAGGAGTTGTACAATTGTCAGATGTGAGCGAGGCAATCAAAGCCTTTCAAATCCATGTTTTGTCAACAAAAATACAGGAAGGTATTTCCATGAAAATTCCCCCAAAATATTGGCCCTTTTTCCCCTGCAAAGCTCAGAATCTCATTTTATATCAGCTCTGAAGTTCTTTTTTATCTGTCATCATATCTTAAAATGATAAGAATTAATCTCAGTAGGGAGTTATTTCTTCGCTTCTCTTGCAGCTCAAAATAGAAAACACTTTTTTTCCCCCCGTCTTTAATTTGAAATAGGTTTAATTTCATCAGGGAAAATTCATCACTGGAACAGAGAGATCAAATCTTGCCTCAGAATAAAGCAGGGAGCTCTCACCTGGTACCTGCTGCCCACCAGCTTCCGAAGGCAGCTCCAATATAATTAAATAACAATAATCCCGGAGATACAAAGCCTGGAATTCTGCTTAAAGCTGTGCCACCTCCATTCCAGACACCTAACTGTGACCGCAGGTGGTTTATTTATTATATATTTGATTAATTAGCTCAGGAAGGATTCTAGCTACCTTTCCCTGCTTTTTCCGGAGGCTCCATCCAAAGCCCACTTAAGCCAGTGTAATAAAATCCTTTGCCTTCAGATAAATCCATAGGCACGTGCCAAGGGTTAATTTCTGTTTCAGTTCCTGCTGGGTTTGCTCCTCTGCCATCCCTGGTGACCTCCCTGGAGTTATTCCAGATTATCCAAAATGAGTCAGGCCCGGGGAACACTCACCTGGATGAGGAAATGTTTTCAGTCACCCTCCCTCAGACACAACCTCTTTTCTGGAGTAACCTTCCCCTGCTTCCCACTCTTCCGAGGTTGGGAAAACTCTGGAAATTAATTTTGGAGGGGGAAAAAGTGAGGAAGGAGGGGAGCTCTAAGGAATAGAATTCCCCCAAAGATGTCCCACTGGAGCAGAGTGGTTTGGCTGGCACAAAATACCACCTCCCAATCCCAAGGAGGCTGGCATCCCTCCAGAGCCGGAATCTCATTCCGGCCACCTTCCCAGAACTACCCTGTCTGATTCCCAAATCTGCCTCCCGAGGGGGCCCATACAGGCATCTCCCTCTTCCCTGAAATTAAAAGCTTCGGGATGGTTGCACCCAGATGTCCCGGGGTAGCACATGTGGCTTATCCCTCCCTGACGCATCCCCATGTCCCCACTCCATCACCTTTCCCCCTTTCCTGCAGCTGGAAAAGGAGGGTAACAAATACTGGTCCCTCTTGGGTGGTGTGCTGGTTTGGCCAAAATCTGGTAATATAGCCCCCGAGAGAAAACCAGGTTACAACCACCCTTCCCCCCACAGGGTTCGGGAAAAAAGGAAATTTTTCCTCGAAGGAAAGTGAAAGAGATAAAAACTATTTATTTTAACAAACACACAGGAAAAGGATAATGATGCTAAATAATGAAATGAAATCTCTCGCTATAGAGAGAAACCTGGGAAGATTTCAGAGTCCTTCTGTAGGTGTGGTCTCTCTCCTCCTCGGAGCTGGTCGGTGAGGGCGTGGGCCCACCCCCGGGCCTCAGGGAGGAAATTCTCCTGATGTGTTCTGATGTTGTTGAAACAGTTCAGAAGAGAAGAAGGGAAAAAACCAAAGTCCCAGGAAACAAAATTCAGCTCTCCGTCTCACGCCAAGAGGGAAATAAAACCAGCTGGCTGAAGGAAAGCGAGCAGGGTGCTTCCCCCGTGCTACCCACAGCCAGACAAACACTGAGGAGTGTAATCTCTGTGTCCTTGAGAAGCTGCTTTGGAAAGTTCATCTGGTTTTTTGTTTTTTTTTTCTCTCAAGCTCAGTTTAAAGGCACCGACAAGGCACCATATTCCTTTTTGGGCATAGGGCATGATAGGGGATACACATGATACACATGACTGTTTGTGGATGGAAAAGAGGGAGTTTATCTAATTTTCATTGTCAGAGAAGGAAGAGAAACCCCCTCATCCCTCCCGTGCTATGGAATGGGAGCCGCGCTCCAAACCCGGGAAGGAAATTGCTTCTCCCACTTCAGTCCCTGGGAAACCTTTAATAAACGTCTCCGCCAACTTTGAGGCCTTGTCCAATCTTGAGAAATTGGAGTGGAACAAATCCTGTTTGGTTGTAACGCAGCGATTCCGGGGAAGATGGATCCGAGGGAAGATGGATCCAAGGGAGATGGGAGGTCCTGCAGAGCCCTTTAACATCTTTTGGCTGGGGGTGGCAGCAGTGAGGAAGCACCACTGGAAAAATGTCCCCCTCCCTGGGGAGGCACAAGACGGGATCCCATTGGGATGCTGGAGGGGGCTTAGGGACATTCTTCCCTGGAATGTGAACTCTGTTCCCAAAAAGATGTCTCCCATGAGGGCAGCTCTCACCTCACCAGGGAAGTGTGAGGTGGTGGAATTTCCTTCCTCAATCCATCTCTTGAGGACTTAATTCCACCCTCTCTCCATCCTAGGATCTCCCGGCCATCCTAGGATTTATTTTTAAACCCGGCCACCCCAAAGAGATTCCTGGAGTGGGGAGAGGTTGCCTTCCGCTGTCCTTCCAGGAAAAAAAGCGTCCCTCAGGTGGGAAAATTGTCCCTCAAAATGGGTCAGGAATTTGGTACCAGGATCTCATCCCACCAGCTGGGAACTGAGGGATATCAGGAATCCACTGCTAGATCCAATTTGATTTCTTATCCCAAAAAATCATGAATTTGGGCAGAAGGGGAAGAAATTTTTCATTCCCAAATACACAATAATAACCCAATAAAACTGGAATTAGATTTGGGGCAATTAAAACATAGTAAAGGATTTCAGGAATGGGATAATTCCACTTTAAAACACTCCCAGAATTGCACTTCCAACAGCCTCCCGCATCCAGGTATAACCTATTTGTCGGGAGCTGAACGGCAGAGCAAAGAAAAGAAAATCCCAAAATGTACCACCTCAGGAATTTGACAGGGAATAAGCTGGTTTACTAAATCTAGGACTGAAAATATATCAAGAAAGGGATATTTTGGAATTAGGCTGGGTCACACTTTCAAATTTCCTCTCCTGCTTCATCCCAATTCAAGATACTTACATTTATTTTTATAAAAATGACATGGAGAAATAGAAGTGTATTTATGATTATATTTTTAGGTGTATATACATGGAATTTTTATGGAAGGCACATTCCTAAAAATATCCCTCAAGCCATCCCTGCTTTGATGTTTTTGTTCATTGAAATGTCCTGAAAATCACAAAATCAAAATGAACTTTCCTGACTCATCAAAAAGCCATAAAAATACAGAGATGTGTCCCAGCAAAAGCTGGGTTTTCCCTAATTTCTAACGAGCTGCCCTATCTCAGTGGAAATCTCCCATTGGAATATGCTCTAAAAGCTCTGTTCAATTAATGCAAATTATATTTATTTTTTGTTATTTATTTAATGTTATTTTTTTTTAATCTGTTTAAGATTGGTTTTCCACAAGGGACAAGTGGAACAGGACACATCCAGGTGGATTTTAAGGCAAATCCTTAAATCAGGATCATAATAATTCCAAATTTTGGCATTATTAGATCCAAATAGATACTAAAAATCTATAAATATTTATAAATAAATATAAATATCATTAATATGTCTAAGACCAGGATTTACATCCTCATTTTGCCTATCCCACTAGGAAGAAGGAAAATTATCAGGAAAACCTCTTAACTCCTAATTTACGCAAATAATTTTTCCCTAATTTTTAGGCCGTGGAGAATACACGAATCTTATGTCTCATGCCCAAATTTTGGTTGTGGATATTTTGGGAAAGAATATACGGAACAGCGGAAGTGCAGAGCAATCTTTGTCCGGACAGATCGTTCCAAATTCATTCAGTGAGTGGATTATGGATCATTGGATCACTTTGATCCCTTCAGTGGTGAGGGACGTGCAGTCAAATTCCTGCTGTTCTACTAAAAAGTGAGGATTTTTTACTATGAGGGATTTGATTATTGCTTTTTCCAAGGAATATTCTGCAAATTGGGGATAATCATGGAACCATGGAATGGTTTGGATTGGGAGGGACCTTAAAGATCATCCAGTTCCATGGGCAGGGACACCTTCCACTATCCCAGGTTGCTCCAAGCCCCGTCCAACCTGGCCTTGGACACTTCCAGGGATGGGGCAGCCACAGCTTCTCTGGGAACCCTGTGCCAGGGTCTCACCACCCTCACAGCTTGGAATTCCATCCCAATATTCCATCTAACTCTGCCCTCTGGCAGTGGGAAGCCATTCCCCATTGTCCTATCACTCCACCTCCTGTCCCAAGTCGCTCTCCAGCTCTCCTGGAGCCCCTTTAGGCACTGGAAGGGGATTTAGGTTCTCCTCAGGACTTTCTCTTTCCCAGGCTGGACATTCCCAGCTCTCCCAGCCTGGCTCCAGAGCAGAGGGGCTCCAGCCCTTGGAGCATCTCCGTGGCCTTCTCTGGACTCGCTGCAGCAGCTCCACATCCTCCTTTTGTTCTTATTCCTTGGAAGTCTTGGCCTTGCACAGCCATCTACACCTGGAATTTCTCAAAACAAACACTGAAAATACGCCAGGCATGGGAAGTTTCCTTCCAGAGGTTTCATCCCTGCCTGCTCTCCCCACAGAGCAGCCAAACTCCAATGCCAAAACCACCAAAATAAATACTGGAGAGAGGGAGTTATGGAGTTTTATGGATGCTGCCCCGAAAATCAGGGCAGGATGGATGAATCTTTCCTGGGAACAGAATTATTCCGGCCAAAATAGGGCCAAAATCTCATCACTTGGAGTAGAAATGGGATGTAAAACAATTTTTGCATGGGGCACACTTCATATTTTTAAGCAAGGGATGGAAGATGGGGTAAGGGATGAGAGGCTTTTTACTGTATGTTTCTTGATCCCAAAAACGTAGGGAATAACGTAAAAAGATCTCCCAGGGGAATGCCAAAGTCAACCTCTGTCATGTGGGAGGCTGTAACCCTGAGGAATTCTTGCATCCTCAGCTCCGGGATTACTCCCAGCTTTCCATCTGCACTTCCAAAACTCACTTTTGGCCTCCACAGATTCCCGCTTCTCCAGTTTTAAACATTCCCAAAGAGAAGCAAAGTTGGAATAAAAACTCCTCGCTCCCTACCCAGGTACTGAGCTTGGCCTGGTTCTCCTTGGGTGTCTCCAAGGGGAATTCTCACCTCAGTCCCTCTGGGAATGCTCCAATCCTCACGCTGCAAAAAAGAGAATTGCAAATCCATATTAAATATTCCTTCATTTCCTAAGTGCACTCCCTTTCTTCCCAATCCTGCCACTCGTGTAAACAAACCAGAGCGGTCCTGAAGGATTTCCTGGGCATTGGCTGGTTGAGGAACTGGGATACAACACTCAAACTCCCTAAGGCCAACTTCCCTAAAATAATCTGGAGACCCAGTGAGAGAGCCAGGACTTGATTCCAGATCCCAGATAAAGATCCTCCTTCAGCTGCATGATCACAGTTCTTTTCTTGATTCCTCATGAAAATCCCTGTCCTGGTTTTGGATATAAAGAGACAAATCTTTTTTTCATGGATCATGGGGATAGACCAGGAAGTTCAAGAATTCAGGTCAGGTTAACGCTTTCCAAAAAAAAAAAAAAAAAGGAGGATTTGAGCATTGGGAATTAGAGGATGGAAACCAGACAGGGCAGGAAAAGTCAAGGAACTGCCACTCAGGGGATTTCCTACGTAAATATGAGCCATCAGGTGTCCCAAATTTCTACTGGAAGTCCTGCTTTGTCTGAGCAGGGAATGCAGGAATGAGCATCGGATGAGGAATGAGGAGACACCTGAGTTAGGGCTGTAGTGATGGACGAGCTCCAGGAATGTGCGGAAAACGGGAGCAAAGGGTGGGAAACCTCGGCCACGCTGAAACAAAGACCAGCACAACCTTGCTCCTCCCCATCTCCCAGTCCATAAATCTCCGGAGCCACGGATTTGTCTGGAGAGGGAAGCAAGCTGCACTTTATTCCTAGTCCCAGTGCTTTTGATGAGCTGCGGTATTGCCCTTCATACTCCTCCAGTCTCAATAAACCTGGCTAATTAGCATCCTGACCACTCAATTAATTAGGCAGGACACTTAATTATGACAAACTCCATTATCCGCTGGAGGCCGGAGTCCAATGGACATCAGCGTTGGGATATGTTCGGTAACAATTTGATTCGAGAGGGAGTTTATTGACCAGAAAAGATGGATGAGGAGATTAAAATCATCAGGAGAAGCAGCTCCGAGCCATGGGCTCGGGTTATAAAGACATCCAGAATCCCAAATGAGTCACTCCATCCTCATTAAGAGCCACAGCAGGAACAGGAAGATTTTGGGAAGGGAGAGGCAGCCAAGCTTTGAGAGGGTCCCAAATAAGGTGTGATATGGAGGGTTTGGATTTCCTCTCAATCCGGATCCTGCTCTTTGCCAAAGGAAAAGCCCAGAGTGGAAAAAGTCTTCACCGTGTCCAAGCATCCCTCGGGAAGGCAATTTCTTTTCCCCAAAAAAATCTGTCCCAAATACCAGAGTCCCAAAAAGGGTCACATGTGGTGCTTCCTCTCTGACAAGGTGACATTTAATGGATGAGGGAAAAGCTGCGGAATCTACTCGGATTTTAGGAAAGCCTTTGATGTATTTCCCACAATATTCCCACTGGAGAAACACGCTGGAGCACGTCCCAAGAAGGGAATGGAGCTGGGGAAGGGGCTGGAGCACCAAGAGAGGCTGAGGGAGCTTGGGAGGAGCTCAGCCTGGAGAAAAGGAGGCTCAGGGGGACCTTCTGGCTCTCCACAACTCCCTGACAGGAGGGTGGAGCCAAGTGGGATCCAGGATCTGCTCCCAGGGAACAAGGGACAGGATGAGAGGAAACGGCCTCAAGTTGCACCAGGGGAGGTTTAGGTTGGATATTAGGAGAAAAAATTCTCCATGGAAAGGGTGGCTCAGCCCTGGCAGAGGCTGCCCAGGGTAGAGGTGGAGTCACCATTCCTGGAGGGATTTAACCTCCATGTGGATGTGACACTTGGGGACATGGTTTAGCTGTGGCCTTGGCTGTGCTGAGGAATGGTTGGACTCAATGACCTTAGAGGGCTTTTCCAGCCTAAATTATTCCATGATTCTATGATAATTTTCCTTGGAATCAAGAAATGAAAGGAACTAAGGCTCCTTCCTTTGAATTCACAGGATGGATTTGCCACCCCAGGATTAGCCCAGAGTCAGTTTCCTGATTTTCCGCTCGTCTGTGGAAAGAAATTACTGAAATGGCCAAAGCTGGGAGAGCTGGAACCTAAACTGGGTGATATTCCATAATCAACATGTCCAGGGATAACACCCATGGAAAAAAAACAAACAAAAGCAACCCAAAAAATACAACAAAAAGCCCAAAAGAGCAAATAAACAATACCCCCCCAAACAAAACACCTAAATACACAAAAAAACAAACAAACAGAAACATGGAAAAAAGAGGTTCCTTGGTGTGGGGAAAGGAAAAGAAGGAATTCACTAGGAAATTCTGCATTTCCATCACAAGTTGGTTTTCCCAGTTTCCCCCGGCTCTGGTGGCCAAAAAGGTGGAAGGATCCTACATTTGTGGATCTCCTGCATCTCCCTCAAAACCCTGGAGATTAAAGTTTTCACTTTAATCAGATGGGCCTTCCAGGCTGAAGAAGACACACCAAAATGCCACTTTCCTGGCAGATTGGATGGGATCATCCTGCTCCAGGGTTTAGCCACACAGACATGGATTTCCCTCAGGACTCAGCTCTGTTTATTCACCATTAGGGATTTAGTCCATCCCAGACCATATCCAAGTATATCACCACACTTCCAGCCTGTTCCCAGCCACTCTTAATCCTTTCCCACCTATTCCCACTTCCTTCCCAGGAGGTGTTCACCATCCAGATGTCCTGGGATGTGCAAAGTGGAAGATTTCCATAGGACAGTGAATCAGACTTATCTGAGGAGAGTTTCCCAAAAAAAACTGCTGCCGTTTCCCCCAGATCGTCCTTTCTCCCAAATTATGGAAAATTTTAATATATTCTATTTGACTTGATGAATGTTTTGATTTTTTAAGCTTCTTGGGATTTTTTTTGCCATTATTTGACATAAAAAATAGAAATATAATTCCCCCTCACCAGAAACCTAAAAATCAGGGAAGAAAATGAACTTAATTGAGTTTTCCCTGTGAAAAAGTAGAGAGGGAGAATATTCCTGTTCATCCTTCAGAAGCAAATATTGATTCTATCCCAATTTCCAATGATTTGAAATGTGATTGGAAGTCCAGAGGGGCTGGTCAAGGGCTCTTTGGATCCTGGGAAACGCCACCTTAAAATATTGGATTTATTTAAAGTTTCACATTAACTCTGCGTGTCTGGGTTTATTGCCTTTGGCTCTGGGATAATTGTACCATCCCTATAATATATTTTCCCATAATTACTGATATCCACCGCCAACTTCCATGGGGTTTTAGGACTGATGCCACAGTCCCACGGAAGAAGGTGGTGATCCCTTCTGCTGTGAATGGCTCGGTCCCATTTGGAAAAATAAAAGGCATCCATAATTTTTTTCAAAATTACTCTGGACTAAAGGCAAACCTGGCTTTAGTCCTGTCATAAACACCAAAGGAACCTTGGAAAAGGCTGTATCCTTCAGCCTTCCCTGAAGGGGAATCTTCCAGTTATAAAGAGTGATGGAGAAGAGGAGGAATAACCATTAACCCTAAAGAAATCCTATTCCAACACAACACGTGCCCAGTTTTGAATGGAATTTCGGCCATACACAGGGTCCAGATCCACCTTTTCCCATCAACATCACAAAGGGCAAAGATGGAAATAATTGGCATCCAACACCAGTCTGAATTCCTATTAAATTCCTATTAAATTCCTGAGCTAATGAACAGGTTTCCTATTAATTCTTGTAAATACTGGTGATTCCCACAGAGCAAGCGCTGGGATTTGGGAGGGACTGGTCGTATTCCATGCATGGGATGGGAAAGCCAGATGTGTTTCCAAAGCAAACATCGGCTGCTGCCTCTCCCATGAGGAGTGGATGCATTGGGGATGCTCCATCCCTGGAAGTGTTCGAGGCCAAGTTGGATGGGGTTTGGAGCAACCTGATCTTGAACACTTTCCACTATCCCCGGTTGCTCCAAGCCACATCCAACCTGGTCTTGAACATTTCCAGGGATGAAGAGTTGTGTCTGGCCACCTCCAGACATCCAGGCTTGGCAGTTGTTTGTCCCAGGTGGAGATGACACTTGTCAGGTCTAATCCACGCCCAGTCTTTCCAGGAACTGTCTGAACCAAGTCCCAGAACTCCTTGTTTCAGGATTTGTTCCCCAAAAAACAGAGGCAAAACGCAACCGCGTGGCTCCAAGGGCACCATATTTCATTTTCTCATGATTTATTCACTATGGATAAGGAAAGCTGGACCAAACAGCTGCTTTAGCTCTGTAAAACGGAGAGAGATGGATGGGCAGAGACTTGGATCCACACACAGGAGAAAATCTGAGAATTTCATTCCTCTTAACAGCTAATTTCCAAAAATGAAGCCTGGGAGAAAACGCTGAACTCTGAAGCAATTCCTCCGTGAGACAGAGGCAGAAATCAGGAGACGGGAGGAGGGTTGCTGTTCTCCCAGATTTCTCCACAAAGACATCCATTGGTCTTTCGTAACTACAAAATTTATCACTCCAAATTTCCCAGAGAGCAGAGCTTGGGGAGAAGTTTTCTCTTGAAAAATCTCCTGAAGCCAAAAAAAAAAAAAAAAACAAAAAAACGGGAGCATTTATCAGCCACATTTCAATTCCACTGAATTTTCAGTGGTTAAATTGCCTTCCTAATTCCAAGAAATAAGAAATAGAAGGAAATGCATTAAAAGAGACATTTTCATTTTGCAGGTGAGAACAACTCTTGAAATTCATCTTGAATTTAAAAAAAAAAGACGAAACTTGGAGCCAACTTGGAGCGTTCCTGACTGAAAAAAAATATTGCAACCAGTGGTTGGGAGCCAATTGCTCAATTGTCCTCCACCATTTTTTTCCAAAGAGTCAATCTGCTGGAATATATAAAGAAATGTTCATTTGCATCCCAATCCAATTCCAAGAATACTGATGAACCTGATGTTTTTATATCTGTTCTGCTTTAAGGAGATACACGGATTCTCTGCCTGTCCAAATTTCCCTGCTGTTCTCCCTGCGGCCTCACCTCCCACTGGATGATCCCATGGATTTGGCCAGGCTGGTTGCATCACTACCAAGAGCATCCAGGTTCATCCCTCCACAGCTTCATCCCATCTCCAGCTTCAGGTGATCAAGGTGTCCCTGTCCACGGAGGGTTGGAACTGGATGAGCCTTAGGGTCCCTTCCAACCCAAACCATTCTGGAATTCTAGGATTATTGTCATTATTTTCCCTTCCTTTTCTGTCCTAGTAAACTGTCTTTATCTCAATTCCCCAATTTTACCTTTTTTGCCTAATTCTCTCCCTATCCCACTGAACTGAGGGAGATTAAGGAAGTGAATGTGTGACACTGATGGGTTAAATCATGACACTTCCAAAGAGACTTAGGCCAATGGCTTCAAATCCAGGATGGAATGCTTCCCAGTTACCTTCTCCCACTCAAGGATGCTTTCTACTCACAGATAATCCATGCCTTATTTTCCCCTGGAGCACAGCTCATGGTTCTGGCCACAGCCAGAGCTTTCCCATGGAATTCAGGCCTGGACCACAGCAGGGAAACATGGTTTTCCGAAAAAGTGCCTTCCAGAAGCTCATTCCTCTTGCCTGCAGAGAAGGACCCAGAGGGAAGGACCTTCAGGATGAGGTAACGGTGCAGGGAGTCTGTGTATGGGCCTATCCCAAGGATATTTGGGTTTTTAAGGGAAGACAAAGGCCTCGAGCACAAATCTGATGAGGAGCAGCTGAGGAAGCCAGGAAAAAAGCCTGAAGAAAAGGAGGCTCAGGAAGGACCTTCTCACTCTCTGCAATTCCCTGAAAAGAGGGTGGAGCCAGGTGGGATCAGGATCTGCTCCCAGGGAACAAGGGACAGGACCAGAGGAAATGGCCTCAAGTTGTGCCATTGAGGGTTTAGGTTGGATATTAGGGAAAAAAGTCCTCACTGAAAGGCTCTCCAGCCCTGGCAAAGGCTGGACACCATGTCTGGAGGGATTTAAAAGCCATCTGGGTGTGGCACTTGGGGACATGGTTTAGTGGTGGTCTTGGCTGTGCTGAGGAATGGTTGGACTCAACGATCTTGGAGGGCTTTTCCAACCTAAATAATTTTGTAATTCCATGACACATCCAAGACAAGAAGGTGCTGGTAAGTGATGGGGAAAAGCACTTAACAGACCATGCAGAAATCATTCTGGAGCTTGAAAACCGGGAACATGGAGACAATAGGACAGAGAATGCAAATTTGGGAACTGTAGGAAAGGGAAGGAGAAGGAAAGGCACTAATTGATGCACTGAAGCAAATCCTACAGAGGCACAAGAGGCAATAATTTCCTCTGCTGACCATTTGGGAGCGGAGAGGGGCTTGTGGGATTGGCCTCTCCTCCCCCGCCCCCACCCGCCCCGTCTCTCTCCTCTCCCTTCCTTCCTCCCAGACAATGGAGTGAATTAAGTTTGCCGAGTTCTGTAGGAGGCATCGGGCGTCAGCTCCAATTACTCACCCTCTGCATCATAATTACTGCAAATGGTCCATTAAAGGAAAATTATCATCAATATGATTTTATCAGACAGCAGGGAAATGAATAAAGGAAAGTGCTTATTCTCCCATTGTCCTGTTAATAGAGACGTCTTTGAAATGGAGGATGTGAAGGATTCCACCTCTCCCAGGAATGTGGCATGCAGAGGGGAACTTCGAGTGATCACACACAAACAGGCTCCATCTTTCGGGATGGAATATGAAATTCAGTTCGGATCGGTGCCTTCATCTGATTGTCTAAGAAGTGGAGGATGAGGCGCTGGGATTCTTGTGCAAGGTGTCATCTCTGTCATCTCAGGACACCCTCACAGCACCATCCCTTCTTCCCAAGGGATCCAGTGTCACCTTCAGCTTTAAACTCAGCACCAAAATAATTTTGAGGGAGCTAAAATTCATTTGATGTAGTGGTGTTCGGTCAAAGGTTGGATTTGATGATCTTGGAGAGCTTTTCCAGCCTCAGTGATTGCATGATTCTATGAATCCAACCCAAAATGCAAACCCAGGTCAGGGCCAGATCATCCTCATCATCCTCACCTTGCTGTGAGGAGGCTTTTCAATGGCCACATCCAGGATCAGCCACACCTGGAGAAGATGGGAGCAGAGTTCCTCACCGTGGAAACATTTTGGTACTCATCGTGCTGAAATTAGGCCACAGCTGCAGAAAAGCATCAGATAATTCCAGCTCTGGGTCAGAAGAGGTGATGGGTTTGTGCACTCCTGGACTCTGGGACGCTCAACCTCCACCTTCACAGGTGGGAATTGCGGTTTTGGAGGCTGGAAAGCTCAACTTCCACTTCACAGGTGGGAATTGCGGTTTTGGAGGCTGGAAAGCTCAACTTCCACTTCACAGGTGGGAATTGCGGTTTTGGAGGTTGAGAAGCTCAACTTTCACCTCACAGGTGGGATTTGCTGGTTTGGAGGCTGAGAAGCTCAAGTGTCCCACAGAAGAAGAAAAATGAGTCACCAAGAGATGTCCCGGATGTCCAGATCACCTGAATTAATTCTCTCTGCCCGGTTATCTTGTTGGGAAAATGCCAATATTTAAGCAGGGATGGGGATGGAACCCCCAGTGTTGCGGCTGACCTTCTAAACAGGGATCAAAAGAAACAGAGCCATGAAGGGAAAGGCAGTGGGGTCCTTCCAGAGTGGAAAACATGGGACACACAGCAAAAGACTTCAGATTTTGAAGTTATTGCAGCAGAGGAGTAATTCAAGAAAGGTCAAATCTCTCATTTGGCAGGAGTAAGGATGAAGGTCCATGAGATTCCTTGTGGGCTCTCTTGAACCTTCCTCTGGAAGAACGATTTCCAGCTGAACTAGTTCTGGATCCACACAAACAGATTTTTGAGGAAAAACACACCAAACTTCATCCAGCTCCCGAATTTTTGTGATTCCTGTGCAAACGGATGAATCCAATCCTACAGCAGGTTTACTTTCCTACCTATGTTATGGAGATGCAGATAAAAGGTGTTTCGATGGGATTAAACGGGGCATCTGCAGTGGAGATACCCCTTTCCCATGGATGCACCACAAGCTGATCCAGTTAGCAGATCTGAGGGAATTTTTCCACTCTTCCTAAGGCAGAAAACTCCATCCAAGTGCACAATTTGCTCCCTCAGCTTCGTGGATGGCACAGATTTAAACTCCTGGATGTGCAGGAGCATAAAAGCACCCTTCCAATTGCTACACCTATGTGACAACTCCCAAAACAGAAGGGATGAATTCCAGCCTTTAAGTGACTGAGAAAAGGATACGTCTGAGCTCCCCAGCTCCACGGGAGTGACATCCAGCTGTTGTGACTCCTGGCTCACTGATAAGAAGGAGATAACCCATTTCAGGAGCAGGTCAACAGACCCAAAGATTGATTGCAGCCCCTTCCTCCAAGTTCTATCACCTCCAAATCATGGAGGTCGGAAAAGACCTCCAAGATCCTTTTTAAAGATCCTTAAGATTATTTTTAAAGACCTCTCAAATCTTTACCTGGCTGTTTAGAGTCTCCTCTCATCTCCCTCTACAAACTCCTCTTTGCATGAGAGGAGATGGGACTTGTGGTCCCAAGTTATCCCAACACTGCAACATCCTTGTGTGAAAAAGGGGTCGGAACCACACTGGGACCCACTTGAAAGATGAAGTTGTAGTGGTGGGATCACCTCTAGCACCAGGAGACGTTGTCCATGTCCCTGGAGCTGTGACCAGTCTCATACCGGGATGTCCACCCAAGCAAGAGGTGCCACCACAGGGCGAAGTGGGATCAGTGAAGTGGAGGTCGGGTGGGCACAGCCCCAGCTGCAGTACCAAGGAGCATCCTCTGCCTAGCTGCCTGACAGATTCCCAGGGAAAAGCAGGAGAAAACCCCACCCTTCCCACGCTGCTGAGGTGACATGCTGGAAGAGGGATGAGTTTTCCCTCCTCCAGCACATCGGTGGCCACACACCACGGCAACACGGAATCTTGTAAGGCTTGGCAAGGTGGACAAACACTTCCCAGGGCAACCAACCCCACTCTTCAATTCTTCAAGAGTCCCCCATCCCAAGAAGTCCTGGGATAGGGCCCGGCACAGCAAAGGGAGCATCCGGCCGGAGCAGGAATCTGCCTGCAGGGCCAGGTTTGGTAAAGCCGCGTGGAGCTGCCTCGGTCTCAAGGGTAGGAAATAGTCAGGAAAGGGAGTAAAGAGGATCTGCTGCTCTTCATTTCACAGCTGTAGTGGGATTAGCGGAACGAGGGCGCTGGGGTAAAGCTGCCCCTTTTATCTCATTCAAACATGTTGCTAATTCAGCACAGCACCGCAGCCAGGAGCAGCTCCCGGCCTAATCCACTGTAGCATTCTCACCCAGCGTGAAGAAACGAGAATTTTAATCCGCTCCCCACCCCCTCCCCACCTCATCAGATGCTCCAGCGGGCTCTGCCTGGCCTAACCAGGCATGGGGACCCACTCCACACCTGGAATTGCTTTTCCTGGACCCTTTGACCAGTTCTCTCGGACCTGGGAGAAGGTGGAAGCTGCAGCTCCCACCTTCTGCTCCATGAGATGTCAGTGGTCCCATGGTGGCCACAGGAACAAAGTACCAAGAGCATCAAGGGGAAATGAATCTTGAGGGGTTTCAACTGATTGCTTTGGGTTGGTCTAAGGATCTTCTCACAAATTAAGATGACAGTGGAGAGGTAATTTTACTCTAGCAAACAGCAAAGCACCACGCAAGCACACTGGCCCAGCCAGGCCTCCAAACCTGGGAATTTAGGAAGAGGACCAACCAGCAGGTGACAGGAGATGGACCGGTTCGATCTCATCACCCTGTGGGTTCCCTCTGAAGGACAACTCTAATTCTGCAGGGGTCAGAACTCCCCTTCCAGGCAACTTCTGCTTCTTGTGCAACAAATTGTGAGATATTCCTTCCTCTGGAAACAGTTCCTGAACCAGCTTTCACCACAAAAAATGCTACTTGAGATGCCACCTTGCTGAAAGCCAGACCTCCTATACTCCCAAACCTTTCAGCCATGCCCTCTCTCCAAGGAAATACTCATTCACAGCCCCATCCCATGTTTTCACCTGTGAATCTCAAACTGAGGAGGCCTGGCCTGATGTGAGAAATGACAAAAATGAGGTGGAAGAGGAAGTTCTGTCTCACACAATTGTTAGACACCAGTGTGGACCAACAACATATTCCTTAGGTCTCACTGGACCCAAACTTAAGCACAGCTTAGTAAAACTCAGCTAGGCTTGTGTAAAACCAAGACAGGAGGATGCCATGGCACCACTGGATCCTTCTTTGCGACCAACATCATCTGCAAACAAGGCAGTGACAGCAAAGCCTCCAGCACTTATGGACCTTGAAGTCACCTTCAATCTACTCAACTTCTGCGGGGAATTTCTCCATATCAACGAAATTTAAATTGTGCTTCTTGTTTCTCCAGCAAAAAGTTTGGATGTGCCCCCAGGTTCATGCTAAGTGAACCCCTGGATCTTTCCTTGCCATGTAGGAGTTTTCCAGTTCTTTCCAGGATCAGCCCAAGTATGGAGCTGTCAGACCTGGATTTGGGGCAGCATGAAGCCCAACAAAACTCATGGAATAACTTCTTCCCGAGGGACATACTTGCTCGGTTCATCTTCTAGAGGAAGCAGCAGAAGTGATTTCTGGTGGAATAAAGAAAAAAAGAGATAACATAAGAAAGTAGGAAAAATCAGCATCAACTGAAAGACCAGTTCAGGAAAAACCACCCAGTTTGGTGTTCAGGAAAACTGGGTTTACCCAGAGGACCTAAAGCAGAGTTGTCTCCCCATGTGACGAGACACAGCAAGGATCCACAACAAGGTGCCATGAAAGAAACAGGAATCCTTATCCTGACTTTGGGCGTTCCTGATTACGCAAGGTGAATTCCCTACTTTCTCAGAGAATTCTCACAGGATCTTGGAAAACACCTCCAAGATCTTCCAGTCCAACCTGTGACCGATCCCCTGCCACGTCCAGTCGTTCCTTGAACACCTTCAGGGATAGTGACTCCACCACCTCCGTGAGCGGCCCATCCCAGTGCCTGACAATCCTTCCCATGAAGAAATTCTTCCTGATGTCCAACCTGAAGCTCCCCTGGAAGAACTTGATTCTGTTTCCTCTTTTCCTGGCACTGATTGCCTGGCAGAACCTTTGCATCCCTTGGGGACTGATCCAAAGACTCAGCTCTCCCATGGGATAATGTGGCAGGACGCCCCACCTGACCGACTACAGGACATCTCCCACCCCTCTGAGGACTTTCGGGACTGAAACTAAAAATCCCAGACTCCACTTCCCTGATCCCAACCCCCCCCCTGCCTGGTCCAGGGCTCCTCCCTCTCCACAAATTCCCTGAACCTCTTCCAACAGCTCGGCAATAAAAAGTGCATTATTAACACCTCTGTCTCCGCTGCCTCGCTCTCTCCGACGGGCAATGAAACCTCCCTGAATTATCCTCGGCGTGCCTGTGATTTAATTACATTTAAAGTCAATCAAGAGCCTCTGGAGCTGAGTGGCTGTTAAAAGGTTGGAGGGGAGGGGTGGGAGGAAAGGATGGGACAAAGCCCCCCCAAGCTTACACGCTCACGCTCCAGAGGCACCTCCCGCAAAATCATCGGCATCCATCTCTTTTCTATCTCTCCTCCCACTCCCCTCCCTCCTGCCCATCTTCCTGAGCTTCCTGGGGAGCGGCCCCACAGCAAATTCCCACAAGGAAGTAGGGAGGGAGGTCTGGAAAAAGGGGGAATAAGGCAGAGCAGCCGCCTTCCCTGTTCCCCGCCTTCCCTGTTCCCTGCCACCTCCACCCCCGTCTCACTGAGGGATGGCACGCGCCTCGGTTTTAATTAGATGGCGGTAATTGCCTCGGTGCGGAATAACATTGTTCCCGCTGGTGGGAAGCGAGAGGGGCTTCAGGCTTGGCTGCCCCCAGGAGCTGGGGGAGGGAGGCTTTCCTCGGATGCTGCTCTGTGGGTGGAGGACCTGGACTGAGTGATGAGATAAATTCATTGCTCATAAAGGACAAGGGCTTAACCCTTGAACCCCCACCTCTCAAATGAGCCTGGATGTGTCCAAAAACAGGAGGGGAGAGGCTCCGGCTTTAGGATATGGGCAAGACTGGCCCCCCTGTGGCTCTGCTGTGACTCCCCACTTGTGTGTCTCTTGAGAGAGGGGGCTCAGAGCACCCCAAGGAGGAAAACAGGGAGCAGAAATCAAAGCGATATTCCCACAAAGTGTCAGCAGATGGGAATGGGAGGATTGTCCCAGGTGCCTCAGCCTGGGTGTCGCAAAACTCAGCAGAGTCTCCTGGGACAAGACAGAGCATTGCCATGGAGCCCAGGGCGCTCCCACGCCTTGCCAAAAGAACCTCCAACACAGGAAAAATGGGGTCTTTGGAGCCCCAGCCTCATCCCTGCTCCCTGGCCTCCCAGTCCTGGTGGGCAATCCCCATCCTGACCCCTGGAGACACACAGGTGGAGCCTTGGAGGGTGACATTTCTTGACATGGTGGCATCATCCACTTCTGGAGAGATCACCCTGGCCTCTGCCAGCCCCTGTGTCCTCGATCCACCAGGGTTTGGAGCAGCCAGCTGGAAACGGTGTCAAACCCTGTGCTGACAGTTAGGGACAGTGACTGAATATTCCATGCCGTGATCCTGCTTAGTGTTCAAATCCAGAGGAGCCACTGCACCCCAACGCGTTCCTGGGTGCGTTTTCTCCCGGGAGACTTGCCTGGCAGCAGATTGGAGCTGACTCAGGAGCTGCCCTTTGCCCTGGGCACACGAGGGCTCTCTGAAACAAGTGCCTGGAAAACTCCCGCAAAGGCTGGCCGTGGTCAAACATCTCCTCCGCTGCTCCAGCAGCTGGGATAAATATTTATGAGGGATGTCAGGGTTGTGTTTCAGGCCACATGCCAAACACAAACCACTTGAGGTTAGCAAGAAACTGCCCCCTTTGGCAAATTATTGGATAAGTGTCCATTACAGGGGCTGACTCCTTCCTCCCGGGCAGCTGGGAGGGGATGCTCTCAGAGACAGGATATTGGATGAGCTCGTGGCATCCCCGCGTTCCTTGATGATTGCTCATAAAATCAGTCATCCCTTAAAAACAGCCCTCCCTTGTCAATATTTAACTGCAGGCTCCGAGCGGGGAGAGGCCATGCCCAGCTTCCTGCTTCTTCCAACGCCTGCGGAGCTGGTTGTGGCTTTGGATATTCCTGTCCCAGCCTGGTCAGGATCTCCCCCACCAGCTCCAAGGCCGCCCGTGGTGTGGCCGTGGTCGCTGCTGACTCATGCCAGATGTTGAAGTGATGTCTGATCACAGAATCATGGAATGGGTCAGGTTGGAAGGGACCACAGTGGGATCATCTGGTCCCACCTCCCTTCTCAAGCAGGGCCATCCCAGAGAACATGGCACAGGATTGTGTCCAGGTGGTTCTGGAATATTCCCAGTGAGGGAGACTCCACACCTTCTCTGGTCTCTTTTCAGGGCTTGGTCACTGCACAGGGAAGAAGTTCTTCCTCGTGTCCAGGTGGAAGTTCCTGGACATCAGTTCCTGCCCGTTCCTCTTGTGCCATTGCTGGGCCCCACAGGGCAGAGCCTGGGCCCTGCTCTGAGCTCTCCCTGCAGACAGGACAGACAGGGATGAGGTTCCCTCTCAGCTGTGTCTCCTCTTGAGTCTGAACAGCCCCAGCTCCCTCAGCCTTTCCTTGGCAGAGATGCTCCAGTCCCTTCATCATCCTCGTTGTCCTCCTCTGGACCTGCTCCAGGAGCTCCATGCCCCTCCTGTCCTGAGGAGCCCGGAACTGGACACAGCACCTGAATGTTCCTCACCAGGGCTGAGGAGACACAGAGGAAGCGCAGCTGGATGGTGTGAGTTACTCAATGCCACTGTGGTTTGGGGACATCAGGTGAGGGGACAGCTGTGTGGGCAGGATGCGCTGGGACAACATCTCCCACTCCAGGGCCTGGTTTGTACCCTGGACACAGCCTGAGTCTCCTCAGGACAACCAGAATCCATTAGGATTGGGGCCAGGACTTGGATGTCCATCAGCTGAACTCTAGCAAGGAGGAAGAGAAGGGAAGGTGGCGAAGTTTAGCCCTTTTTGTCTGTCATGGAAGAACCAAACTGTCTGAGGTAAGGATGAGATGGAATATGGAGTTCATCAGCACTAGGGATGAGGGAATCAGGACCAAATGAGGAACGAGGAGGAAAAACCCACCCTGTGCTTAGGAGAGGGATTCAGACTCAGAAACCCACCATGCAGGTGGAAAGGGGAGCTTAGGGAGACACGTGGAGGAACAGATCCCACTTCGACCTGCCAATCCAGCAGGAGAGGGAAAAGTGGGGATGGAGATTTCACTGTCAAAATATCCCATGGGAATGAATCCATGGCTGACACCAGCCTTGGTGAGAGCAGATACAAGGTTCAGGTGTTCTAAAACGGTCTCGTGGGGGCGAAGAGGGAGAGGAGGCACATTCCCAGTTGTGATCCAAGGGTTCTGATGGAGCTAAACCTCTGCCACAAGGAATCTGCAAGGAAATTCCCCCAAAATAGCTGCATGGTGGTGTTGGAAGGAAACAACCAGTGGAATTCCTGGCTTGAAGATCTGCTTTGTTCAGACTTTTTCTGTCTGATAAAACCATGGCCCTGGAGATCTTTCCTATGGATTTAAATGTCTTTCCTTAGTAAAAAGCAGCAGGTCGTAAAGTCAGATGTAAATATCCATCCATAAAATTCATTTGCAACAATAACAGAAGTGATGACCTGGCACTTTCCTGTCTCCGCCTGTCAAACCTTCCTGTGCAGCACCGAGAGGATGGATTGGAGATGGTTTGATGGATGTATGGATGGGTGAATGGAAAAACTCTCCAGAAATGGATGGAGACGGGATTGATGGGTTCCCAACCCAACTCGACTCCTGTCAGTGCATTTCAGTTCTCAGACACACCTAAAACATTTAGGGTCCCTAAAGCTTTCCTGCTTGGAAGGGATGGAAAAACACTGGCACAGTCCCAGAGGGGTGGATGCCCCATTCCTGGAAAAAACCGGAGTCAAGTTGGATGGGGCTCTGAGCAACCTGATCTCCTTGCTCCTCGCAGTGTGGTTGAACCAGATGGCCTTTAAAAATCCCTTGCAACCCAAGTTATTCCAGGATTTTAGGATTCTATCCCCATCCTGATGTGTGGAGCAACAGGATAGGAGCAGACAAAGCTCAGGAACTAATCTTTCTTGGAATGGAGAAGAATTTCCCTTTTCCAAAGGATTCTGCTATAAAATTTCTCTTGCGCAAACCCTTATTCTAACCTGAAGAGACTCAATATCCCTGCAAATTATCTCTGCTTCTCCAGTTCCTCCACTCGCACTGCAGGGACACAAAACCCCCACCATGGAGAACCAGGAAGAGAGAGGAGTATACCCAGGCGTGGGTGACAGTCCCATCCATGACTAATTGCTCATTCCTTGGATTCCTACACTAGGCTGATGATGCTGCATCTCACCAGGCCAAGCATCAATTTTCATTTCCCAAATTAGGCTGGACCAGGCTGTGGAGGGCTAAAGATGGATTCATCCTCAGGATAGTCTGGATAGCACATCCATGAATGTGGTGGGGAAGGGGATACAAGCTCTTCCTCTCTGTGCAGAACAGGAATCTCTTGGAAGTCCCCCCTCAGCGAGCTCCTGAGCCCGACTCCATTGGAATAACTACACAGGGGACAGAGATGGGAAAAGGAGACGGAGGCAAAAGACACAGGTGACAAGGCTCTAGGAATACTTGGACGAATCCCACACATCCATAACGAGCCACAGACCAACCATGCTGCACCACAGAAAGTGTCATGTGAGAGAAAAAGGGCCTTTGTCACCTGATGTGCCCATCCAGGCACTTCCATCTCACTCCCACTTCCTCCTCTTCAAGCCACCAATTACCCAAATTAAGTTTGGTCAGCTTAGATTATTCCCAGAGTTTTCCTGCTGACACTTATCCAATACCTTGTCCCAAAGTGCTTTGCAGGGATTAGTTCTAGGTGTCTATCCCTGGAAATTTCAGCTTTTACAGCAGCCCGCAGCAACAGAGCAGACCCAAACAGGCAATAAAAACCATAAACCATTAAAAAAAACTTCCCAAAGAGAAGTATTGAGGCAGAATGGTGTTAAATCTATGTGTAACCATGTTTTCCTTGCTTTATCCATCAGCTTGGGATGAAGCCACTGATTCCCAGGTGTTCTTTCAGATGTTTGTAAAACAGGGATGTTCCTTGGGAAAGATGGGAAGAAGGAAGGGCTGTGCAGGGTAGGGATGTTCTCCCTATTCCCAGAGAGGCTGGGCATGAATCCTTCCAGCACTTCCAAAGTTCTGCCAAGCCTCTGGCACAGAGCTCCATCCGCCTGCAGCAGTAATATAGTAAGTGCACTTCCATGTAGCGTTCCTTTGGTTTTCCAGGATCCGAAGGGACTCTGACACACAGCATTTCTCTCCAGCAGTTATTGATCCCCAGCTCTATAAAAATGATTACACTTGACCCAAGGCTGCTCTCGCTTCAGCTGGAGAGCAGGAAGAGCCAGGCAGAAGCTGTGGAGGGAGGGAAGGAAATTCCACAGGGTGTTGGAAGGTTTATTCAAAGATAAAAGCCAGAGGTCTCTTCCCTTTGGGCAGGATGGAAATGGGAAAACATTCACCTGATGGAGCCGCTCAGTTGTTGCGGGACCACGGGGATTTGAGCTGAGGGTTTAAGGCAGTTTTGGCCAAAGGTAGCTCTTTTTAGGCAGTTCAGAAATTTCCAGCAGTTTGGGTAATAATGGAGTTGGACATGCTAGGATCGTTGGGGTTGTTCTGTGCAAGGCCAGAAGTTGGACTCAGTGATCCTTGTGGGACCCTCCCAGCTCAGGAGGTTCCATGCTTCTGTGCTACGAATTCAGAACACGAACGTGGGAGGATGGAGACGTGGCTGATGGTGGCACTGGAGAATTTTCAGGATTGTAATGATCACTTCCCACCAGCACTATAAACCTGGGAAGAAGAAGGGAGAAGAAACAGGAATCAGCAAGGAAATCACAGAATCCTTTAGTCTGGAAAAGACCTCTAAGATCACCGAGTCCAACCATGAACCCATAAGTGGCGAGGCCAGAATAGCAGCCAGACACCCCGGCCCAAGTGTCCCTCCTTGGGAGGACTCCTTGGGACTGGGAATGCTTGAGATCATTGGGAGAGTGTGGAAGGACAGAGGAGCTGGGAAAAAACAGCAGGAAAACACCGACACAAGCAGAAGTCCACTGTGGAATCCATGGAAATGTTGTGAGAGAGCTGTGCCTCTCTCCTACTCCTTCAAGCTCAGCCTCAGGATGATGATCCCGGTCTCCATCAAACCCTTCTGCAGGACTTTCCTTTGGATAAGAACGGTCCATGCACTAAATATCAGAGATGAAGACGCCTCTGGAAAATATGGAATTGGATCTTCTCACGGCCAGCTTAGTGTCCACAGGCCTATCCTTGGAATTGCAATCCTTTATCCTAAACTAGGACAAGGTCTGGATTCAAAGCTTCGAGCCAGGAACTTCCACCAGAAGCCAGCAACGAGGAAAAACAGGCCATGGATCAACTTATGGATTCACTACTGGATTTAATCTAGTGGATGGAGATCCATGGAGATCCCTGGAGATCCAGCATGAGACCATGTGCTGTGCCCAAGAACATGGATCTCTCTCTGCTGGAAAGAGTGAGAAGCTTGGCTTGCAAAGCATGAAAGATGCTCAGGCAGCTGGGACTATGGGTAAAATCTCCGGCACCACTGCTGGATGGGGCTGTTCTCAAAAAGGAGTTTGGAGCCGTCCCAAGAGGCCACATGGATGGAGCCACTGGGATTTGGGATGCAAGGTAGTTTGGCAGCACTGAAACGGGCTGGACCATGCACTTGGCACCAGGGGCAGGATCTGTTGATGGCGGCTGGGAATAGAAAAGCAACAGTGGGGACGGATAACTCCCATCCGGGGAAAAATGAAGGGTGAGAGGAGATGGAGGGACCTGGAAGTCAGCTGGAAGGGAGTGAGGTACAGAGATGCTGAGTCCCCACTTTTCTTCTCACCTGCTCCAAGTCAACCCTCAGAGAAGAGTAGAGAGAAGACCTTGGGTACAACACACCGGTCCCACTGATCCCATCCCAGGCTGCCAGTTTGACTGGGAAAAGGGAGTGGGAATGGACTCTGTGAGGCTCCTCTCTCCCTTAGCTGGCTTCTCCTGCCTGGATACTACCCCCGAGCAGGAAAAAAACCCTTCAAACAGAAACTAATCCTTTTGCAAAAGGCCCTGAATTAGGACCTGAAGAAAGAGCCTGGCTCAGAAGTCTGTCCCTTGCCTGGAGCTCCCGAGAAAAAGAGGGAAACAGAGGGATATCACGGAAGCTGATGTTCTGCACTTCTTGGTGCGCTGAGTTGGGGAGGGCTTTGCTTCCAGCACAGGAGGGTTATCAAGGGATTTGCTGCTGTTGCAAAACTTCTGCATGGATTGGGAGGGGGAGGGAAAGGTTTTCCAGCAGTCAGCAGAGCACGATTTAGCATCTGCAGAGGCAAAAATGACCCTTGCGATTCCACTTCCTTCAGGAGACCTGGATTTAGATTTCCCTGCTGGAGAGAGAGGCTGCTGGCGGGGGAGGGTGGTGTGGGAACACAAAGGGCCGGTGAGGGGACAGGCAAAAGTCATTATTCCACAGGCAATTGCAGCTGTAATTAACAGTCTCCACAGTGAATTCCAGTCTGAGGATGGGATGATGGGGACACTCCTGCAGAATGAGCCAAGAGTGATTCATTTGGTGCTTGGTTTAACCCTGATGAAATCTTGAATGGGAGGGTCTGAATGATCCTAAAACATGGAAAAGGGAAGGTTTTGGTGTGACCTAACTGCAGTTTTCCGGTACCTGAAGGGATCTACAAAAAAGACAGAAAGGAACGATTTACAAGGGCCTGGAGTGACAGGAAAAGGGAGAATGGCTTCAAACTGACAGGAAGTAAGTTTAGATTGGATATCAGGAAAAAAGTCCTCCCTGTGAGGGTGGTGAGGCATGGGAACAGGTTCCCCGGAGATGTTGTGGCTGCCCCATTCCTGGAAGTGCTGCAGGCCAGGTTGGACAGGTCTTGGAGCAACCTGGGATAGTGGAAGCTGTCCCTGCAGGGGAACATGCCAGAGGGGTAGAACAAGATGATCTTTAAGGTCCCTTCCAACCCAAATCATTCCATGATTCCGTGACTTCTTGAACAATTTAATTGAAGCCAAGAGGGTTTGGAATTAGACGACCTTTAAAGGTCCCTTCCAACCCAAATTATTCCATGATTATGATTCTACAGAAACCTTGGACTTATCTCATGGAGAAGGGACCTCTTCAGGAATACAGACAGGGAGAAAAACAGAAAATGGGATGAGGATAAAAACCTTTGGAGCGACAAGAAAGGCCTTGGCAGAGAAACATCAGCATTTCAGGTGGACCCTGTTGAACACAGGCAAGTCGGGGATGGTGGGGAGAAAAAAGAGTGAAAGGAGGAACCTTCTGGTCTTATTTCCAGGGAATTGTGAAGAACAGGATGGGATGCCAGATAGGATTTGTGGGGAAATTGGTGGGATTTTGCAGGGAAATCTAACATGGAGTTGACCTGAGGGAGAAAGCTGCTCCAAACCATCTTCCAGACCCCTGGACATTCATCCAAGCCATACAAAAACCTTTTTGGTCCTTTCCCAGTGTTGGAGACGGGAGTTGTCCATCCTTCCTGACCTGCTTGGCAGCTCCATCTCGGCCAGGGCCCCCTGGGGTGCGGGGAGCTGGTTCTCAAATGTCCCCTGACGATGCCCCAGCTGTTCCTCCCCTCCTGAGGGCACCTCACACAGGGACTGCTTGGCTCCCTCGCCCCAAGGGCAGCACCAGGTCCCCAGGGTGCTGTTAGAAGACACCTTGGCCGGCACCCAGGACTGACACCCGATGCATCCCCACCTCCTGCTGGGCCCTCAGCCCCCACCCACGGGCTTCCCCCAGGGTTACCAGCGGTCCTGCAGCGGGAGATTCACCGGAGCATGGAGTTATCCCACAGGAAGCATCCCAACCACGAGGCGCTCACATTATTCCCATCATTCCTGCACCTCCGTAATGAAGTTGTGCATCCCCAGGGTGGAGAAGGATGAAGGTTTCAAGGTACAGTTTTGCGGCAGGAAATGTGATGGTCTTAAAAGCATTTTCCAGCTTAAATGATTCCATGATCCGTGCTGGGGTGCGGAGCAGCCAGGCGCGGAGCTATTTGGCTCGGGAAGGGCTTACGTCATGGAGAGAAGATGCCATGTCTTACCCAGGGGCCTCCCTGCTGGAAGGAGCATCTCCAAATTCCTGGAGGTACAAATTAACCGGCACAGACTGTGCTGGGAAACATAACAAGCCGTGAGCTGCAGGGATCCACTTACACTGCCGGGACCTGGCACAGGGAAGTGCGAGGCTCCAGCGGCAGATCCCTCCTGAGGCACGGGGACAAAATCTATCCAGGCTCCAAACGAGCACAGCCAGAGGGCCCAACACCGAGCTAAGGTTTCATCCTGGAGGGACAGGTGGGGCCGGGATCAGTGGAATTCCACCTGACTGGACCATTCAGCACCAGAGGCAGGGCTGCGGAATCGGGACAATCGCTCATCCGGAGAGGACGGTCGAGTGACACTGAGGGTCACTGCAACACTGAGAGAGAGCAAATCAGACCTTACCACATCCCTTCACCTCCCTGCTTTCCACGTAATCACCATGGAATGGTTTGGGTTGGAAGGGGCCTTCAAGATCATCAAGTTCCAAACATGGGTGGGGACACCTTCCACTATCCCAGGTTGCTTCAAGCCCCATCCAATCTGGCCTTGGACACTTCCAGACCTGTGGCAGTGCAGCTTTAAATGCTGCCTGTCCCTTTCCCAGGCTGTTGGATCTCCCATCTCACCATCCCTACACATGCATAGCTGCACCATCCTGTATCCCACATCAAGGATGCATGGAGAGCCCTTGGATACCCCTCCTGCCAGAGCCTTCGCATTCCAGTGCTGTTGTGCCAGTCCTGGAGCTCTGCCAGGAGCCACCGTCTCACTTCCAGGGCCTGAGACAGCCCAAAATGTCCTTGGCAAACTGGTACCAGCACCAGTTTTCCTGGCCATTCTCTGTTCCACAGTCGCTTCTCCTCTGGGAGCAAGTAGGGATCCTGGGCCAGCCTCTGGCTGCTGCTGGAAGTGTCTGGCTCTGACAGTTTGTAGAGTCCAATTGTCTATTTCTCATTATTGAACAATTCCCTTTATTTGGGCTTTTGGGCTTGTCCAGGAAATTCGGTCAATAGCGATCCCAAGGCAAACGCTGGCTTTGCGTCCTCTCCTGCCATCCCTTTGTGCCTGACAACCCCGTTGGCGTTCCTGGAGCCAAAAGTTTGGGATCTGGAGGGGATCTCTGGCTGTTTTGAGCGTTGTGCCAGGGGGAATGTTGCCTTTCCAGGATGGGAACGGCTTCTCCAAGGGTGATAACTACTCCCTGAGGGTTATGGGGGGCTGCTGATTCAGGGGGGAGGATGTGCAGGGATAGGGAATGCTCTGGACACACGCTGAGGGAGATGGGGGTGCTCATCTGGAGAAGAGAAGGCTCCAGGGAGAACAAAAAAGCCCCTTCCAGTGCCTAAAAGGGGCTCCAGGAGAGCTGGAGAAGGACTTCGGACAAGGGCCTGGAGTGACAGCACAAGGGGGAATGGCTTCCCACTGCCAGAGCGCAGGGTTAGATGGGATATTGGGAAGAAATTCTTCCTTTGTGAGGGTGGTGAGGTCCTGGAATGGAATTCCCAGAGAAGCTGTGTCTGTCGCATCCCTGAGAGTGTCCAAGGCCACGTTGGATGGGGCTTGGAACAGCTTGGTCCCCCAGCGAGAACAGGGACATCTTCAACAAGATCAGGTTGTTCAGAGACTAACCCCCCACCCCAAATTCCTAGAGACAGAATGTTCTGGCCTGGGCCCAATGGAAAAGGGCAGACGATGGAATTCCACTGCCTGGGAACGTTCTCTCCCGCTGTTGGAATCGTCTCTCTGGACGTAGCCAATGGCAGCCACTGAGGGGATAAAGCAGGCGACTCCCTGCCCTCGTGTCACGCTGGGAAAGGTGCATGATCCCTCCTGTCATTCCCATTCCCAGCCAGTTCATCCCACTTTACTGAGCCTCCCTCGAGCTGGACAGTGCGGAGATGGAACTTGGGATGTCCCTAGAGTGGCACTGTGAGGTTTTTCACCCCAAAATGACACCGGCACTGAATGCCCTGGATTGTTCATCCCTCACCTTGTGGAGTTGGGGAGGATGCAGTTTCCATCTGCCTCCTTCCTCAGGAGAAGAGAAAGGAAGGATCATGCCCTGGTAAAGCCCCAGGAAACAGGGAACACTCAGCACAAGACACGCTGGGACACCAGGAGTCCTGATGGCACCGCCGGCTTTTCCAGGACATTTCCACCTTGTGAGGCTGCAGGGAAATGATGGAAATCTTGCTAGGAGTGACCCCTAAAGGCTGCGAGGCTGAAGAAACCCAAAGAGAGGGATTTTCCCAGGAAAACGAGAGTGTGCTTGAGCAGAGGGAGGAGAGTGGAGACGGCTCCTGGTTTTTTGTATGTGGCTGTGGCTGTACAAAAATTCGTGTGTGCCTGGAATTCAAGGGGATGCAGGACAAGGATGAAGTTTTCTGGGACAGGGCTGGCTCTGATATGTTTTCAGAGGATGCTGCTTCTTCTCATGTGTCAGAGCCCTTTCCTTACCCTGAACAGGACGTTCGGAGCCATCACTGGTGGCAAACAGGGCAGAATTCCATCAGATGTGACCTTTAAGTCACCTCCAAGGCTGCTTCTGTGCAAAACTGATTCTCAGGGATCTGGGATCACCCCGTGTTGCCACCACAGCTGCAGAGTGAAGGAGCAGGATCCATTCTCGGAGAGGTCGCACCTCGATCCAAAACGGGAAAATCAAAATGCCCCAACCCAGGGATGTTTTTAAACCTCCTCACGGCTCAGGGTAACCTGAGAGGCAGCGAAATTAAAATCACTCATCAAGGACGCGGGCGGGGGGAGATTAATGAACCTCAACCATGACATGTGCTCCCAAAACTGTGAAGTGAGTAACTCATCGCCTGGAGGCCCCAGCTGGGAGAGTCCAGGGAATAAACAAAGCCAAGGAGCCTGGCCAGCCCCAGAGTGCTTCCCATTCCTGCTCTGGGGGAATTTTGCTCCTCATTTTCTCCTCTAATTGTTCCTCAAAACTTCCTGTTTCTTTCTGGGCAGGACTTTTTATCCAGAGTTGATTTTGGCTCTGTTCCACCAAGTCCCTGTTCCCCCCATCTGTCCCTGATTCATTTGGCTCACTGGTGCACAGAGAATTGTTTTGAGTCCCTGATGGAAGGGACAAGATTTGTTGCAAAATCTGAGTTTACCAGGACACGGAACCCCAAAACTCCCTGCGATATGCACTGGTGCAGGGCATTACAGGGATTTTGGGAGAAATGGGGAAAGTGGAGCAAAAAAGGGAAGAGAAAATTCCATTTGGAGAGGTTCCCTGCCCTGCAGAGGGAAAATCAGGTGCTCTGTGGGGCAGGGAGCCACAAGGATGGGCACATTTAAATCTCAGATGCAGATTCCACACTGCCCTCCACCCAAATTTATGAGGATTAATCCTCCTGATAAGAAAAATCCCATTTAAAAAACTTGCGCTGAGCTCAGTTCTTCCTGAGGAATCATTCTCCCAGGCTCTGTATCTGCCAGGGATCATGGCTGGGGGTGCCCTGGCCGTGTCACAGGGTGCCAGGACCTTGGCACATTGGGAGAGCCCCTCACTGGGATGGTGGAGCGACCAGGCAGGAGGGAAGATCATGTGGATGTTCAGGCTTTCCCAGCGAGGCACAGAACCAGACCCGGAGCTATTCTGGGTGTCTCGTTTTCTCTCCCGTGCTCCGTTGATCGGTTTTCCTTTGGCTCTTTCCCAAAAAACACAGCCCTCCTCTTGACAGGCTGGAGTTGTTCTTCCCTTCCCAAGGTCGTCCAGTCTCCAAACCATCCCTTCCATGGGTCCCAGAAAGCTCTGAGCACCCACCACTCACGTCAGCATTCCCTGGAGCCAGAGGCGCCTCCATCCCTGAGCGCTGGAAAGGAAAAAGTGGCCACCAAAATAAGAAGGAATCTTGGAAAGATGAAAGGTTCTG
The DNA here is from genome assembly GCA_013397725.1 of Rhagologus leucostigma. Taxonomy (NCBI): domain Eukaryota; kingdom Metazoa; phylum Chordata; class Aves; order Passeriformes; genus Rhagologus; species Rhagologus leucostigma. Next base: position 39,249 of record VZTD01000361.1, on the reverse strand, counting down.
CTCTGCAGGAGCAGTTGAGGAACACCCAAACCTTGCCAGATTTGTGAAATACCTTTCATTCTCCTCATGTTTTTCCACCACTTCCAAGAGGAATTAGAGAATGCCACCAAAATTCATGGTTAGATTGGATTTGCCTACGGCAGTTCGATGAACGAGGTGAGCGCCCACAAATCCCTTGGGATGCTGCTTTGTAGGGATATGTTCTCCTTTTTGGAGCCATCACACTTGTCCTTCCACTGCTTGTCAAACATCCTTTCTTCCCAATATCCCATCTAACCCTACTCTCTGTCAGTGGGAAGCCATTCCCCCTTGTTCTGTCACTCCCAACCCTTGTAAATAGTCCCTCTCCATCTTTTTTGTCAACTCCTTCAGGTCCTGGAAGGCCACAATTAGGTCACCCCAAAGCTCCTCTTTTCCAGACTGAAGATTCCCAGTTCTCACAGTCTTTCCAGAGGTTCTCCATCCCTCTGATGGTGCCTCCTCTGGACTCTCTCCAACAGCTCCACATCCTTCCTGTGCTGGGACACCAGAGCTGGATGCAACATTCCAGGTGGGATCTCACCAAAGCAGAGTAGAAGGGCAGAATCCCTATCCACCTTCTCGAACTCCCAGGAATCAGGTCACCATGATCTTCCTGCCTGGGCAGGCAGTGGGCAAAGACAAAGACAAAATTCCTGCTTTGGATCAATGATCTTCCAGGTTTTTGCCTGCTCCTGGCCATCCAGACAAGATTCTTGGCACCTCAAGGACCAGTGGGAAGGCTTGGAGCATCCTGGAGGAGTCAGCTCCTTTAGAGACTCCAACAAAACTGTCTGCTCTGGGAGACGAATCCAGACCCATTCAAGGCCAGGTTGGATGGAGCTTGGAGCAACCTGGGATAGCAGGAGGTCTCCCTGCCCATGGCAGGAGGTTGGAACTGAATGATCTTTAAGGTCCTTTCCAACCCAAACTATTCCAGGATTTCAGGTGTTCCAGAGCTTGGAACACCCAGCTAACCAGCCAGGAGTCCACAATCTACTGGGAATGGGCAGAAATTGTGGTTTCTTCTCCAAAACAGGGGTGGGAGCTTCCAGCTCCAGCTAAACGGGATCAGGATTCATCCAGATAGGCTGGGTGGATAATCAGCTCTTCCCAAAGCATCCATGAGAAAGGACCTGACCAAAAACATCCAGAGGGAGCCCAGCAGCCCCATCCCACCATCCCATCCCCCCATCCCTTCATTTATTTCACCCTCCACGGCAGCCGTGGTGCCTCTTTTTTGGCGTGGCCAAGAAATCCTACTTAGGGTTGATGGACAACTTGTGTAGGAGCCAGAGCCTGGTAAGAGGGAGGCCCAGGCAATTTGAGGATTAAAGTTGGATTTATTGTCGGGAAGCAGAGCCAGAGTTGGTGTTTCCATGGAAGATTTACCTGCTGCAGCATCTCTGCCGTGTGTCCAGGATGAGCCTGGCTGTGCAAAGTCTCTTCCAGGTGGGATCATCCCATTTTTTCTGGTCTTGCAGCAGGACCTGGCTGCAAGGTCCTGGCCACTGGATTCCTCTCTGGTAGGGAATATTGGTGTCCAGGTGCTTTAGGCTTTGCAGAAACTGAGGGTGAGCAAATCATCCCATGGAGGAGCTGGGAGAGGTGTTGGGAAGTGCAAGGAAAAGGGTAAGGATGAAAAGGAATAAGGAAAACCATCCCACTGAGGCACAAGCTTCAGACCAGACCTTGTTGCTAAACTGAGCCCTGGGACTGACCAAAAGTTTAAGCCTAAAGGTTTAACAGTGTTTAAATTTAATTGACAGCTTAAGTTAAAGAATTTAATAAAAGACTCCTGTAAAATATACAACAGTGACTCACAAATCCAAAGTACTGAAGGATCTAAGAGAGGAACATTCAGAGTACCCTCAGCCCCAGGATGACAGGAAGGGAGAGTGGGGGGAGATGTCGCACAGGTGATAATCATTAAAAAAGTGTGGTTTTGTCACCATAAATGTGAAGTCACGATTTTTAGGGGGTGGGATCACACTTGGAAAAATGCAAATTGTCCCCGGAGCAGCACTGCATGAGCGGTGCTGGGCTAAGGATGCGGAAACATCAGGGAGCGAAAATGTCTTTTATTAAAACATAACCAAAAAATCCACAAAAATCAGTGTTTGGGTGCACCAATCCTCCCCTCATTCCCACCTGGATGAAAAGCCCTTCCAGTGCAAGATTAATTTAATAGAACCAAAACTCTGGATCTTCCCCAGGAAAAGTGTTCCAGCCAGATGAACATGGTCCAGGGCTCTTCTTCACTTCCAGTCACATGGAGCTGGGAAGTTGCTCCATGACTTTCTCCTCTGGCCTTGAGCTGGTCTGGGTGACATTCCAAGGTCTGGCATGGAGGTAGAGGAATGTTTTCAGGGGAACAACCTCTTGGACATGATTGTCAGAGATGATGAAGTTTTGGAGAGCTCAGGTTGGCATCAGTGTGACATTGAAACAGGGCTTGGCTCTGTCACCTCAGGAATTACCTGCTTTTGCCTGGTTAAAATCCCACTCATCCCGTTTTTTCAGAGAGGCTGGAATTGGATTGACACCAGGAGATGCAGAATATCCAAACAACAGCTTTTCACATCCAACAACTTTCCAACAACCAGTTTTCCAGCAGGACCTCAAAAGCGGAGGATGGAGAGCTTGGCAACAACCATCACAACATGGGATCATGGCACCGTAGGAGGAATTTGGGAAAGGGTAAAGGAATAAGCTCAGCAAAGGGACAGATAAGGGTGGACCAGAGACACCCCACCAGCCAGATGATGGATAACCAGTTGGTAGCTGGACGCAGTCCTGGAACACTGCACAGCAAAAGGAACGTGTCAGGGAGATGAACAAACAAATGGAAGCTGCCTGGTGGAGGTGGGTGGATGAGTGATGGATCCATGGCATTGGATGGATTCCATAGACAGGAGCAGGGATGTGTTTAATTCCTTTCCCGCTCTCTGAGTCACTTCCTTTCAATCCACTTGGATCCCTTTTAAAATCATTTCCAGAACCCGCTCCATAAACATTCCAGGGGGGTTCAGGAGGCGAGGAGTTTGTTACCAACAAGAAAATGCTCCTTAAACAAACCAGGCTCAGTTTAGGGGGGCTTCAAACACTCGCGCACAAAACCTCCAAAACCAAACTGAAACCTGGGGAAAAAAATCAAAAATAAAAAGAAGAATTAAAAAAAAAAAAAAAAAAAAAAGGAAAATAAAAAGGCCCATATTTTCGAGTCAGCTGAGAAGTGACAAAGTAATTTGCTCCTGGCAGTCTATCCCGGCAGCCTAATTCCCAGTGACACCATTCAGCTGCTGACTACACGAACTGTCAGACTCAATTAGCCGGGAGCCAGCGGCGCAAAGTGTTTACGGGTGCGAAAATTCCCTCCACACGCTGCGCGAAGTGGGAGAAAAATCACTTTGAGGGAAAGGGGGGAAATTCAAGTGGCTGGTTTCACGGGAATGGCCACCTCTGGAGTGCTCTGACATGGCTGTGAGGACGGGAGGATGGTGAGAGGTGAAGGGGGAAGAATTCAGGGAGCTTGGGGGTGTCATCGATGCCTGGAAATCCCCAAAGCTCCCCAGAGCTCCCTGGAGCTCTGGATATCCCCTTTGCTGCAAAAGTGGAAAAAAGTGGAAAACCAAGGAATGGGCACTCAGAGCTCCGTGGATGGCATGAATTTACCTCAGGATGATTAGGAGAGGGATAATCCATCTTTCCTGCCATCACGGCCATGGAGATGCACAGACATCATTCCCAGGACACTGTCAATGCCCTTCATGTCTCGTGAGGGGAGCACGGAGAAGAAATCTGGGCAGGAGGATGAGAGAAGTGCAATTCCTCAAAATCAGAATCCCTTCAGGAGCAGTGAGAAACAGGAAAAGTGATCCCAGAGTACGTCTGGATGAGGAAAGCATTGTTGTGACTGTATGGAAATGGTTTCTCAGCCCAAAAAGCAGAGGAGCATCAAGAAGCTTCCAACAGCAGAAGGACGTGGAGCTGCTGGAGCAAGTCCAGAGGAGGCCACGCAGATGCTCTGAGGGCTGGAGCCGCTCTGCTCTGGAGCCAGGCTGGGAGAGCTGGGAGTGTCCAGCCTGGAGAAGGGAAGGCTCCAGGGAGACCTCAGAGCCCCTTCCAGTGCCTAAAGGGGCGCCAGGAGAGCTGGAGAGGGACTTGGGACAAGGGATGGAGGGACAGGACAAGGGGGAATGGCTTCCCAGTGCCAGAACGCAGGTATAGATGGGACATTGGGAAGAAATTCTTGGCTGTCTGGGTGGTGAGGCCCTGGCACAGGTTTCCCAGAGAAGCTGTGGCTGCCCCATCCCAAGGCCAGGTTGGATGGGGCTTGGAACAACCTGGGATAGTGGAAGGTGTCCCCCACGGCAGGGGGGTGGAATGAGATGGTCTTCAAGGTCCTTTCCAACCCAAACCATTCCATGATCTAAAGGTGTCCCCTTTTTGCTACGTTTTCCAGTGACAAGGACACTGAAATCAATCCCGGGTGGAGATGAATCTCAGAGTCTGAGGCCGTCAGACTTTCCTGAATCCTTTAAACCCCAGAAATTTTTACCATCATTTCTCCTGGCTGGGGAGGTGGGATAAGCACTTCCAGAGGGGCTTTTGCAGTGGGATTCATCCATGTAGAAATCAGCACATAGGAGCAAGGAGATCCTGGCCAGACATTTCGCATATCCCAGAATGTCCATGGAATTGTGCTCTGGGATGAGGCTGGATGAGAACCAGGGAGGCAGGGAGACAACTTTTTATCCTTCTAGCAAGAGCAGGTGGTTGAGGGAAAAGGATTTTGGTCTGGATCCAACCCATATCCCTGACCTTTAAACTTGTCCCTTTCCAGGGATGCCTGGCCGCTCTCCATGGAGGGGAATTCTCCTTCCATGCGGGACAGGGTGATTTCAAAGGACAACTCCATGCTGGTGTTTAGTGACGTTGCCACCAGCTCCCAACGGGATGTACCAGCTCTTCAGGGATCAGGAAAAGCTTCCCTTGCTCCATGTAGAGAAAGAGAAACTGAGGCAGGAGAGAATTTTCCATTTCCCACATGGACATTTTACCGCCAGGTGAAACTTCAGGCAGCAAAATCCCCCCCGGAAGCGGTTGCGTCCCAACAGAGCAGGAGGAGGGGGATGCCATTCCCAGGCTGGCTCTTGGGGAGAGATCTTGGAATTGCAGAGGACACAAAACACCAGGTCCCGCTCTGTGGATGTGACCTCAATCTTCTGGCTCCAAATCCCAAAATGCAACTTAATAGGAGCTATTTCTGCCCCTAAGCAGCAGTAACTTAAAACTGGACCCTGGGCTGGCTCAGGCCCTGCTCCCTGCCGGTTTCTCCTGGCCTTCCACAGATCCTGCTCAATGAATGCTCCCAGGAAAAGGGTTTCAGTCCCAGCTTTGGTGGTCTTTAAATCATAGAATGTTTTGGGTTGGAAAGGACCTTCAAGATCATTCAGTCCAACTTCTTACCATGAGTGGGGACACCTCCCACTATCCCAGGTTGCTCCAAGCTGGCCTTGGACACTTCCAGGGATGGAGCAGCCACAGCTTCTCTGGGAATTACATTCCAGCCCCTCACCACCCATCCAGGGAAGAATTCCTTCCCAATATCCCATCTAACCCTGCCCTCTGGCAGTGGGGAGCCATTCCCTGTGTCCTGGCACTCCATCCCTTGTCCCAAGTCGCTCTCCAGCTCTCCTGGAGCCCCTTTAGGCCCTGGAAGGAACTCTGAGTTTTCCCTGGATCCATCTCTTCTCCAGGCTGGACATTCCCAGCTCTCCCAGCCTGGCTCCAGAGCAGAGGGGCTCCAGCACTTGAAGTATCTCCATGGACTCCTCTGGACATGCTCCAGCAGCTCCACATCCTTCTGCTGCTCGACCCCCAAAGCTGGAGTCAGCTCTGCAGGTGGGATCTCACCTGGATGGGGCAGAGGGGCAGAATCTTTGCCTGTCGCTGGACACCAATTTCAGCTGGACGTTTATCCAAGACAGACACATCCTGGAGCAGGATTCCTGCCTCTCCCAAAATGAGTATTGCTGCTTGGTAGGAAACTCCCCATCCCTGGAATTGTCCAAGGCCAGGTTGGACGGGGCTTGGAACAACCTGGGATAGTGGGAGGTGTCCCTGCCCATGGCAACGGGTTGGAACAAGATGATCTTGAAGGTCCCTTCCAACCCAAACCATGCCATGATTCCATGACACAGAGCCCTGCAAGGAGGGAACTGGGACTCCACTGACCCGGAGAGATCCCTGGAACATCCTTCTGTGGGCTCCAGCCCATTCCAGCAGCCTGACTCCATTACCAAATACCCTTGGAATTAAAGGATGCAGTTGACCCTGGAAGACAAGTGAAAAACATCCCTGAAAAGCATCAGCCATGCTGGAAGCAGCTCCTAAATCAATTTCAGGATTAATTTCCTCATGGAAACAGTGGTCAACCATTGGAATGGGCTTCCCGGGAAGGTGGTGGAGTTCCCATCCCTGAAGGGATTTAAGATCCATGTGGATGTGGCTCTTGGGGACATGGTCAGTGGTGGCCTTGGCAGTGCTGGGGGAATGGTTGGAATCAATCTTTTCCAACCTAAATAATTCCATGATTCCCTGACTTCTGACCAGATGGACCTGAATGCCAGATCCATAAAACCTGGTGGAGACTCAGGAATAAAGACTCTTCACTGCTGCATTTTTGCGATGAAAATTGGAGAAAAGAACAACAGAAAAGTCTCTGTGTCACTCAAAATTCTTTTATTCTGCATCAAAGCAAAGCAGGGGATTTTTGGAGATTTCACTGTCAACACAAAAAATTATGGGGAGCATTTTTCTTGCTTTCATAATTATTTTCCTCCTCTTCCCCCTCCTTTCCTGATGAAGAGAAGAAGGAAGGTTGTTTTTCCCTTCTCTGAGGGACAAAGAATTAAAAAAGAAATCAAAGGACAGGTACAGAGACAATCCCTGGCAGTGCTCAAAATACAAAGTTGCTTTTTTGTTTGGGATTTTGCACAGAAATTCTTCCCTTTCGCCAGCAGAACCCAAATCCAGGAGCATCCCTGGCTGATGTCGGGATTGACCCCAAAGGCAGGTGCTGCCTGACTGCTCTGGACTGCACTGACGCTTTATTTTTTATGGAATCATGGAATGATTTGGGTTGGAAGAGACCTTCAAGATCACCCAGTTCCAACCCCCTTCCACAGGAAGGGACACCTTCCACTATTCCAGGTTGCTCCAAGCCTCATCCAGCCTGGCCTGGAACACTTACAGGGATGGGACAGACACAGCTTCTCTGGGAATTCCATTCAAGGGCCTCAGCACCCTCTCAGGGAAGAATTTCTTCCCGATATCCCATCTAACCCTGCCCTGTGGCAATGTGAAGCCATTCCCCCTTGTCCTGTCACTCCCGGCCCTTGTAAAAAATTTCCATCTTTTTTGTCACCTCTTTTAGGTCCTGGAAGGCCAGATTTAGGTCATCCCAAAGCTGCTTTTTTCCAGGCTGAACAATCCCAATTTTCCCAGCCTTTCCCCACAGCAGAGCTGCTCCATCCCTCTGAACACCTTGGTGCCTCCTCTGGACTCTCTCCCACAGCTCCACGTCCTTCCTGTGCTGGGGAATCCAGACCTGGATGCAACATTCCAGGTGGGATCTCACCTGAGCAGGGCAGAGGGGCAGAATCCCCTATTTTTGCACAATAATATGTTGGGAATCCCCCTCTGAGGAAGAATTCCAAGGGCTTAGCAGAGGCTGTCCGGAGGTCCCACGGAGAGAGAAGAGCTGTGGCAGGATGAGCACAAAAAGACGGAATTTTTTCATTACATAAAATAAATTTCCCCCTCCTCACTGGGGTAGCCATGATGAACAAATTCCAACCTTTTATTTTGTTGAAATGCTTATCCTTATCCTGAGGAACTCAAAGCCAGAACTCGGATCCGTGTGAAGCTGCACCTGAGTCATCCTGGAGCTGTGGGAATCTGGCTCTGTGCTGACATCTGGGTTTGCTGTAACTCCTCCCAGAGCAGACCAAATCTCCAAGATCCAAATGCAAAGCTTGGCTAGTGGATACTGGAAATGCAAGTCATTAACGAAGGGGGTAATCAATGATGCCAAGAAGGAGGCAGCGCTTTCATTCCTGTCCCTTCAGCTTTTGAGGATGTTGCTGTTCATGGGATGGTCCCGCGGAGCCAGGAATGGGTTCAAGGGAAAGCTCGTGGTGAGTGAAAGTGACAAAAAGAAATTAGTTCATGGAATCATGGAATCTTCTGAGATGGAAGTGACTCACAGGGATCATCCAGACCAATTCCTGGCCCTCCAGGACATCCCAAAAATCCCACCCTGTGCTTGAGAGCATTGCCCAAACACTCCTTGAGCTCTGCCAGGCTTAGGATTGTGATCACTTCCCTGAGGAGCCCATTCCAGTGTCCAACCACCCTCTGGGCAAGGAACCTGTTCGTAATACCGAGCCTAAACCTCCCCTGACCCAGCTCAGACTTAGAGCAACTTAGTGACATGTCCACCATCCTCTGAGCTTTTCCCCTACAGCTCTGTGGGGTTTCACTAAAATCCAAATCATCATAATTCACACGAAATTTTGGGTGACTTGAGGTGTCCTACAGACCTGGGATGAAGATGTTGGTACCAACACATCTCACTCCCATAAAATGCATGAGAGTTTGCCACCTAAAACCAAGGAAGATCCGCCTTGAATGACTCTGTGTCCGAACTCCAGGCTCTGTGTCCAAGCCTCTCCATGCAGGGACACTCCAGCAGATCCAGATGTTCATCCAAAGACACCTTTTGGCCCTGGAATCGTGGACCATTGTAAATAGAAAATCACCAACTCTTTGTGGCTGGAATGGGGCCATATTCATTCCATAAACCCATTTCACAAGCCTGGAATGCCAGGACAAGGAGGAATGAATTGACACTGCCGGGAGGGCAGGGATAGATGGGATATTGGGAAGGAACTGGGAAGGAATTCTTCCTGGGAGTGTGCTGAGGCTCTGGAATGGAATTCCCAGAGAAGCTGTGGCTGCCCCATCCCTGGAAGTGTCCATGGCCACGTTGGATGGGGTTTGGAACAACCTGGCATAGTGCAAGGTGTCCATGCCCATGGCATGGGGCTGGAACTTGATGATCTTGAAGGTCTCTTCCAACCCAAACCATTCCATGATTCTGTGGGTGGATGGATGAATGGATGGATGGATGGATGGATGGATGGATGGATGGATGGATGGATGGATGGACGGACGGACGGACGGACGGACGGATGGATGGACGGAAGGACGGATGGATGGATGGATGGATGGATGGATGGATGGACGGATGGACGGAAGGATAAAAGGACAGTCAGATGGAAAGATGAGAGGATTTTATACGAAGTTTCAATGCAGGAAAAGTTCCCCTTTAGATCCCACCAGACAAACCCCATTAAAAAGGGTCATGTCCCACATGGTTGGTGCCTTTGAAGTGACAACCAGGTCACCTGGAGAGGGTTCCAGCTGCTCCCACAATTTATCCAGGAGCTCCCATTCCCATCCGCCAGCCCTAGGGAGCTCTGCCACTGTCCCTAATCCCTGAGGTCAGGTTATGCCTGGGATGCCACACACCTGAGTGGGGAGGGTCCACATCACCTCTCCGAGGATATCTGTGGAGCAGGAGACCTTGGGGAGTCACTCCAGCTTCTCTTGGAGTCTTTCGGGAGAAGCAGGAATTTTAGAGTGTGATTCATCTGCTTTCCTGCAGACATCAAAGTTCACAGGAGATGAATTGACCCTCCAGCAGGGACTGTTTTTCTCTTTGGAAGCAGAGGCAGCCGCGATGAGCACAGAAATTGGCTTTTGGAGGGATGATTCCCTCCTGGAATCTCCTTTTTTAAAAGAAGAATCAGTCACTGAAAACGCCCATCACTTTCAAAATCCCCCAGGAGAAGAAGCCATTACATTTCATTGTCACCCCTGTTTCTGCATACAACTTCGCTCCAGCCTCTGGAAAACTCAGCTCCAGAGCAGATCCTGCCCAGGAGAGGGGTTTTGTCACCTCCCCCTCTCCCACCAGGTGTTCATGTGGGGAAGAAAAGTGTCCCAGCTCCGTGGCAGAGGGATTGCACCCAGGATTTTTGCTGGCACATGACATTTATTGAAGCTCCTACATCCCTTCCTGGATCTGGATCAAAATCCAGCAGCACCCGAACTCCCATCTCCTGCATCCCAAGCTGACAGCATCACCACAATCCCACCTCTCTCCTCCCTGGAGTGATGCTCGCCCCAACAGGAGACAGGAGATAATCCTCCCCAAATTATTCACGGTGGCAGGAGCTGGGAAAAGCAGGCGGGAGGAAGCGAGGGAAGGAAAGAAGGGAAAAACACAGACGACAAGCTTGTCACTTGACTTCTTAAGCAAAAACCACCAAACCGTGCAGTCAGGCACCGAGTCGGGTTTCTCCCAATTAAATTTAACAAGTGACGCCCCTGAATCTTTCATGAGCATTCAGAAATTTTAGCCCATCTGTCTTCACGCTCACACACGACTCTCGCTCCTGCTCCCGCTTTTAAAAGCCCCGAGCCTCCAGCGATCAAGCCCCGCCTGTTTGTCCCGCACCGACGGCACCCGGGGGGCTTCAAACCCGGCTCGGGAGGTGGAGGTGGCCGCCTGGCCGGGCTGGAGGTGGCCGAAAAGGAGCCACCGGCCCGGCACGACTCGCCCGATGCTGCCGCGCCGCCCTCGGGGGAGGCATCGCTGCATCCCCCGCGTGCGCGATTGTCACTTTAATTATCTGTCGCGCCGGCAGGGTCCCCATCCTGAGTCAGGCTTCAGAGTGGCTCCCGGGTCTCGGCGTGTTTTGTGTGAGGCGGCGGCTGCTTTCAATTAAAGCTCCGAGGTACCTGAAAGAGGCTCGTGGCTGCCGGCGGGGGCGAGCGCCGAGACGGGGAGAGGAGAGGAGAGGAGGGGAGGGAGGGAGGGAGGGGGATGCTCCCGGGTTAACCTGGGGGGCTGCGAGACTGGAAATGCTGGCGTGGGATGGTGGAAGCTGGGGGGATCTCATCCTATGGGACAGGGCAAAACATCAGCGTGTTTGATCCCAGGATGTTTTTTAGGGGTGGAAGATCGGTGTTGTCCCTCCCACGGGCTGCCCCATCCTGCTGCTTCAGCAGCAGCGTGATGCCACCAGCACAAGGCTGGCAGATGTGGCCCCAGAGCTCCTTGATCCTGAAGATCAAGGGATTGGGAGCCGTGGGGAGTCCTCTGGGATTGAGACCGCGGCGTCCTGGCCTCACCTCACCCCTCGTGGGTCTGCGAAGTGATCCCAGAACTGTAGAGTGGTTTGGGTTGGAAGGGACCTTAGAGATAATCCAGTTCCAGCTCCCCTGCCGTGGGATATGGAAAGAGGTGAATGCAATCCAGCAGGTGATGGAGCAGGATCCAAACCAGGCAGGTGGAAGTGGCTCCAGGGATTTGGAGCTGCATCTTCCTGCTGCCCCGTGTTGGATTCACATTCTCCGGGACACAGACAGCCTCTGGAGCCCTCAGAGCTGCTATTCCAATGTTTTCATGAGTGTTTTGGTCAGTTATTGCTGTCCTTGTCACACGCGGAGTGGCAGCACCTGGCCATCCCCTGGAATGCTCCGTGCAGCTCTGCAGGCAGGGCAGGGCAGGTCCTCGTCACCAGCAGGCAGCTTCCTAAACATTTTACAATTTGAATTGGATTCACAGCACACGTTCACAGCCTAAATCCACCTTGGTTATTTCTGGATTGTGTTTTTATTCCCAGACTCCAAAACTGGAGCTTTCACTCCTGGTTTTGTTCAGCACAGGAGCTGCTGGACCAAGGGACAGTTTCTATGCCCGAGCAAAGCAATGCTCGTGGGAATGTGGGTCATTTCCCGGGTGAGAGGAGGTGTGATGGGAGCAGCTTTTCCATCAGAGGAGAGATCTCTGTCAGCCCTGATAAGCTCTGGGTTTGATTAGCAAAAAATTCCCTCCCGGACTGGGGTGGCTACTGGATTATTTCCAATCGTGGTGAGCCCGTATCCAGAGGTGTTGCACCAACATCCCTTTCCCTGTTCCTCCGGCTCTGCACAGCTTTCCAAAACCTCTGGAAACCCACTTCAGACCCATCATGTCTCACCTGAGGCCTCGCAGTTCCTTTCCCTCTTCTCTTGCAGAGAACTCATCTCTCCTGCCTGGCCAGAGGAGCCACAAACCTTCTCATCCCAATTTTCCCCCAGCTCTCAGTTTGAACCATCCCCACCCTGATCCAGTCCCCATTCCCAGCCCTCCACTTTGCCACATCCTGATCTCTTTAGTGGCACGAGCTGCCTGTTGGGAAGCAAATACATAAACACCTCTGCCGTCCCACAGGGAATGAGACAATCCTGGCTTCCAGCTCCTGCACAGCTTGGGAAAGGCGGCGCCAGCCTCGGGAGGATGCAGCCTCACAGGCGTCGAGACGTGAAATTTCCTGATGTGTTCCAGGGGAATTCCTAAACCAGGACAATCCTCCTTGGACACCCTTTCCCTTTGTTTGCATCCTGCCCAATCATTCAACTGCTGTTCCTGCCTCTTGTCCTGCCCTGGGGGCTGCCAGGACCCAAAGGCTCGGAAAAATCCCTTCCAGGTAAAAACCGACCTGCCGGGACCTGGGCAGACAGACAGCTGGGAAAGCAGATGGGAAAAAGGTCTCCTGTACCTGGAGGGCAGAAATCCCGCTGGGAAAAGGGGGATGATCAGGCTGCACTAACGAGAAGCAAAAGGTAGAGATTTCACAGAGTTTCCTCCGCTGGCAGGGAGCTGTTCCCAGAGGATCTCCATGAAAACCCCACAACAGCAGCATTTCCATGCCAGCCACCTCGGGGGGACAATCCTGCCGGCCCTCCCGGGGATGGAGCAGATGATTTAATAGCTCTTTTAGCATTTCCCAGCTCTCAGTTTCTCCTCCTCAAAGCTGAGCTTGCGTTCAGAGACCAGGCTCTGGCTCCAAGTCGCATCCCAAGCCAGCAGCACTCGGGGCTCCTTTCTCCGGAGTGATGGAGAAGGCAAAATCCAGCCTTTGAGTAAGGAGAGGGATTAAGAAATTTCCCCAAGCTCAGCTTGTTCTGTGATGCCCCATGGAGTTTCTTTGTGCTGCTTCTTGCCACCAGCAGTTGCTGCACTGAATATTCCCAAAGATTTTGCGGACACAGCCGTTTCCGAGGATACAGCCTGATTCCATCCTCATTCTTGGAGTCCCTTGTGGGAATAAGCAAGGTCCTGGAGCCCTTTTTTGCTCTGCCGGGATGAGAAACCAGCTCTGGCTGCACTAGATCTTTTGGTTTTGACCCACAGTTTTGAATTCCTGACCTTCTCATTCCCAGTCCTCATTCCCTCTCAGTCCAGGGTAAGGACATGTGCACTTCAAGCCCAGAGAACTCCTTAATCCAAGAGTTATCTTGCTATCCTTGACAGAAAGAAATCCATGTTCCCCAACCCACATCCTCTCCAGCCCTCTGGAAGAGCTTGTGGGAAGTCTCATCAGGGAGCAGATTCCTTAAAATTTCCAAGAGGGAAAAAAAAAGCGGGATTTTTCAGTCAGAAAACCTTTTGGTGCAGTACGACCTCCTCTGAGAAGAGCTGGAAGCCTTGGACAACGACCACCAAGGAGTAAAAAACCCCTTCCCATGTTCCTGGTGGTTACTCTCATTGGCACCTCTTGGATCCACAGCCAACAGTTTCCTACATGTTGTAGGAGTCTTTATCCAACAGGAAGTCACATTCCCGTAAAAACCAGTCCTTTAGGTCATCTCCAGTGACCTCACGGAAGCAGGGGCCCACAAAGATGCTCTTGTGGTTCAGTGTGGTGGGTCAGCCGTGACTTCAGAGTTGTCCTGATAGTCCAGAGAGAGCTCCAAAGGTGTGGTGTTACTCTCAGTGATGGGTGGGGTCTGTTTGGAGTCAGATTTCCCTGTGGTGGATCCTGTGGAGAGAAGCCATGGGAATGCCGTGTCCTCCTGAAAGAGGTTTGCAGGGCCATCAGAGCTTGGGAATGTCTCCTAGAGGATGTCACCGCAGCAGTCTCACCCTTGAGGTATGTGCTGGAGAAGATTTGGGCTGTGGGAGTTTAAACAGCAGGGAAACAACAGAATTCCATGAGGGAGAGAAAGAGGAAGAGGAAGAGAAAATGTTGGTAGGGAAGGAAGAAGAGCAGTGTGATGAGGAAAAATGAAGGAACAAAATGTTTGAAATCCATTTTTTTTTCCGGACCCATTTTGGGATCAGTGCCCAGGGCCAAGGCCACTGCTCTGGCTGTGTCTCCATCCTGATTATTTCATGAGGCATAAGCACCTGGAATGCTCGGGAACGGCAGCTAAAGGGGCTCTGAAGCATTAACACTGATGAGAGCTTGGTCTTAATTAATTCTTTATTATTTTCTCGCAGGCCAGCAATGGGTTCGTAGCGCCAGCCGAGAGAGACCTGAGGTCATTCCAGCACCAAGGAGAATGACATGCTGGACAAATCCCTGGAGCCCTGGTGATGTTCACGTGGAGGAAACACCTCCAGTAGGTGGGGAATTGTTTCCTTCCTCCTCCTCCTCCTCCTCCCTCCGCCTCTCTGCTGAGGTTGCCAAGAGGGGCTATTCTTCCCGATATCCCATCCAACCCTGCCCTCTGGCAGCGGGAAGCTATTCCCTCTTTTCCTGCCACTCTGAGCCTTGTCTCCAGCTCTCTTGGAGCTCCTTTAGGCACTGGAAGGGGCTCTAAGGTCTCCCTGGATCCTTCTCTTCTCCAGGCTGGACATTCCCAGCTCTCCCAGCCTGGCTCCAGAGCAGAGGGGCTCCAGCCCTCAGAACATCTCCGTGGTCTCCTCAAAAATTCATTTTTGTGGAAGTTTTAGGTGCCCTTAGGAGCCACATGGCTCCTTTTTTGGGGTGGAGATGGTTTTAATCCCTGTGCTGCCTCTCTCTGGCACATTGGAGCAGAGCCAGAGGCTGATCCCATATCCCGCGTGTCTTTTCCTTGTTCCCACTCCGCCAGCAGAGATCACCTGAACTGGATCCAAACAAAACCAGGAAAAAGAGCAGGAGGGGAGCTGCTCAACGTTCGCTGTGATGTAAAATCAGCTGCGGCTGCGTAGGCAAAACTCATCCCACAGAAAAAATGCACATCGGGAAAGCAGAGCTGCCCCCGGACACCGCCCGTGTTCCGGGGGGAGGATTCACATCAAGACCTTTCTAGAGAAAACTGCCAACCTTGACAGGCAACAGCGTTGACCTCCCTTGACAACTGCCCCAATTTGCTCAGTTCTTTGCTTTGTGGATCCTGGCCAGGTTTGCTTTTCTGTGGTTTTTTTGTGGTTTTTTGGTTGCTTAAATATTTTCATGGCTATTTTTATTTTCATTCTTTTTTTCCCAAGCAAATTTAGCTCCACTGAAGTGACAACTCAGGTGACTTTTTAGCCACACACCACTTGTGTCACCATGAGGTGCAGAGGAGCCTTCAGTACAAAAAGTGGCTGCTTTTAAAACCACTGGCAAATACTCCAGGACCCCACCTCTGTTTTCCTCACAATCCAGGCTAGGGAAGCCTAAAAATTGGATATTTCAGCTGTGGTGGCTAAAGAGGCCTTGGGGGTTTATCTCTTATCAGTTTATTTGCTTATCACATCAGGAAAACTGCTTTGTTCTTCACTTCTGTGGAATTTTTTTTTTAATTTCCTAGAAATTCTGGTGAGGAAAAAGAAAATTTATAAATAATAAAAAATAATAGACATAAAATAATATAAAATCTGTTTAAACCGCAACTTTCTTGATGCAGCACGTAGGAGCTGATCCACTTTTCTGCATCCTCCAATGAATTTTTTTGGGAGCAGATCAAAAAGGTTGAGACTTGAGTGCTCCCAATAGCCTTGGGTGCCAAACAAGTCAGGAGAGAAACACACACCTCCCAAACACTGGAAGAACAGCCAGGCTGTCCTTAAATATGATTGATTTTTTCCTGCCTCTCTGTATCATCATGGATTTATTCCTCCTTGTTTTGGGGAGTGGTGACAAAACTGTAGGGAAAGGGCTTGAGGACTGTGGGACAAGAGGAGCTTGGTGGTGACGTGTGGTGGCCGACAGCTCCCTGTTGTCCATCCGTCATGGAATCACGGAATCATTTAGGTTGGAAAAGCCCTCCAAGATCAAGTCCAGCTCTTCCCCAGCTCTGCCAAGCCTGACACTGACCATGTCCCCAGGTGCCAGATCCACATGGATGTTAAATCCCTCCAGGAATGTGACACCACCACTGCCCCAGGCAGCCGTGCCAAGGCTTTCCGTGAAGAAATCTTTCCTTATATCCAACCTAGACCTGCCCTGACACTTTTGTTGTTCTCTCCCTTGTTCCCTGGGAGCAGATCCTGACCCACCTGGCTCCACCCTCCTTCCCAGGAATTGCAGAGAGGGAGAAGGTCTCCCCTGAGCCCCCTTTTCTCCAGGAGCCCTCCCAGCTCCCTCAGCCGCTCCTGGTGCTCCAGACCCTTCCTCAGCTCCATTCTCTTCTCTGAACACCCTCCAATCCCTCAACGTCTTTCTTGTCCTGAGGGTCCCAAAACTGGACACAGGATCCTGTAGGATCCTGATGCTCCCTCTTCCTGTGCTGGTCACAGTTTTCCAGTCCGGTATTTGGGAACCAGCCATTCCAAAGCAATATCCAGGAGCCAGACCGTGTATTCCAACACGGCATCTTCCAAACACCTGCTCTGTGCAGATGGGGCAGCACTTCATCCCCAATATCCCATAACAGCAGCACACCCCAAATCCCACCTTTTATCCCGGATTGCTGTGGTGCCCTAAATCCCACCCACTGTCCCTCTGTAGCCAACAGGTCTAATTCTGGCATTCCCAGACACCTCCCCAAGCACAGTGCTGCCCGGATCCTCACATCTCCATCCCTGGAATGATTTCTGCTCCAAATCCTGATCCGGTATCCCCCACTATGTTGGTGCCCTCGAGTCTGTCCCAAACATCCCAGGAGGATTTGCTGCTGGCAGCACCAATTCCCCCACTATCCTGGTATTTCAGTGCTTAAAACTCTTCCCAAACCCCCAAAATTTCCTGTTGCTCTGGCCTTGCCCATGGGGCTGTGCTGCCTGCAAACCTATCCAAGCATCCTCCGATGTCCCATCCCCATCCCAACCCCATTCCACCCACAACTGGTATTCCAAATTCCCAAAGGAGCGATAATTCCCCCGGCCACCTCCCAGCAGGGCACCCAGCATTCCAAAGGCCACAAAGTCTATTTTTTCAGCACAAATTCACCCAAACCCATCCCATCTGGCACTTCTGCACTGGGATTTCACACTAGCCAGGGATTTTTCCATGGGGATCTGTGTGGGGGCAACAGGGATGTGTGGAGGATTCTTACTGTGGCTCGGGAAGGGTTAATAGCTTGGAAGCTGGAAGATGCCACCGCAGGAGACCAGTGACCCACTAACAACTCTTTGCATCCCGAATGATTCCCGGTCTCAGGTTTCTGGTGAATCACAGGAGAAGGGGGAGCCGTGGAGGGATTGAGGGAAAAAATGCCGACACGGAGGAAAAATGAAAAATAACAACAACAAAAAGGAGCCAAAAAAAAAAAAAAATCAAAGAGAATAAATGAGAGCCGATTACACCGGGACACAAAGGGATTGAAAGAGAGAGACAATTCCCCCCCTTCCTTGCACCTTTCCTGCTTCCAGCCCCTGTGGAGAACCCGTGTCCATAGGGAAGAGAGCAGAGCGCAGAAACAAAAGGAGCGGGGCCAGCAAGGGTTGAGCAAAATCCCTCCCCAACTCCCACATCCCATTTTCCCATCTGCCCCTAACCACAACCACCGTTAGGATGTCATCAGAGAAAGGGGGTTGGAGATCCAGATGATGGAAAACAGGGATGAAAAACAGGCACTTGACAGTCCCTGCCCCAAAAGTCCCTTGGAAAACGTTAAATGATCCATGTCACTGATCCACCCCATACATCCCTATTTGCATCCAGGGAAACTGAGGCACTGGGACAATTTATTCTCCAAGAATGGGATTAGAGGTTCTTAGTGGGAGAAGGTTCTCCTCCAGCCTTCCCGCCATTCCCACCGAGGCCAAACACTGCCTTAGTACAATTCATTATCCTAATTATCCACGTGGCCTCATCCAGCTTCCGGATGACGAATGTGTGATGTCAGGAGTGGCACATGAGTTCCCACACTTGGAACAGAAGTCGCCATCCTAATGGGTTTCCCATATTCCGTAACACCTTATTCCCCTCTCCGAGCATCGTGGGGAGGTTTTGGGGCCACGATGATGCTGCTTGGTCCACGATGTTCTCCTTGGTGGAAACAACATCCAAGGAAACCAAGGAGAAGGGATAGGGATGAAGCTGCATGGAAAGGGATGCCAGGACAGCGCCCCCAGGATTAGGGAGTTAACAGCATCTCCCCTCCTTCCAGCTCAGCCATCGGAGGGGACACATCTGTCCCCACGGCCCCAAAAGCTCCTAGGGACGAGGCGCATTTCCAGCCGGCAGCGCGGAAGTCACCGGAGCTGATTTCCCAGGGCGCAGGCACAGCTGCGAGCACCGGGAAGCTGCCAAAGTCCAGGAGAAAAAAAATCCTGATTAATATCGTCCTCCGGTGGATCCCGCGCTGCAGATGTGCAGCCTGCTGACTCGGCAGCTCCCGGAAAGGAGACCTGGAGCCGGGAAAACCGACAGGAGCGAGTGCGCGTGCACGGATCCGAGTGTCACAACGTTCCTGGGGGACAACACAGCACAGGGGCAAAGCAGGGATGTTGTGCTCCCATCCCATAAATTCCCATCAGGCAAAGAGTTGTTCCATCCCCTACTATCTGGTGGCACTCAACCTTTCGGGAACAGCATCCCGACCTCAGCTCCCTGTGGAAAGGCCTGGGATAAGCTGCCTGTGGGCTCAGGCAGGTGGCAATGAAGCCGCTTAATCAGCTCCCGAGCTGGACACTGTCCTGACGAGCACAAAGCCTTTTATTCCAAGTACTTTCTTTTTGAATTTTATTTTAGGAAAGGCTGAAACTCCTGGCACTCATCCACAATAACCGCTGGACAGCTGCGGGATAATCCACACTCATATTACCCGTTCCTAATTAAACCGGAGAGCCTCCTTCCCTGCTGAGGTGACCCATTGGAAATTAATCAGCGAGGGACCAATACCGGAGCAAAAATCAGGGAGAAAGACGTTGCCTTCCCTGATTAGACAGGGACGAAAAGTCTCCTGGAAAACAGGAATCGACTGCCGTGTGCTGGCCCGGCACCTCATCGATCCGTGCGGTCGCATTTAGGAATTCTAATGAGCTTCCACGGAGGCAAAAGGAAATAATTTGTGTAAGAAAATGGGGTGTTTTTTCTAGGAAGAGTTGGTTCAACGCTGGCTTGGGAATTTCATCTCTGGGGTGGTCCGGGGCTGCCAGGAGATGCTGTGACCAGGAAGGAAGGTGATGGTCCATGGGCATGGGGCTGAATTCCCAGCTCGAGATGGGATTTGGGAAGGCTGCCTGGTGCAGAGCCCGTGGGCTGCTCTGACAGGGCACGGAGGGGCCAAACAGGGCACACAGCTTTCCCAAAAAGGGAAATCCAGGGGAAAAACCTCCATCTGAAGCTTCCATCCTTCCCATCCAACCACCTCCATCCCATTGCCCGCTCCTCCCACAGTCCACCTGCCTCCCATTGCTCATCCGTCCAACCCAAACTCCTCGATTCCATTGCCTCTTCCTACACCACAGGCACTTCCATCCATCCATCCATCCATCCATCCATCCATCCATCCATCCATCCATCCATCCATCCATCCATCCATCCCTAAATGACCCAACCAAAGCCCTTTGCCGATCCATCCAACTCAACCACATCCATCTCTCCTACTGCCCATTCCTCCTGGTAACTCTTTCATCCCACTGACCATCCATCCCATCCAACCACCTCCATCCCACTGACCATCCCTCCCATCCAACCACCCCCATACTGTTGCCCATCTCTCCCATCAACCATCTCCTTCCCAAAGCCCATCCCTCCCACCCAACCACCTCCATCCCAAAGCCCATTTCTCCTTGTGATTCCCAAAGGGCTCAGCCCACACAGTGGCCACCAAATGTCCCCTCCCAATCCCACCACCCACCTTTTATGGAGCACAGCGGGGATGTGGTGCCAGATGTGTCCAGCTGTTGCACAACTGGGCTCATACATCTTTAACCACCGCCCCAAACTTTGCCGGCTGAGCATTGGTGACGAGGGAGCAGGAGGCCATAGCTGGGTTTCTGTAGCCTCCCCAGGACCTCCACACCTGCCTTCCAGCACGGATGGCTCCATGAATATTTCATCCATGACCTTGTGGCTTTGGCAGCTTTTGCTTGGTTTTCATCTCAGTTTTTTTCCCTCCTCCTCTGCTGTCTGTCCTGTGCTTCCTCATCCTGCACTAACGACCCATCCCAGGAGACCCTCGGGACCCCCACGCTGCTTCCTGAAATATTTATGGAGCAAGAACCTCTGACCAGGGAGGCAACTTTGTGGTGGCAGCGTGAGCACTGCCCCTGCACGTGGAGTGGTGGAGGATCCTTCCCTCTTCTCCTTCCCTGGCCTGTCTCAGGATGGGGAACATGAGGAGCCACTTCCAGCAAGAACATTTTTGGGGATATCATTAAATGAGCTCCAAAATGCAATTAAAAATGAGCCTCTGAGCATCTCCTCTCTGCCCTTGGAGTGAGACGAGAGGAGGGGAGGGAAGAAATAAGCAGCAGAGCCTTTATTTTAGGGACTATGGATAATCAGAAAGGAAAGATATTTTAATTTTGGTTAATTCCCTCTTTTTCCCAGTGGCAATGCTGTCCCTCTGTTGAGGCAGAACCTCAGCGGTCACCACACTCTTCAGGGATGAAGGACCTTGTTCAGGTCACCTGAGGCCTTCTTCCCCTCTGTGGTCATGGCTTGCGTCTCTTTTCCCGAATTCCACAATTTCTGATGTGCGCCGGAACTGCTGTGGATGATCACCTCCCCAAATATAAGCCGAGCCCAGCCTGGTCCTTCCCCTCCCACTATTCCACAAGGATTTCTTGCAGAGATCCCAACCAGGAGCAGGGAAGGAACAAAACTCTCCCCATTCTTTTCCCAGAGCAATCAGAGGGGGCAAATCCCAACTCCGCAGCTTCCCACCCCTCTGTGCAGCTGGAGAACATCGACCCACCTGGGCAACACGGCCCTTCCTTAAAACTTAATCAGCAGCCAATTAATTTTTCACGAGGACAAACAGGCCAGGTAGACGGGGTCCATCTTTTATTCATGAGCAGCAGGGGAGGGAAGGCTGTGGGCGGAGAGACCCAGGCTCAGTCAGGTTGTGGATGTCTCCTGGAGAAGTTCTTATGGCCGAGAACTCCGTGGCGCCGGCTCAAGGGATGAGGCAGCACGAAAACCCCAGGGAAGCAACGTGAAGTGAGATGATCCCTGGGGTGGGGTGCACTGGCAAAGCTTCTGCCAGCTCGGGAAGAAAGCCAACCCAAAGCTTCGATTTTGGGCTAAAGCTGAACCTAAAATTTGCCTGAATTTTCACAGGGTTTGGTTTTGGACCATTTTTGGGCTTGCTGGGGAATGTGGTCAAAGATGTTCCCAGCACCATCCCCACTCCACTGTCCATGACCACATCAGGGAACCCATGGTTTTTGCCACTTTCTTGGAAGGCCATCCCTTAAATCCAAACCCTGCTCTGAATCAAGCAAGATGGACCAACACTGACCAGGAGCATATCCCGACCTTCCTGCAAGGCAAAAAACTCTCTCCTCCTGTGTCCACCCTTGGAACAGCCCCTAAATCCCATTTCCAACTCATCCCCAAACCCATTTTGCATCCAAAGCCCAGGCAGTGCAGCAATCACGTGCTGCTCCTACCTGGCTCCGTTCACATGTAACAGCCATGAATCCCTCTGTAATAACGAATTTAATTAAACACAGCCCGGCCACAAAGCCTGGCCTGACATTTAACTGGCACCTGAGAAGATGCTAACGAGAAAGACGTTAATTATCCAGCTTATTAGATGTCCGCATTATTAACATAACCCTGACGGAATTAACTTGATACAAACTATCCCACAAATATTAATTGCCTCAAACTTCCTCGTAACTCGGAGGTATTAATAAGGCAGTAATTATGTATGGATTGGAGAGCTGGAAGTTAATGACGTGGCAATTTGATTTGTCTCGGAGAAACGCGATAAACCCAAGGAAGTGTTCTCTGAACAATCAATGGATATTTAATTAACGGACAGGACCTGTCGGCGTAAATCGGAATTAAACGCCCGCGATGTCTCGTTCCAAGCGTTATGACGAAGGTTCCCAAGATGTGGCGGCATGGAAGGGGTCTCTCCAGTGCTGAGGATGCTGGTGACAGCATCTCCAGTCTCCATCCAGTGCATGAGGTCATGGATATGTTCCTCATAAAATGATGGAATGGTACGGGTTGGAATGGACCTTAAGGATCACCTCATTCCAACAACACTGCCATGGCAGGGACACCTTCCACTATCCCAGGTTGCTCCAATCCCATCCAGTCTGGCTTTGGACACTTCCAGGGATGGGGAATCCACAACCTCTCTGGGAAACCTCTTCTTCCTCCCTGGTCCAAGGAATCCTTGGGCTGCACAGAATTGATGAGAGAGGAGTGCCCCCATCCCCCTCTGCTGTTTATCCTCACTCCCATCTCCATCCCAAGCCCAGATCCACAAACACGTCCCCACCAGGTGCCCTTCAGCAACGGTCACTTGGGAAAAGGGTTAAAGTCTTAAAGATCTGAGGCTTCCCAGTGCCAGAGGGCAGGGCTAGATGGAGTATTGGGAAGAAATTCTTCCCTGGGAGGGTGATGAGGTCCTGGCACAGGTTTCCCAGAGAAGCCGTGGCTGCCCCATCCCTGGAAGTGTCCAAGGCCAGGTTGGATGGGGTTTGGAACAACCTGGCATAGTGCAAGGTGTCCATGCCCATGGCAGGGGGGTTGGAACTGGATGATCTTTAAGTTCCCTCTCAACCCAAACCATTCCATAGTTCCACGCCCAGGCCCTTCTTTTGGATCCACGTACCATGGCCAAAGTGAAAACTCCAAATAAATCTCCATCCATCCCTCAAATCTGTTCTGACGCCAGCAGGACATCCATCTGATGGAAGTGGTTGTCCTCTCTCTCCTGTTGTGTTGCACCTTCATCAAGATGGGCTTCACACCTCTGGAAGCGGGCCCTGACTCCATGGTGAGGAAGATGATGGCCCAGCACCATCATTTCCATAAATTTCAACTCCTCCAGCAACCAGACAAGCAGGATGAGCCCCACAGGAGCAGGGAATGCGCTGGTACTTGGGCACAGCCCTCCCAGAAGGGGTTTGCAGCACGTTCCCTTCTCATTCCCGGCCTCCTTCCCCCTCTCTTCCAACCTCTCTTCCCTTCCCTTTATGTAAATGGAAAATAACAATTAGTTTATTTTTGCTTGTGCAAATTACAGCTCCCAGGGAGCCGCCAGCTGCCAGGGCTGTGCCGGAGCCGTGCTCCAGCCTCGGCCTTTTCCATGAATAAATAACCTGGTGGGGGTGGGAAGATGCTCCCTCTGCTTTGCTTCCACTCTCATCCATGGAAAGGGAGGATTGGAGGGCAGTGAAAACCCAAGGAACCTCTGGATTTTGTGGTGTGGGTAATTAAACACCGAGCTGATGACTTGACTGGGAGCTTGGCAAGGAGGGATAAGGACGTGTGGGGATGGAGAAAGGAACAAGGGGATTCCCAGGCACTGGGGATGGTGACTCCAAGGAAAGCTGCACTTCCCAGACAGCTGGGAAAGCAAAGGGCATTGGCTGGTGGGATCTGATCAGCTCCGGATCTGAGGACTGACGCTGTCCCGGAGTGTTTCCCACTTGGCAGTGGAGCTCTTTTCCCTGCACACACGTGGATGTGCATCCTGCATCCTTTGGCTTGTATCCCATATCCCACCTCCTGCATCCCACATCCCACCTTCTGCGTCCCATACCCCACCTACTTTATTCCACCGCCCGCACACACACGGGCAGCGATGAGTAGGAGTTGGAATTGCTGGGATTTGCCGGCGTTGCATCCTTGATGGAGTTTATCCGGTCAGGGAAGGGTGGGCTGGGCAGTGCTGGGCTCCTTCTTGCTCCTCACGATCCAGACCTTCCCTTGCCTCCTGGATCAAGGGGCAGTGACAACCAGCACACAGCCTGCTGCAGGGAGCATCCCATATCCCACATTCCATATCCCATATTCTATATCCCATCTCCTATTCCCCATATCCTGCATCCCAAGTCTCATATCCTATTTGTCATGTCCTTCATCCCGCATCCTGCATCCCACATCCAATATTCTCTGTCCTTGCATCCTGCACCCTGTATCCCACCATCTGCATCTCACACCCAGCGTCCTCTGTCCTTGCATCCTACATCCCGTATCCTTCATCCCAAATCCTGCATCCCACTACCGACATCCCACATCCAGTGTCCTATATCCTTGCACCTGACATCCCATATCCTGAATCCCAGTACCCACATCCGATGTCCTGTATCCTTGCATCCTGCATCCCACCTCCTGTATCCCATACCCCTCCTCCTGCATCCCATACCCATATTTGGGATCCGGCTCCCTGCATCCCAAATCCCACAGCATCAGCAGCACCCCCGGGTGATGCAAACCCACCCAAACCCAAGAAATCTGGGATAAAATCCCAACTGTGGTCCTGTTCATGTTATGCAGGGGGGTTTTCCATGTCCTGGCTTTCGGGAAGGAACTCACCTCCTGCTGAGTTTAGGGACGACACCACTGGAACTGGGGGAAGGCAGAGAGCTGGAAAAAATTCCAGCCTTCAGGATGAGCAGTGCAGTGCCAAAGCCATGATCCCATGGCAGAGCACTGTTCTACCAAGGTGATAAATGGAGATAAACGTATTTTATATAAATATATTTTTATATATGAAGTGAGCAGGGCAGTGTTTGGTTCCCAGGGATGCGGGAACATTGAGGAGGCAGCTGGGCACGGAGCATGGAAAGGAGGGAATGTGCGAAAATCCAACTCTGGCTGAGACAGAACATAAAGATCCACTCGAGCCAAAAGATTCCAGCTCCAAACCGAGCCCAGGCACTGTTCACAGCAGCTCAGCCCTGAGCTCGAAGCCAAATCCAAGATTTTCTTCTGTCCAGGATTATTTTGGCTGAGACTCGAATTAATTCCTGCTTTTTTAAGTGAACATTGCCCCAGATTCCTCCATGCCCAGCAGCCCAACCTGCTTCCACCCCAGGACTGAACTCCAGGACTGGAGTTCTCACCTTACGGAGATGCTGGGATTTGTGCAGGACACCGGAGCGGTTTTGGGACAAACCTGTCGGGTGGGAGCATCAACAACTGAGGAGGAAGGAGCTCGGGACACGTTGGAGATGCCGCATTGATCGGCTCCTTGTGGTTTTCCGTCCGTTTCCAGCGATCCCAGTAATTCCTGCTTGGAGGTGGCACGGAGCGCCCGGCACCGGTTTGGGAGGGCTTTGCCAGGGGCTGTGAGCGATCCCGAGCATCCATGGATAAGGTGCTCCAGGGTGCTGCTGTGTTTGGGGGTGAGCATCCCCCAAAATCACCCCTCTGCCCCACAGAAAACCCAAGGGCTGGGAAGCTGGAGGAATTCCAGCGATTTCCCAGCCCAGCAATGCCCACGGGGCCTTCAGTGGGCAAGCAAAGCTTGGAAATGGGGTTAAGGAGCTCTGAAGGAGGGGGACGTGGAGAGGACCCCCAGGGCTTGTCCCCATGTCCCCATCCCAAGTTCGAGGCAGCCCTTGGAGCATCTCTTTGGACTGGGCTGCTGTTCTCACCCCTGGAAAAGGCTGAGGATGGAGCTGAGGAGGCAGGAGATGCCCGGGATGAGCGGAGGGACTGCAGATCCTCACAGGAGGGAGGGTGTGGTGTCCTGAGGTCCTGCAACCCCACGCAGACCCCAAAAAGCAGCAGGAAGATGGAGAAGGAGGCTCCAGCCCCACTCAGGGATCAGGAAAAATGAGGGAAGAGCTTTGAAACCAGGTCAGAGCGACCCCAAACGCCACACATCCTCCTGCAGCAGACAGGGTGGCACCCGCAGATCTCCGCAGTCCTGCGGCACATGGGGACACACGACCCTGTCCCGCCACATCCCCGTCCCAAAACATGTGCCAACACCCTCAGAATACATGTACAATCCTGAAAATATTGCGGCCATCCCAAAAAACGCCGCAAACCCAAGCAGGGACCACCCAGACACCCCCCCAGAGCCCGGGGTGCAGCCCCAAAAAGGAGACGAGTCATAAACCAGCCAAATTTGGGCTGAAATTACTTTAGTTTTTATTATTTATTCAGCAAAGCCAAATCCCAGAAAGCCAGAAGCTGCAGGAGCCCAGAGAAAGTCAGGATGAAGGGGCAGAAGGGTGCAATTCCACCCCCAAATCTCCCCAAAAAAGTGTGGAATGGGGTCCCCCATGGAGGACCAACATTAACGGGTGGCAGCAACACCCTGTGTCCTGCTCCAGCTATTCCCTTACTTAGGGGATTTCCAGGAGGGATTGGGAAAAAAAAAAAAAAATCAGTGGGGAACTGAAAAAATAAATTGCAGTGGCACAAGGAATTGGGGATCCCTTCGGGATGAAGAGGAAGGGATAACACCTGGATCGCCAAAATAATCTGGGTTCTTTCCCAGGTTGCTGCACCCCAAAAATGAAATCTAATAAATCAAAAAGGAGGAGGCAAAGGGGAGAAGTGGGAATCCTAAATTGCTGCCTTTGCTCTGCCGTGGAAGTGGGGAAAGGATTCCGGAGCGGGAGGCGAGCGCCGTCACCCCACAGGCACCGTGCTGGTTCCTGGGGTGACACCCCATGGCACAGCGCTCCCACAAAACCCCACAGAGCCCCCAAAGTCAGCTCTGCTTCTCCAACCAGCCCCAGCGCAGCTGGGAAAAGGGGCTGTGACCACCAGGATGTGCCCACCAGGAACGTGGATCATGGGAAGATCCAGGAGTGAGGATTTAGATGGCGGGGACTGAGATCCCCAGGCTGGTTTGGGGAAGGCACCAGCCCCAAACACTTTTCCTCCCCAAATTCTCCTTCTTTGATCACAACCAGGCAGCTGGATGTGTTCTACCCCCCCCCAAAAAAAACATGCCAAGAGAAGGGGATATTGGGAGGAAAATTAGGGAATAACCCACCAGGAAGCTGTGATTCACCTCCAAAAAATTGGAGGACACGATGTCCCGCGAGCGGCTGAGCGGCTTAATTTTATTTAGAGCCAGGTTTGCAAAGTTCCCCTGGATCTAAATAAATACAGGAATAAGGAGTGAATCCCCACCTTCCAAACCCCCCTTTTTGTCCAGCCCTGGGAAAAATGTCCCTCTTTGCATCCCAGCTCCCATCCCAAAATCCAAGTCCGATATTGAGCCGAGCTCAGGCTGCTCGAAAACCCTCTGGCCACAAAATAAGACACCAAAAAGACCGAAAAAGATGAAGAAAAAGGGGAGTGAGGTTTGGGGTTGCAGAAAAGGTAAGACCAGAGGGTCGTGGGGTCACAGGCACCCCACAAATCCCGGGAAAAGACAGGGGGGTTACATGAGCACAGCAGAGATTTATGGAAGTGGCAGGAGGGAACACGCCACAGCCTGGGGACCTGCCACAGCTGAGCCTGGGCAAAAATACAGGACGGAAAATACACCTAAATATTAAAAAATTACATAAAACGCCCAAAAAATATGTTGGACCAAGGGTTGTGTTGGAATTTGTCCCGCTGAGTCCGGGAAAAGCTGCAGCCGCGCTCAGGGTTTGCGGCAAAGGGAGAAATATCCTTGAAAACAGTCCCCAAAACCCCCAAAACCTCAGTAAAAAAACAACTCAAAAGCTTGGATTAGGGAAGGTGTGGGCTCGGTTTGTTAAGCGGTTTTTTTAATCCTTTTTTAAATTAAAAATTCAAGAGGGAGAAGCCAAAAGAGGAAAGAAAAATAATTTATTACCGTTGAAAATCAAGCCAGCGGCTCGTCGGGACGGTGTCGGACAAGCTGGGACCAAACTGGATCCGGTGACTTTCCAGCAGCTGCAGGGACGAAGGTCTCCAGGACCCTCCAGCCGGGAAAGAAAACCAAAAACACCCAGAACCCGGCTGGAAAAAAACAAAAAAATAAAAGGCAGGAAAAGTGAAAAGCCAGAGTTCAATGGGGCAGAGGCGACGCTCAACACCGGACTTATCTCAGCGGGAGCTCGGGAAAGGTTTTGCATCAGCACCGGGAATCAAAGGGAAGAATAAACAACCCCCAAACACAACCCCGATGCTGCAGGACCACCCCCCCAAAGTTGAGAGAAAACCCGACCCAGGCTCTAGTTGAATATAAGTTTTTATCTTGATGCAACATCATTAAAACCGTCACAAATCGAAACAACAGGTCGTTAAAAACGCTTCGCACGATCAGTCCCTAAAATGCACCAGGCTCCCGAGCTCGCTTTGTCCGCAGGACCCTTTTGTTTCCCCCCGCCCCAAAATTTGTTTTTTTTTTAATGTTTTTTTTTTTCTCTCCTTTTTTAAATAAGCAACTCGTTTAAAAAAAAACAAAACAAAACAAACCCGCCCCGCTCCTTCGCGCAGGATCGGTCCCGCTTTCGCTCCAACGATTGCACGAATTCTTAATCCTCTTTTTTTCCTCTTGTTTCCACAACAAATAATGTGCATTTTCTTGCCGTCTTTTTTTTTTTTTTTCCCAAACACCGAGGTTAAAATAAGATTTTTCCATTTCCCGAGGGTTAATAAATAAATCTGGTGCATAGTGAGATAGCAGCCAACCGTTTGCAGTCCATATATTACTATATTGCCTTTCAGGTCACCCTAAAATTGTTACCTCTTCCCCTCCCTCCCCTC